>JAODUP010001426.1:7500-60000 GCA_025642065.1 Paralvinella palmiformis | reverse complement strand
ATAACAAGTTTAATTGTATATATAATTCACCTTAGTTATTTGTGGGAATAGAATTATCTTTCCTAGGTCCAGTTATGTCCAGTCTGTACTATGACATTCCAGGCTAACTTTAGTCTCCTTGTCATTAATAAACCCTACATTATAATTATAGTTGTTATAGCAGACATTAGGTCTGATTTGAAAATGTTAATATATAGAACGGCAATTCCTCCATAACGGTCTGCTAAAGCGCCGATATAAATTGTTATAATAGTGACGAGTAGATCATAGTATTTATTGGATTTGTATGTTTATGAGGTATTTGACCCTCCAGCAAATATCACAAGGCATATTATGCTGCGGTTGAGAAAGTTCCGTTTTCTATGCGTGGAGACCATATTTCCCTTGCATTCAAGAAAAGTTGATCTAGAGCTGTATAATCCATGTACTATTTGCGTCTTTGGAGGCACGCCGTTTAAGTGTTTGGTTTGGTTATCCAGCATTTAAATGACTCTAGCAGGCACAGTACGCTCTTAAAGCATTATAAGTACTCCTGACTCAGTAATAGAAACACTGCATCGCATCTCGAGCGGTGGCATTGGACACAGTTCGCGCGGTTGGTGTGTTTTATATAACAAGTTTACTTGTATATAAATTCACCTTGGTTGTATGTGGGAATAGAATTATCTTTCCTAGGTCCAGTTATGTCCAGTTTGTACTATGACATTCAAGATTAGCTCTAATCTGCTTGTCATAAATAACATTTAAGAACTATAATAGTTAGAATAGCATAAATTAGGTCAGGTTTGAAAATAATTCAAACAGTACGGAAGCAGCTATGACGCGCTAATACGGTTTGCTTCAGCGCAGATGTCAGTCTTTTAATAGCAATTAAGCTAAATAGTTTTAATAGTAGTCGCTTCGTGACGCCTGCCCGTTGTAAAAACTGATCTTTGAAGACGCTAACAATTGGGTTATATAGTTTATATAGTATTGCTTTGAAGAAAGATACAGCAATTGAAAAATAGCTATAAATAGGGCTGCTTAGATAATTAAGCTAATAGTGAGCTCCGGTGGACTAGTGGTTAAGCACCCGGCACTTGGTGCCAACGGTCGCAGGTTCGAACCCCGCAAGAGGTCGAAACTTTTCCAGAGATTAATTTCTCGGCTCACAACATCGTGGGTGGCTGACCACGTTAAATGGCGCTGTCGACTCCACTGAATTATTTAAAATAAAGGGGGACGTTAAAAAACCCCTGAGAACGTAAAACACTCTGGCAGTGACCATCCTCATGGTATTTCGACTCCATCTTTCCGTACTGCTCCCCTGTGAGTGGTGGGGAGGAGGTTCCCCAACCACTGGAACATAGAGGCTGTGCTGAATAAGCGACAGCCTGGGGATTCTTCCCGAATAACAAAATAATAGTCAAGGCGATGAAGTGAAGTAAAAGATGAAACACCCTTCAGATATGCCCACGCCGAGATTCAATCTCAGGTGGTAGTTATCTGTAGTCCAACGCGCTACCAACTTGACCACGGAGGCGACCTTTGAAGTTGGTGTTGATAAAGTTTTGTTTTGGATGTGAACTTCTAATATTTTATTTGTCTATAATTCAACGATTGCTGTGTTTTGTTCAACATAGAAAAGCAGCTAACACACTCGAATTTTTAATTCAAGATTCAATAATCTCAGGACGCTAAACTAGTACATTATAGAAAATGAGAATATTAGAAGCATTCGACTGAAATTAACGAGTTTCATATTATGTAAATATAATTTTTTATAATATATTAATTAATTATGACACAGAACTACAAGTATTTTCTTAATATGTTTTAATCATTTAAATGTAACTCTCAATATTAAGTGCAATGTTAAGTATTAACTTAGTCCATGGACAAACTTCGGGCATATGATCGCTATTACTCCTCCGAAACAACAATGCTACATTGCAAACTTCTAGTAATAACATTACTAAGTATAATTTGTACTCAACAACTGCAATATGAAATACCACAAACAGCCAACACTAAACATCGACAGTAATATATTAATTGTATGTTTCAGATCTATACTTAAAACAGGAATTTTGTATGGTTCGTGTTCGGACTCCATTCTTGTGGGCTGGGCTGGATACCGGTTATAGTCGTGTGGGTTGAGTTGGGCACCGGTTACAGTATTGTGGGTTGGGAGCGGGTTCAATATCATTTTAAGTATGAGTTCGGGTTGAGTTCGATTTGAGATTTATGGGTTTGGGTTGGTTGTAGGTTGAGTAGTTGCGTGCTAGGTCGGGTTTGGGTTCAGCATTCCACACAGAGCTCTATTTGTCACCTTCATGCCGCTCGTGCAGGAATTTTATTTTTAGGATGAAATCATCCCCCAGCAGAGCTGCGAGAATTCCTGTTGCTCTCTGGTGTGTCATAGCGGTCCATCACCGTCCAAGTCGAGAAGACCACACTGAAGCTGTCAACCTCAAATTCGTCTCTGGTGTCAATTAGAATCTTGACCCACAGTTTGACCGGAGGGTGGAGGGGGGTAAGGTTTTCCAGGTCGATAAATTGTTGCCGCACGGGGGTAGACAGGTCTGCAAGTATCTCATCGATTAGATCGTCGATTGACCAGAAATAAGTCTAACCTATACATATCCTCTTTCTAATTGGGAGTTTGAATGCCAATTACTGCAACAGAACCAAATTATACTTTCTCTTTGTTCTGTCATCTAGGGCTGCATGTGTATGATGCATTTTATCTGGGCTACAGGCCTTGTAGAGTTTACCTCGCTCTGGACGACCTACAGGCCTTAGACTCTATGGCACTTGTCCCCCTTTCAGTGCTTGAAGATGCTAATCTTTCCACATCGCCTTTGGCCCCAGGTTATTGGCCAACAGTACTGGTTCCGACCTCTAGACATTTCAATCTGGGCATAATATAAAACAAACCTCTTTCTAAATCGCAGTTTCCGGGCCAGTGAGGGTGTCCCGTGGCTATATATTTCTTTTTTTTCTCGAAGGCGTGGTGGCCCCGAAGAGATGGAAGGAAGTGAGGCTAGGAAGCGCCGTGAACCAAACAACGTTTGGAGACTCCCCTCTCCCTGAATCGCGGGGCCTGATCTTAGTTCACGAGGAGGTGGGCCGTTTTTCTGACCTGGCGAACAGCTCAAGTTGACGGGTTTGATGGTCCGTCCTGGGGCTCGCCTGGGATCTAAAACATGGTACATTCTATCTAAGTATATATTTAAAAAGCGCGATAGCAGCCTCGGAGGAACCTAAACATTTACACGTAGACCACCCCGTGCTGCTCTACCACGTGAAGGCATTATATACCGGGCCATTACCGGCCCGTTTGATTAAAATATTATGCATAATATCTTGATTTAGTGATTATTAGACAAACGACAAAATATGTATATGAGCGATAATACATCATTTATGGGATTTGATATTACCAGCGATTTACTTTTCACACCCCTGCCCCATTTTGAGCACTATTAATAGTTATATGAGTGTAGGAATTGAGAAACATATTTATTTTAAAATTACTTTCAGGAAAATATATATTCTTCACTATGCAACATATTGTAACCCACATACTATACAACAAAATTTTACGCAATACGAAATAAATTTTATATACTATTACATATTCCGTTAGTGTCGCACTAATCGAGAATATATATATATATATATATATATATATATATATATACAGACATATAAATTTACTTAATAATGATAATTATGTAAATACAAACTTATTAATTAAACGTTATTAAATAAATACTGTAATTTAATAATAATAATAATAATAATCTAGATCATACCACTTGTGTGTAACACGACTATTTCCTTATGTCAACCGCACAACACAAATATACTATTATCGAGCTATTTAGCTTAATTTACATCTGATAAACCCATATCATATCCTTGGCCAACAACATTAAGACATATCCATACAAAGTTTGTTCATATTTGAATATGTATTATATTTTACCTATGCCATTTCGTAGATATTTTATCTATGCCATTTCATAAATATTTTACCTAAGCCATTTTATAGATATAATTTTTTTGATTTATTGCCAAGAATAGTATCATCTGCTATTTGCAGAGGGTTTGCTTTGTAAGAGTTATTGATGTGATATATTTGTTTTTCTTAAAACATGAACAAGGGAAGTCTATGTTTTCATAACAGCTATGTTAGATACCTTCTTGTTTACAGAAATATTGTTTGTATGTCCATCTATTTTTATTTAAAAGCTCCTCTCTATATACAATCAGTGAATTTCTATGTAATATACTTATCACATACATTGGGAAAGACATATTAAAAATATATATACCCACTCTTATGTCTAAGAATAATACGAAGAATAGTATGAAGTTTATATATATATTATATATATATATATATATATAATTTATTAATGTTTGCATTTAAGGCTAATTAGTATATGTTCCAAAACATTTATTAATGTTTTTATAAAACTATTAACATTTTCAGCTAAACTAAGGACTATTTAGTGTACGTTTTCTACAGTTCAATATTTACGTATATACCAGTTCAACTTCATTTCAAATATTCAGAACTATTACAAATATGCTCACACGAAGTACAAATTATGTCACAATATGAACACGATCAAGCATATATTAAATAATCAAGTTCAAAGTGGTGGCTATTAGACTATAATTGGTTTGTGGGCGCAATATGATGTCACTTAATGCAAACTGTTTATACAGTGAGAATCGGTTAATTCGACATGGTTTCTCTGTCAGATGATAATGTGTCGGATAAACGAGAATGTCGGAATGTCGTGTCCTTGATATACCGGTAGTGTCTGTGTCACACATTTTAGATGGTGTCATTGGTGATTTTGATGTTTGTTAATTACAGACATTATAAAGAAATACTCGTGTCACTTAGTCCACCAGATTAACTCTTGATCCGCTCATTGGAAAGATCACACATTTGTGTTTGTAATTAGCAATGAAAGATCATGATTGGCTATAACTGACAAGATGTCGGTGTGGCTTGCATGACTGAACTAGCGGAACTATTTATGCAAATGAACCAACGACATCGGTAGTAGTTAATAGGTTGAGCATTGGGGCAAGTAGCCTAACGAGGATGGTTAAGCCAGAGCATCTGTTACGTGATTGGTCGAGATCGAGATGGCTACTCGATGCAACCTGATGTCAGAACATGTAACATTCAATCTGGCATTCGAGGAAGCCGTAATGGCTATCCTCCAGTAATTAGGATTATTTCCTGATATCTTTCAGGTCAGGTAAAGTTATAATTGGGGGGATTTCGGATTACAGTTATAAGTATTACGCATTTAAGTTATAGTATCTGAGAGTGAACTCTTCTTTTAATGAATGACCACACAACATTGGGCTGGAGAAAAATCGAAATGTATTCTCATGATTGGATATAACTATTGTAGTACCAATTGATGTCATCAACTTGGCCCTTTATTTGCTGGACAGTTTGTGTAGAATCATATTCAATGAAATATTTATCAAAGGAATAATATAGGATATAATAAAATTGCTAAATTACGCATATATTTTAAATTATGTAAGAAATAGTTAATAATAAAGATAATGAATTTGCTTTCTGTAATTGACAATTTATTAGAAAATAATGTTTGTTAATACCTTTTGCATTTAATAAATACAATATTATCGGTTATCAACACGAACATGTCTTTTGGGAAAAATAAAACAACCACCTTCCACCCTAATACATGCCCTTTAAATAATACACAGAAGGCTCTTCTTAGATTTATCTAAAACATTTGACACCCTATGTCATAACGCCATTTAAGGCTAATCAAACTAGAGGATTTACAGATAAGCGGGATGTGTCATAAATATTTTCAGAATTATCTAAATAACCAACAGAAATTCAATAAAAATTTATAACCCACGAAACCTACTTAAGACATATATAAGATGTGAATTAAACGAGAAATCAGTAATGATTATCAATCGAGTTTAAATATATATAAACGATATGCTATATGGCTATTTCCAAACAAATTAGCAGAAACATCATTGAAATGAAATATTTCATAATTTGATACTAACAAAGCCGTATCAAAAGGAGATACTCAAAAGATAAAATTTAATGATCCGGAGTATCAATTATCTAAACTTAATTTAGTGATTACTCTCTCTTGATTTATGTTCCCTAACAACTTTAATGTTCACCGTTGCCTATTGTCTTCTTACAAAAACAAAATCCGCGTAGACGTGGATATGTCCTTACAATGCAGTTCGATTGTTTGTCATATCGATTAATACGACTAATATCACCACTGATACTGAGTGAATTATTGGCTACAACCTTCTGGACAGTTGCCTCATAAACGGCATTACTGGGTGAAGTTTCGATGATGAGCTGAAATTAAGAGAAAATATACATTGCCTTTGTTCTGCTAATAATAAGTTATTTCAGATATTGGTTATTAATTTACTGTAATGACATATGATCAATTATAACAATTTTTAAAACTATTTTTCTAACCTGATAATGAAGCTGATCTGATGTACCATTCTCAGTGCGACTTATTTTGGTACCCTTTAACACCTGAATTACAGTAAAGATGCGTCGTGAATTTGTATAATTCCCACTAGAATGCATTCAGGTAAAGGCCAACGGATAATCTTGTATTATAAAAGGGATTTGCACGTTCCTTAGTTCTTCGGTTAAAATGTATTTCTGGTTAGTATTTATCACCTATAACGCACTTATAGTAATCATTAGGACAGAACTTGTGTCTCTTACATGTTCAAATTCGATCGTTTCATATTAGTAATATTCTTATTAGTTGCACTATCATCAATATTTCATTGTTTATTCGTTACCAGTTCATCAAAGTAAACTTTCTTTCCTTCAAGTATCTTTTTCAACGTCAGGTTGGCACACTTCTTATCGGCAATCTGTACCATGTGGTTTATGTGTAACACAATATAAATTGCTGCCTGCTTTATGTTTTTGTCCGTTGAGTTAAGTATCTGTAACATAATATGAGTAAATTGGTTACTTTGCTTCTTTGGTGGGTACAGCTAAGCGTGATTTTGTGTAGAATTATTGAAAACAAGTTCAACAGTGATAGATCACAGTATTTCATTTCGTTGTAATTAAAGGTTATACGTCTTTTAACCGATAATATCCTCCGCCCCGCATCTCACTTATCGAATAGTTAGTTACATCACTCACTTCATACTTTTTACACGTACACCAGTGTAGCTCAATACCAGCAGATTGACAGGTTCTGTTGATTGGTATAACATTCAACAGACTAATACCACGATCTGTGTACTTGACTGTTTTTTCAGCGTTGTAGGTATTTAAGATACTCTGTAACGTTTCGTGAAGATCAAACGATGTTGATAGTCGCTTTTTATTGTTAATAAGATTCTTCATCAGATGTGGATACTGTTTCTGAATATGGAAAACAAGAATAGACATATGCTACAATCCGTTGACTAACTCTAATATAATTCATATAAGTAATACACAAAGATTCATTTAACTAACATAAACTTTTCACTAAGGATAATAAACATGATTTAGCTCTTCTGTATAGAGGATTCAAACTATGATTGATGATTTGTGTTATTTTTATATCTGGTAGACGTTCTAGATAATTAACTAATATCTTGATGTTGATGAATCAATGAAAGGGTGAATAAAACAACAATCACTTATTCACCCACTAACTTACTCTGTCACTGACTGACTCACTGACTGACTGACTCACTCACTCAACCACTCACTCACTCACCCACTCACTCACCCATTCAATCACTTACTCACCATCTCACTAACTGACTCAGCTACACATTCTCCCACCAACATTCCGTCAACAAATTTTATAATCAATCACTTGATGGACTGACGAATCAATCGATTAATTGATTTAGAAATATATTTCGTAATAAGTTACGCATTCAGACATTAGGTTTTAAGCACATCATCACTCGTATGATTATTATAAAGTTACTCTGAAAGCTTCAGGAAATGTCAGTGACATCATAGGAAGTCGTTCTTCAAGGCTGCCTTGTGTAGTATATCGCACTTTACCAATACGTTGTCCATGATCAGCCATCATAATAAGCAGAGTATTATCAAGATAGCCACTGATCCGGAGATCTTCGAGAAAATTCCTTAAGTACAGATCTGAAACATAGACTCTCTATATTACTGTCGGTGCTTAGTGTCGAGTAATTGTGGTATATCGTATGTAACTCGTACTTCATGACATGTGACAGATTGTATATGTTTATGTTATTATTGGCTATTTGCAGTGCTACATTTCAGTTTCCGGTAAATGAGCTTGGCCATAAGGGCCGAGGTATGTGTAAAGATCAGGTCAATTCCATTCGCGACTAACTGTTAAACATCTTACCAATAGCCTGGATTGGATCGTTACTATCGTGTGACATTTGGGAGAATGATGCAACAGCAAATTTCGGCGTCTTCGGATATTTGCGGAAGAAATCTTTCAAGTATTCAGGGATATACTCATAATATGGCCTTGGTCCCAAGCAGAAACTGCGAAAAGTGGTCGAATTTTCTGCAGCCAACCAAAAATGTCTCATATAATGATCAACGGGAATCTCTCTAAAACTAGTGAATCGTTTCTGAAATATTCCCCAGCAAGGCATGTCTTCTGCGAAGAGGGTTACATATCCACTTGTACTAAATTCTTTCCAGATCATTGGAATGAAATCAGCATTTCCGTCTCTTTCGGGACTCTTCAAAACCTCGTTTAGAGATTGACCTGGAGGATGTGTAAGACATTATACAAATTTAAATATATAATTAAATGAGGAACAATAGCAGTGATAAATAACATCGTCTTCTGAACCATTTAGGCAAATACCAAGAACAACTCTAAGCCTGGGCAAAAATGAGTGACTTCTAATTAAGGAAGAAAAATGGAGGCGGGTAAAACATTATTAGCTGGTTATTATTACCGGTTAATATTGGTGTATATGCAGCGATAGTGGCATCCCCGACGATGTTGTACGCATCTAAGATGACGGCTTTGAGGGTATCCTTTAAATAAGCATACGTTTTAGGCAGTAGCCGCTGATATGACATATGCGACATGGAATCCAAGCCAAACATCAGGACGTCCATCTGAGTGGAGTTAACAAGTGGCTCAATTCGAGAAATTCTCTCCAGTACGTTAGCCTTGGGACGAATCTGTGCAAAGAATTGATCAAAAGGCGCCGTTTCTCCGTAGCTTTGAAGATTATTATCGTTAGAGGTCTTTCGAGGATTGGTTTGAGGAGGCTGGTACGTGCCTTTCGCCGACTTATTAGTGCTAACAGTTATGTTAGAAGGCTTGAGATAACACTGAATGCGAAAGAATTCACTGTATATCTGAGGCTCGAGTCGTTTAATTCTAATTAGAGGTTTGGAATATATCCACTCGTAGTCGGTAATCCAGTGAATATTCCTGTAGACACAGTGTGAAAGATTCGTATCCCTTAAAAGAGTCCTATTTACTCGAAGCAACGAATCATTAAAGGAAAATAACTGCTTCCCACGGCAAACAACGCGGCGCCAACCGTTGAAGTAGTACCTAATTTTATCGTTTGCTAAATTTAGCAACGGTACGCTGCATACTTCTTGGGTTGTTTCTTCGTATTTTTCGGCCTCAGTATTTCTCCCTATGAAAATAAAATTAAAAATAATTAAAAAGCATTTTAAAAAGTTGGAAATCTATTTAATGCAGCTTTACTAAAACACTCTCACCACTTTGGCTATATCTAGCCCTATTAATGGTGGTATGTATATGCTGTACTAGACATGAGTTCTTATCTACTATTTTTAAACTATAATAATAATAATAATATATTATGTTCAAGACATAAATCTTTATGCCGCCTCATTTGTACAGTAATTCTATTAGCAATAGATTTAATTAATGACATTTGGGGTGCCCTTTACCCATTGTACGTATTACCAGTTTTTTATATAATAAAATAACCTGTTTCATCTACTTTTGCACTCAGTAGAAGAAGCCAACTTTTACTGATATGAACCAGCATAATGAGATAAATCTGGACGATATATCCACCCCCAATGGTTATCAACATTTCCAGTAGCAAACTTATCACTATATTGTATCCTAGATAGCGTCTGTATAGTAAACAGTGGATTCCTCATAATAATCCCGATAGATGAAATGAATGAGGGAAGTTTAAGTTTTTATCTTGGTGTCAATGTGTCAATTAAAATGCCACTTCAATAACAGAACTAAGTGGGTCACCGATGGCTACGTGTCTGAGTAACGCTTTGCGCCTACAATGGCAGCATGCGTTGTATGCTCACTTGTGAGTTGAGATGTGTGCTGGATTGGAAACGGGTCCGAGTCAGTGATAACAATATTGTAAAGCGCCTTAGACCAGCTATCTAGCTGAAAAAGGGCGCTATATAAATGTCACATATTATTATTATTATTATTATTATGGTTCTCTGTTAGTTTTGAGTGAATCTGTTATCGATTAGATTAGAATCATCTACAGCAAAAATCACACTGAAACGTATTCGAAAACTGTGAGGCTATCTTAATTATCGATAAATGTGTGACTGTCTGTGAATAATAAAACAATTTAAGAAATATTCGGATTGACATAATCCAGGAACTGTCGTTCAAGACATTTTGTTTAGAAGAAATAAGAGTGAACACATTTACAATATACACATACACAATTTAGTTTCTATGACCACCAGGAACATACCACTGGGTGTTATAAGATGATGATGATTGATGTTTTACGTCCACTTTTGAGCACCTGGTAGGCTAAATGGGTCGAGCGACCTCCAAAGGTAATGGAGCGAAGTCAAACATGAAACACCATTCAGATGTGCCCGCGCCGAGATTCAAATCAGGTGGTAGTGATCTGTATTACCTTGCTAGTGTCGCTTGGATGAATTATTGTATTCTTATGCAGTGGAGAAAGCTAATAACGTATGAATACAAATTGATACAAAAACTAATGATAGTCAGTCATATGTTACCGAGTACTGTGTCAATAGTTGTTATTAATATTTATATCTTTGTGGCAGAATCGACTATTAAAGCCGATGACAGCATTGCCAGTAGAAGGATATTCCTCTACGTTTCATCATTTGAGTAAACATGGTTATAAAAAGCTACAATATACGATGTACCCGAAACGACAAAATTATTTGTCAATTAAAAGTGAAATAGAATCTCGAATTGTCTATTTATAATAACATTTCCATTGTATCTCACAACACACACACACACACACACACACACACACATGTTTATGTTCGTTTGCATGTATGCCCACAAAACACATGTAATACATTTTACTATTTATGTGTGCATCTCAGACATAATAGTAGGAATATTCTTATATGATTAAAAACAGAAATAATTGAGTAACAGTAGGAGGAGGAAGATAGTAGTTGTAGTAACAATAAAAGTAGTAGTAGTAGTAGTAGCAATAACAACAACAAGAGTAGTAGTAACAGTAGCTTTAGTAATAGTTAAAAGAGCAACAATAGCAACACCGTATCTGATTTGTGCCTATGTGTACTCACCATTATGTTGTCGAATGAGATTTTTGAATTGATCAGTAAATGGCTGTACTCGTTTGTTTCTAAAAAGGATGTCGACGTATAACAAAAAGACTGTTGTTGTTGTCGATAAGAAAACCCACCGAATAATCGAAAAGCCTTTCCTGTTTTTGTGTTTTAGTGCCATTATTCGCTCCTTTTCCTACACTCTAGCATCGGCATATCTAAATACAAACAATTAATATTACACGAAACTATTTTGTTTCAGCGCTTCTGCTCGACTTAAACTCTTACACACACACACACACGCACACACACAGCCATACACACACGCCTACTTTCTATTAATACATGTGGTAATATTAGACAATAAGCATCGATGTTACAAATGATTCTGGTAGGCATTGCGCTGATTGGAAAATATTGCATTTCAGTATTTAGAACTATCACAGCTGGCCGATTTATAACAACTCGTAACAAAAGAACTCGTCACCCAGACATTCGTACACCAGACAACCCGTACCTGAGACTGAGAGAAGTCGTATCCACGTTCTCTAGACAACATGAACCACATTAAATGTAGTGAATTTGATAAGTTGATTGTTAATTGAAAACATAAATTACTGTTTTTGATTATTAAGTATAGGAAATTAAGTGACAGATAGAATATAACTGTGAATTTGGTGTGAACTAATGCAATCCTAATTGATTGTCTGTGATCTACTGGTACATACTATTGTGTGATCAACGCCAGTGATAGAAGGCTGAGTGTTTTCTCATCTAATTGCAGTCACTTGAATCTTCTATGTCTGTATTTCTAAGCAATCTTCAAACTTCACTCGTTGACATAATTATGCAGTTGTCACACTGGTATAAACATTTACAATACTACCGCAAATTAATAATAGGATATGCCTGCTTCTCACCGACCAAAATGCCTGCGATCGTAGGCTGATATCATTGCATATATTGTGGGGATAATGTAGGAACCAGACATGCGGCCTTCAACTTTAACAGTTGTAATATATATATATATATATATATATATATATATATGGCAACATAGCACTTGCAGCATAAGTAAACAATCTATAGAGAGAAGATTAAGAGCCATTTAGAGGCATTTATATTGGAGCTAAATCCGTTACAAACCATAGCGTGTCGGAAAGTGTATTTACTGGATAAACGATGTGCGTATTAACGGATTCTCAATGTATATATGGATTAGGCTTAATTTAACAATTTACGAAAGTTCTCAACATGCAATGTTTTTATATGCTCGTTATGTTAAAAGTTTTCGCTAAATGGCAACGTTGGTACATTCATGGAACTTTCTCAGTAGCCAGTTAACCGTCTAATCAGCTACTTAGTAGTCTTCATCGTTGACGGAGCTACCAAGTAGTTGTTGTTTTTGTTGGCATTTTGTTTGATGTCTGGTCTCAATATAAAAAGGATGACAAGAAAGTAGTTGAATAAATATATATAACATATATATCAAGATCATCAGTGATAGTTAATATATAGCGATGCCTAATGTATTTCCTTTTTGAATAACTACCGTATATGATTAATAGCCGAACATTAACAGCCTGTATATCATTAATACAGTTCTTATTTCTAAGGTGTTCGAGGCTGTCAAGGATGCAAATCCCGTAAAATCTTCAATGGAAAGCTATGCCCCAGACTTTGAGAATCATATACATTACTTAAGGTTAATGAGTCGCTGTCACATTTAAATTGATAAGTACCCTCACGTTTATGTTTAATGTTACTTAATGTTGAAGACGGTACAGAAAATAAATAGATGAATTATTATCATCATTGTATATTTAATATATCATATCAAAGTATAAAGATAATGCTCTACGGTTAAACACAAATTAGCTCATATTTTCAGGAATATGATCACATTGGTGCTGGGTTTTCATCAGAAAAGGTAATGAGTAGCTGCGCTTATCATTGGTGTTTTACGGCCAATGTTTTATACACGAGGCATGCTAAATGGGTCGAGCGACCTCCAAATATAATGAAGCGAAGTCAAAGACGAAATATCTTTCCAATATGCCCACTCCGAGATTCGAACTTAGGTGGTACTGATCTGTTTTCCAAAGCGCTACCAATTGGACCACGGAGGCGCCCTGCGCTTATCATTCTGCGAAACCATTCTACAGGGAACATGACCACAACTGTAATTATTTACACAATTTGTATAACCTTGCATTTCTGCCGAATTAATAGACTACAAAAGCTTGCACCAGGTTGGAGCAACACCGAGCAACGCTCTCTGTGCATCTACATTCGTTCGACGTAAATTGACAATTCTGTAATGGCCCGTTCAGTCATAGTTTGTTTTCATGCAGTGTGTCAGAACAAATAATGACGTGGAGTGTTTGTACCAGCGCTTCAATCGTTCCACGTGTTGATTCTACTCCCGCAGCGTGAATCGGGGCTTCTTAAACAATTCTTTAGTGGGCAATACCGTTTTCGAATGATTTTAATAGTGATAACTTTTAGAGACATTATGAGTCACTCTATCACTTAGATTTGACTATCACTTTGAGCTGCACACCGTGTAACTATTTAATTATACAGTAGATTATGCACGCATCCACAAAGCAAAAGTCTGCGAAAATGTACACACGCTGATGATGTCCGTACACAACTCCACCCTGAGAACGTGCTGTTTGAAAATGGACAAAATCATATATTCAGGAGGACACCTTCGGGATCTGAACATTTGCATGCACAATACGCGTATTATCGTTAGGGCTTAACACAAAATCATCTTGTTAAACTTAATATATAAAACGACTTAAAGTAATATTATATAGAGCTTAGATGAGGAATCATATATTTTGGAATAGGATGAAAGAATCGCTTTTAGCTACATACAAGGTTGAGGAAACTGCAGGGATATAAGTTGTTTTACCTCTAAGATGAATATATGGTCGGCATCATCAGTACATGCAGGCAAATTAAGGCATGTCACGCTTCTTGAGGTAATCAATAACCACTATATATATATATATATATATATATATAAGAGATCTATAGCTGTATGATATATATATATATATATATATATATATGAATTATACATTTTTATTAAGCGAAATATATACAGTCATTGAACGTCAAAAATGTAATGTGCATTAGTCTCGTGCACACAATTTACAGCGAAGTTCCTCGACTGCAAAAGCCCCGTAAATACAACACTCGAATTTACCATCGGTTTACAGGTTGTCTAAGACTAGAGTACGGTTGTCTTTAGTATGTCATCTGCTGGACATGAGATGTTTTGGATATGAGTTATCTAGAATTCACGAAAATTAATTATTAAGACTTTAGATTTTAGTCCAACAAACGATATAAAACCAAAGATAGCAAATGATATCCAAATATTTTATATATTATTAGAATGGAAATATCTATATTAGGACACAAAAAGGTTTAATGTTTACACAATGGAATGTTTACTATCGTACACCAAGCTGCACCATGGAATTGCTGAGTTTGAAGCTGTCTAGTAAACTTCTATCTTACGGCTGATATAGCATTACCTGCTTTATTTAAAGGTAGGTTAAAATAACAGTAATGTATGGTCGCTTATTCTATAATAATAATAATAATAATATCACTGACTCACTAACTAACTCACTGACTGACTGACTGATTGACTGACTCACTGACTGACTCACCCACTCACTCACTGACCCCCCCTCTAATTGACTGACTGACTGACTTAATCACTCGCTCACTCAATCACTCTCACTGACTGACTGACTGACTGATTGACTGACTTACTGACCGACTGACTGACTGACTGACTGACTCACTCACTCACTCACTCACTTCCTCTCCAACTCACTCACTCTCTCTTTGCATGATAAAAGACAAATTATATCACATTAAAGAGTTCTCTGCTTATCCTGTTAAAAATCCCATTGAGAATATATCGAACTAAGTATACTTTGAAAGACACATCTAATATGCTAGTTATATAATATCATGTATATAGAAAATAACTCATCATTGTAGTAATGTGAGATTATCACAGCTGGCATCTAATTAAAATTAATCGATAACCTTTGTTAGGGAAAAGGTATGTGTTAAGTTCAAGTTTGCTCTACCTTTACATAATACGAACCAATCCATAATGAGTCGATATCATTGGCAAAACACACACATAAGCACACACATAAACAATGAACATGTCCAGAAAAATAGAAATATGCCTGATTATTGTATCAGAAGAGTCTCTGCTACGAACAGTATTGTTTAAGAATGTATTCTTAGATTTAGGCATGTGCAGGTTTTAAGGTAAATATATTGATGATTAATGTACTGAGTATTTCTACTAATTTCACATTCATTTTAATCGAATATATCATGTACGTGGATTATTTGCTCTTTTCTCACAATAGAAAAGCGCTTCTGGTTTAAGTTAAAATGAATTGGCAACAATTTATAGAACTTGATCACTGCTGATGTTCAACTGGAAGGCTTCCCACATCTCACCGATTATAGTAAATTAAGAAACTGCATCTGTTTGCAACTTTCTTATTTAAACCAACAGACACGAATGGACTCTTGCATAAGGATTCCTTTCACTCTAAACATACATTTCAAGGAATCCTGAAGTCTCAGATCTCACGGATTTTAGACCCCCCCCCAAAAAAAACCCACCGAGGAACCATCTCTACGTTTATGGCCTAGATTTCTAGTGATACAGGGCACGAATAAGGACATTCCTTTGGCAAAGTTAAAACTCTATGCCATCGAAAAGGGCTGAAAAGGCTTGGCTGGAACGCCAGTATCAGTGACGAGACTCTGTTCTGGAGACCTCATTATTGAAGTCTCCAAGAAGAGTCACTCTGACTGCTTGTTGCGTTCCACAGTGCTGGCAACCTGTCCAATAAAAGTAGTCCCACGTCGAAGTATGAACTCCATAAATGGAGTCATATGATGTAGGGATCTTTCTGTCACATCCGAAGAGTAAATACTAGATAACTTAGCAGCACCTGGCATTACGGAAGTGAGGTCCAGCGTAATGGTCACCGAGTAAATACCAGCACCATCATCCTCACGTTTACACTCCCCGTCCTTCCTACTTCTGTAAAAATCGGATTCCTTAGGGTGAAGGTTGATGCCTAGATCCCTAATCCACTGCGGTGTTGCAAGCACCAAAGGTACGAATACCACATAATGACATGTAAGCGAGAGCTTACGTGCGCCAAATGTGGCACAACAGGTCATAAGGATGGGGACTGTAGCCAAAAACCTCACTATATTAATTGTGATGAAATCACGGTTCTTTCTCCCTGGACTACCTAGACCGTCAAGGTAACACGAGGCTGGGGCTACAAATCGAGTGTTGCCTGACAGACTGACATTACCTGGCCTCTCGGGGCCCAGAAGCCGAGCCAAGTGCTAAAACCTGTATCCAAGACCGTGTCTACCATGACTACTGCTAACACAACACAGTCAGAGGTAACATCAGCTACGAAATCTAGGCCACAATAAGAAAGGGGGATAACCCATCACTTTCAGTGATGTAACCCTCTTCAACTCAGACACTGTCAACGAAAAGAAATGCAAACATAAATAAACACCCGTATGTTGGAACCAAGCCAACCCCCACCCTCCCACAGAAAAGGACAGTCTGACCGAGAAAAAAGTGCAATAAAAACCCTATTATCGCTCAAAACAAATACAATGTGTTGGAGGATATTCTGGAAGGGTCCTCCATGGACTATGATGACCTGTATAATCTAGGTCATGGCCCATCGGGGACCCTTTCAGAATAAAATACAAACAAATAAAAATATACCAGTCTATCATAACTTGGAACTGTAGAGGATATAGAAAGAACATGGACGAAATAAAAATGCTAATGCGGGATTATGACCTCGTTGCATTCTGCTGCCAAGAAACATATATGAACAGTTCAAACGTAATTAATTATTACTCTTATCATATATTTTCTGAAGCCACTGACACTAGAGCCTCCGGTGGAGTCACCATTATGATTAAAAAATCGATCCCTCCGACATTAGTCTAAAGAGCAATTTGCCGGCAGTTGTTGTAACGCTGTCACTCCACAAGACCATAACATTGTGTTCAATATATATTCCACCAAGCTATTCACTTAGTGGAAATGAATTGGATGAATTGATAGGCCAGCTTCCTTCCCCTTTTATTTTTATTGGTGATATGAATGCCAACTGTCCTATATGGGCAAAAGCACAAAATAATAGCAAGGGTAACACATAGAAAGCTTCATTGAACACAACGAACTGTGCCTGTGGAATGATAATACACAGACCTATATACATCCAGCAACTGGGTCAATATCTGCCATAGACTTGTCCCTGCGCAGCCCATCATTATTTCTTGATTTTGAGTGGACTATACACGAGGATCTCTTTAGCAGTGACCACTTTCCAACATTCTGCATAACTATAACAACGAACCATTACCAAATACACCAAAATGGAGTTTTAAAAAAGCAGACTGGTACAACTTTAGATTTAAATGTAGCCAAGAAATTAACAGAAATACCTCCAAGACTATCAAAGAAAACCGATGTGAACCTTTTTACATCAGTGCTACATTTCATAGCGGAAACAACGATATCAAAATCCTCTACAGTTCCAAGAAATCTCTACAAGCCCTGGTGGAATTGAGAATCCGAGGAAGCTCTGAAAAAAAGAAAGATAGTTCTAAACCAATTTAAAAGAAATCCACCTCAAGAAAATCTTACAAATGATAAAATAGAATATGCCAAGGGTCGTCGGGTCTTTCGCAGAAATATGCGAATTTCTTAGAGGGAATATGTCTCCCAATTAAATAATAAGAAAATCTCGGGTAAAGTTCAATGCCTTCCAATTAAACAATTAGGTTGCAAAGATGAAACTTAAAGGAATTGATGGAATGTCAAGCTCCCAAGTAGTAAGCGGGGCTCCGTGACGGATGTAACAATCCCAAGCGTCGAAAAGGCTACCCCAGGCCACCTCCACTCTGGTGCAACTGGTAACTACTTTATACAGGCTGACGGACGGGTTTGTCACGAGATGACTCTAAGCCAACCCTCTCGTGGTCTCCCGGCTTCGCCCGTGGCGGTACACATATGGGTATCATACGTAGTGGTAAGTTAAACCGCCACCCTGCTCTGGTAGCGCAGGGAAAACTGCTCCGCCGAGGCCTCCCTCAAGCCTCATAGAAACGACGCATATAAATAACGTCCAAATTTGACTGACAAAAATCAAGACAAGAGTTAGAGAGGGGCTATCCGTTATCGCGAGTTGACTATAGAAGTCTACAGAAGATGAAACAGGTGGCTATCCATCAGCCGGAGTTAACTAACAGGAATCAACCGAAGTCTAGACAAGATCAAGGGAGTGGAAATCCCTTAGCATAAGTTGACTGACAGGATCAACTAAAGTCTAGAAAAGATCAAGGGTGAGCTTATCCCATAGCCATAAGTTGATTGAGAGGAACGACAAGACTCTAAAAGATCAAAAAGGGTTATCCCGTAGTCCAATTTGACTGGCAGGAACATCAAACAACTACGAGAGATCAAAGTGAGGCTATCACTTAGCCTCATTTTTAGTCGTGCTAAATGACCTCCACTCGTCACACCCGTTTGGGATGGATGAGAAATAGTACATAAAAAAAATTAAACAATTAGAGAAAAATGGGAGCATAATTATAAACATAAACGAGATCGGGAATACGTTGGCAAAAACTATCAGACACAATTCATCGGCAGAAAATTACACAGAAAAAGTTAAGAGGAAAAAAAACATTTCACATAAAAATTATGAAATTTACAGTAAGCAATTCTCAATTAGAGAACTACTGGATTCTCTCAAGAAAGCCCATGATACTACCGTTGGACCTGATGATATTCACTACCAGATCAAAAAAATTCCAGAAATAATTAGAAGTCCTGTTCGATATCTACAATGAAATCTGGAATGGTGGTGACTTCCCTTCTCAGTGGAGAGAAGCCACCATCATCCCAATTCCAAAAGCAGGAAAAAAGTTTCTCAGATCATGGTAATTACTATCCAATAGCACTCAGAAGTTGTATCTATAAAGGTTTTGAGCGGATGGTAAATACCGGGTTAGTCTGGCATCTTGAAGATCATTCTCACAGCCCATCACAATGGTTTTAGAAAACATAGATCAACCACAGACCAACTAATAAAATTAGAAACTATAATAAGAGAGGAATTTATTAAGAGATAACACATGGTGGATATGTTTTTTTATTTAGAAAAGGCATATGACACGACATGGAAATATGGAATTCTTAAAGACTTATATAATGCCGGCCTTCGTGGCAATATGCCAAAATTAATTTCGAAATGTTTGACTGGTAGAAACTTCTCTGTCCGTGTTGGTAACACCCTCTCTTATCCATACCACCAACAAGAGGGTGTACCACAAGGAAACATCTTACCAGTAATATTATTCAGCACGAACATAGATAACATAGTTAAATGCTTGCTGAATAGTATTAACTGTTCCTTATACGTAGATGACTTCCTGATATGCTACCAGTCAAAACATATGAATTCCATGGAAATAATTCTACAGTTGTTTCTTTATAAATTAGAAAATTGGCCTGATGAGAATGGCTTCAATGAGCAGCAAGAATAATTAAAAAATATTATAAAATTACACCAAAATCTAGCTAGATCCTAGCTAGAAACGTTATATTAAACAATGTCTCCTGGAGCTCTGAATAGGTTTTCTATTAACACATCACCAGTAAAAACCTTAAACCCAATTACAGAAGTCTCAGCCCTAGTACTTACTTTAGTAAAACAAAACAAAATTTCCTGTAGTAGATTTCAACCGAAGCTGCAACAAACATCCATTACTAACAGCACGTAGTACACACACTTAATTGCTATTAATGTGTGTTTTAGCATCTTTACAGCCATGAAAGGAAAATTGGTTTATTTTCTATTGCTCTAATCAAAACAGTTGTTTTGATTATAGTAACAGCTGTTCATTTTAGACAAAGACTACAAGGGCTAACTGTTTCTAGATTTTGGTTAAATGGAAAATTCTAAATTGCTTAGTGTTAGACTTCGTGGTGAAGCTGTACATTACAGATCATATGTGCGGCTGCTTCATTTAAGGTATCCAGCCTGGTAAAACTACTGCACCGATATGAACATATATCAAATATTGGGTTTTTATGGCAATGGATCATGTTCACACCGGTATGTTTTAACTGAAAAATTAACAATTTTTATCAAAACATCACTATCAATCGAATAATAGGGTATCTGGACATTTAGCCAACGGATATTCAGCCAACGGACAATTAGCCAACGGACAATTAGCCAACGGATATTTAGCCAATATTTGCAGGGGGGGGGGCATTTAGCCAACATTCAAAATTTTAATCTTACATCTACATGTATATTGTTATATTTTGAGTTTGTGTATGCTCTGTTAATATTATGTGTTGTTTATGGATGTTGCAAATATAGGCCTATCTTTAGATAAGATGTTAGCAACATAATAATTATTGCTGCTTTTTGTACAATTGTTATATTTATATTAATGTATACTGTTTTCTCCGGTATTATACATAAATATAAATAATGATATGCAATATGTCAGAGTTTGGGAGGTTTTTTACACAGACTTTATTAACACCGTTAACTACTTAACTATATCTGGGATGTGGGTAATTACTACTTGTATATACGGCAGATAATCTACTAGTCTCAGAATAATCCTTTATCCAATGTTGACACACATGTATTATAATGTTGTTAAGATATGACCCAGGTGATATATCATAGTTTTAAAATGTGACTTAATTTTGCCTCAGTATAGAAAGTCAGTCTGAATTTAATTTGAAGCAGTGTTTCACTTTCTTATGATCATAGTGTTATATCACATTGATACATACCTGCATGTTAACTTAAATTATTGAACTAATACTGTAATTATTATTTGATATACAGCATTTTAGTACTGTATAAAGGTGGAAGGCCAGAGAATTCGACTTGGGAAACCTTTTTACATGTTGCCGTTGGAAATAAGAAATGTGCAAGTGCAAAAGTGTGATCACCAACAAGATAATAATAGTCCACTACACAAAATTTTCAATGGATTCAGTTTCATCAGCATCAAGTGAGCGAATATTTCCAAACTTTGTAAATATTTACACTAAAGTGCACAATCTTCTATGCAACAGTAAAGCTTTTAAGATGGTATTCTGCTATAGGATTCTCAGAGGCAGTGCTGAATTAGACTATTTAACTGTTGCGATAGACAATATACACTTTGTGTGCAGAAGAACAAAAACTGTCATTATTTTGTTATATTCCTACTATTCATGTAGACATTCATGTGTCAAATATTAAGGTGTAGGAGAGTTGCTCACCCGGACAGTTGCTCACCAAACAAAATGAAAAAGTGGACACATTTGCTCACCAGTGAAGTTTTAATGAGGAAAAAGTTAAAAAATTTAAATTATTTTTAATTCAGAAATATATTTCTTATTATCATATTACCTATATAATTATTGGGATGAATATTACCAATTATTAGGGAATTGAAGTTCAGAGCAACTGTCCGTACTCCAAATATTGAGTAGTGTGCTAATAACAATGCATGCATGTGAACTAAAATATCAAATAAATGGGTCACCTAGTGCAAATAGATCTGTGCTTCTGTTTAGTGTACCTTTAAGTTGACCAGACCATCCCCAATGACAATAAACTTCTTTCACCTGGAACCAGTGGCTTCTATAGGTTAGTAGGCTAAAAGGGCCCCAGGGCAATTAGATCTGGTTTCCTTTACAGTGATTCTGTTTTATGTACAGTCAGAATTTGTTGATCCGACAAGGTTTGTTGCATGATAATATGTGGGATAAACGAGAATATGATTATCGAGTTCGTGACATACCGGTAGTCTGTGTCACATATTGTAAATCATACAGATATACGTCCGTATTTAAACCAAAATTCAATAACCGTACGCAAGACATGGAATGGCATTGAAGCCATTGAGCATTTTGATGTTTGTTAATTACAGACACTATTAAGGAAATACTTGTGTTATTATTTGAGCGATAAATTTAAACGAGATTATTATGACTAGCTGTTTTTTTTTCTGTTCTTAAATGACTCAATATTTTATTCAAGTATATTTATACTTAGCGCCCAGTTAAGAAATATAAAATATGGAAACAATATAGATAACACAAACAAATATATTAAAGTATACGATGTAGACTTAATAATAGGAATATTGACAATGTACACCTATAGACAACATGTCAGAAATAAAGAATGTATTATATGCAATGTTTGTGTTTTCAGATTTTAGAGTATAAGACATTTGTTTGTGATCATTACATTCGTACAATGAATTGAATAAAATTCAATTACATATACTATGACGATTGAATATAATAGCTATGGACTATATGTAACATCTGTGTTTGCAAGTTTTAGAATATGAGACATCACTTTGTGTTTGTTACATTTGTACAATGAATTACAAAAATACAGTTACATACAATGTTTTGTATTTATTGAATCAACTATATTCATGAAAACTCATATAAACATAATCAAAAATTTTGAATGTTGGCTAAATGTCCCCGTTTGGCTAAATGTCGTTGGCTAAATGTCCGTTGACTAAATGTCCGTTGGCTAAATGTCCCGGATTCGGAGTATACATTTAAATGCACGAGTAGTGAACATCTGTATGCTTGCTGATATGCTTAGGCGAGTTCCAGGCTATTCATTTCACTAACTAATTTGGCCAGGCCCTTAAAAGTTGGTGATCTAGTGGCGTAATTTTAGGGTGCATATTTTTGGTCCCGAGATGTTCCACCATAGAGGTCTCCTCCTAACGTTTCATATAATAATGGTCGACAGGTAGATCCTGTGAGGACTCTCTTTAATCTGTTCATCTGACCGGATAATAGGCTTCATTAACATATTTTATACATTGTAGTTATTTTGAAAGCAAGAACACACATTGTTAATCTACTGACACAATCCATTTATAGAGCCTTTGTTGATCTGGATGCTGGAACTTCCCGAAAAATCACACTTACAGTTGCCAAGATAATCAATATCTTAGAAATATAAATTCCTTTACTAAACTATTTAGCAAATTACTTTCTTCATACAGTAATATTGATAGTGATGATAATTCTGATCTCCTTGGGACTATTCACAAATATTAGTTATCATTAAATGTAAACTTTTGCCATATAATGATACTCCAAACCTCCTGTTCACTTACAAACAATAATGCTTAATAATAATTCCAGGTGAATAGATTAATTGTCAATATCTAATGGCAAGCTAATATTATTCTTAAGTGGGTGCTGCATGTGTTAAGTTGTTCTAGCTCAAACAGGGAGCTCAGAAAGATGTAATTTAATGATTCATGTATGGGACTAAATAAATGGAATTAGAATGAAAAACCTTATTACTCTTTTGCATATATTGGTCATGCACGTAGAATGTCGCTAAGCAAAGAGGGTATGTTGAGGATGTAAGCTTGCATAATTTAAAAGGATGCCAAATTCCGTGAGTTTACTGCAATATATATTGACAAAGTTGGAATACAATAGTAAACTGAGGCAATGTGGAAACTTTTCAGATTATGTATTTTACCTTATGCCTTTCCACACTTCAGCTTGGTCATCCTCAGGATTTTATGATAATATAATATCTCCTTTATCAGTACCATGCATGCATGAATAACAAGTTATGTTTAAAACCATTGTTAATCATCCCCTTCAGTGTTTGTAATAGCAATATTAACTTCTAGCCCAATAACTACCTACCTCATTTAAAAAGCCCTGAGCATTATCTATTATCTTCTATGTGTAGGATAATAAGTAAGTAAGTAAGTAGTAAGTAAGTAATTTTATTCGATGATATATACAGTAGCATTATTACAATGTTTATCCCATAATATTATTTACAAGCATATATCATCATGACAACAGACAAGCAAAAAGCTGTAACCTCCAAAATAAAGACCAAACATGTAGAACATAATTGATTACACGAGGAGGCGCAGTGGTCTAAAAGTTACATATTTAACCATTTATGTCCACTGTCCAAGTGCGCTGATTATGGCGATAGTATAACATCATATAATGTAATATTGTACAATATATTATATAATATATGTAATTCATAAATGACTTTATTAATTTGAGTTCGTAAGAAATATCTTTACAGATCTATTAAAGCTATGTTACGACGTCAACTGTCTTATTGTTTCTGGCAGTTTGTACCATATTTCAGGTGCTAGGTAAATAAATGTCTTTGATAAAAATGCTGTTTTTCTGTATTGTATGTGTGGCTGGTGAAGGCTTCTTGTTTCGTGTGAATGAATATGTCTATTTACAGTGAACATCTTCATTAGGGGATCTAGTAGAGAGATATTAATGAATGAATACATTATTTTTGAAAGTTGAAAAGTACTTGAGAATCTGTAGCTTCTTAAATAAGGATTCGGTATGAGCATAATAGTTTGATTTCGAGACTGTTCTAATTGCCTTTTCCTGTATTTGTTTAAATCTCCGTAAGTACGTTGAGTGACTACAACCCCACAATAGCGTGCCATATGTTAAATAGGGATATATCAAGCTGTGGTATACTCTTCTCATATTGTGTGTACTTAAGATATGCTTAATTTTATTGAGGGCATATAGTCCAGCAGATATGTTTGATCTACAACTGTCTATATGCTCATGCCAGTTTAGGTTTTCATCTATTAGTAGTCCCAGAAATTTGACACATTTAACTCGATTAATAATTGTATTATCTAATTTTAATACATGTGTGTCCGACTTAACGTTCTTATTTTTTGAAAGAGTGTTTTGCTTATATTTAAAGATAATTTATTCACCTTAAACCACTCAGCTAATGATGCAATGTCTTGATTAACGAGTTTATATAATTCCGTAATATTTTTACCAGATACAAAAATTGTTGTATCATCTGCAGAGTATACATGCGGTGCACCGGAGGGATACTGGAAGATCATTTGAGTATATAATGAAGAGGAGTGGTCCCAATACGAATCCCTGGGCTACACCACAAGTTATGGGAAATAATTTTGAATCAATACATTTATAATAGACATATTGTTTTCTCTCTGTTAGATAGCTCCTGAACCACTCCAAGGCAACACCACGTATGCCGTAATGGCATAATATTTTATGAGGTCCAGGAACACAGAAAGAGTACAATTACTCGATTCCAATGCGAGTAGAGTATCATAAATAAATTTGGAAACTGCATTTATTGTGGAATGACCTTTACGGAAGCCATATTGGTTCTTGTTCATTAACGAGTTAATTGTCATGTAATTGTACAAACGATTATGGACTATTTTTTCATATATTTTGGATATGCTAGGTAAAAGCGAAATTGGTCTATAATTTGTAAAACTTTGTTTATCTTTTGATTTATAAATTGGTATTACTTTTTTAGACGTTTTGACGGGAAAACACCGGTTTCCATCGATTTATTTACAGCTATGCTAAGTGGTAACGAAATGACAAATTTTATTTGTTTTAGTAATAGCGTATTCACATTGTCATGTCCACAACTCGTTTTGAGTTTTAGAGAATTTATGGACAGTGATATAATAGAAGCATATTTAGGTCCAATCTGAGAGAAAAATTCGCTAAATTTATCTACAATGTAAATGGGGTCGTTTTCAATTGTGTTATCTATTTTGAATGAATTTGATATTGATGTTTTGTCATTTTTCTATTGAGTATCTCATTTAATGTGCTCCATGTTTTCTTAATGTTTGATTTTTATTGTTGAAATAAGTTACCATAATATATCTCCCTTTGTTTACCTTTGATTCTGGTAAATTTATTTCTGTAAGTTATATATTTAACATGTTCCCGTGATACGTTTTCTTTACCCAATTGCTTTTTATAAAGTTTATCTAAGGGTTTTGAAGAATATAGGATTCCGGGGGTTATCCATGGTTCTCGTATTACATGTTTGGCAAGTATTTGGGTTATATTTTTTTTTGTGCAAATTATTCTATAACATCATTTATTTTATCTATAATTATGTTGCAACACGTTTCATCATCACTTGAGTTTAGACTAGACCAATCTGTTTTTGATAAGTCCTCACAAATTTGTTGATACCTGTTGTTATTGAATTTTCTACACTCAAAGATTAAAGGCTCAGTTTTCACGGATTTATATTTTTCGGAAAACAAGAACACTGGTAAATGATCTGATATATTATTTTATATTATTCCTGATGCCAATCCCTGAGATCAATAAGAGTGGCCGTACTATACGTTATTCTGGTTGGCTTTGTAATTGTAGGTAAGAAGCCTGCATTTAGGAAAAGGTCCATCAGCTCAGAAATATGTGCTTGATTTTTATATCTGAGGTAATCGAAATTTGGATCGGTTCCCAACACAATGTCTTTTTGAATATGTTGGAGTTTATTTAAAATCGTTTCATAGTAACTAGTCGATAATATTTCACTGGTATTAGGAACTCGGTATATTTCACCAAAGATACAATTTACCGTTTTTGAGTGAGCCTCAACAAATATTGATTCAAATTTATATTTAATGTGCTCCATGTTTTCTTAATGTTTGATTTTTATTGTTGAAATAAGTTACCATAATATATCTCCCTTTGTTTACCTTTGATTCTGGTAAATTTATTTCTGTAAGTTATATATTTAACATGTTCCCGTGATACGTTTTCTTTACCCAATTGCTTTTTATAAAGTTTATCTAAGGGTTTTGAAGAATATAGGATTCCGGGGGTTATCCATGGTTCTCGTATTACATGTTTGGCAAGTATTTGGGTTATATTTGTTTTTGTGCAAATTATTCTATAACATCATTTATTTTATCTATAATTATGTTGTAACACGTTTCATCATCACTTGAGTTTAGACTAGACCAATCTGTTTTTGATAAGTCCTCACAAATTTGTTGATACCTGTTGTTATTGAATTTTCTACACTCAAAGATTAAAGGCTCAGTTTTCACGGATTTATATTTTTCGGAAAACAAGAACACTGGTAAATGATCTGATATATTATTTTATATTATTCCTGATGCCAATCCCTGAGATCAATAAGAGTGGCCGTACTATACGTTATTCTGGTTGGCTTTGTAATTGTAGGTAAGAAGCCTGCATTTAGGAAAAGGTCCATCAGCTCAGAAATATGTGCTTGATTTTTATATCTGAGGTAATCGAAATTTGGATCGGTTCCCAACACAATGTCTTTTTGAATATGTTGGAGTTTATTTAAAATCGTTTCATAGTAACTAGTCGATAATATTTCACTGGTATTAGGAACTCGGTATATTTCACCAAAGATACAATTTACCGTTTTTGAGTGAGCCTCAACAAATATTGATTCAAATTTATATTTAATGTGCTCCATGTTTTCATAATGTTTGATTTGTATTGTTGAAATAAGTTACCATAATATATCTCCCTTTGTTTACGTTTGATTCTGGTAAAGTTATTTCTGTAAGTTATATATTTAACATGTTCCCGTGATACGTTTTCTTTACCCAATTGCTTTTTATAAAGTTTATCTAAGGGTTTTGAAGAATATAGGATTCCGGGGGTTATCCATGGTTCTCGTATTACATGTTTGGCAAGTATTTGGGTTATATTTTTCTTTGTGCAAATTATTCTATAACATCATTTATTTTATCTATAATTATGTTGTAACACGTTTCATCATCACTTGAGTTTAGACTAGACCAATCTGTTTTTGATAAGTCCTCACAAATTTGTTGATACCTGTTGTTATTGAATTTTCTACACTCAAAGATTAAAGGCTCAGTTTTCACGGATTTATATTTTTCGGAAAACAAGAACACTGGTAAATGATCTGATATATTATTTTATATTATTCCTGATGCCAATCCCTGAGATCAATAAGAGTGGCCGTACTATACGTTATTCTGGTTGGCTTTGTAATTGTAGGTAAGAAGCCTGCATTTAGGAAAAGGTCCATCAGCTCAGAAATATGTGCTTGATTTTTATATCTGAGGTAATCGAAATTTGGATCGGTTCCCAACACAATGTCTTTTTGAATATGTTGGAGTTTATTTAAAATCGTTTCATAGTAACTAATCGATAATATTTCACTGGTATTAGGAACTCGGTATATTTCACCAAAGATACAATTTACCGTTTTTGAGTGAGCCTCAACAAATATTGATTCAAATTTATATTTAATGTGCTCCATGTTTTCTTAATGTTTGATTTTTATTGTTGAAATAAGTTACCATAATATATCTCCCTTTGTTTACCTTTGATTCTGGTAAATTTATTTCTGTAAGTTATATATTTAACATGTTCCCGTGATACGTTTTCTTTACCCAATTGCTTTTTATAAAGTTTATCTAAGGGTTTTGAAGAATATAGGATTCCGGGGGTTATCCATGGTTCTCGTATTACATGTTTGGCAAGTATTTGGGTTATATTTTTCTTTGTGCAAATTATTCTATAACATCATTTATTTTATCTATAATTATGTTGTAACACGTTTCATCATCACTTGAGTTTAGACTAGACCAATCTGTTTTTGATAAGTCCTCACAAATTTGTTGATACCTGTTGTTATTGAATTTTCTACACTCAAAGATTAAAGGCTCAGTTTTCACGGATTTATATTTTTCGGAAAACAAGAACACTGGTAAATGATCTGATATATTATTTTATATTATTCCTGATGCCAATCCCTGAGATCAATAAGAGTGGCCGTACTATACGTTATTCTGGTTGGCTTTGTAATTGTAGGTAAGAAGCCTGCATTTAGGAAAAGGTCCATCAGCTCAGAAATATGTGCTTGATTTTTATATCTGAGGTAATCGAAATTTGGATCGGTTCCCAACACAATGTCTTTTTGAATATGTTGGAGTTTATTTAAAATCGTTTCATAGTAACTAGTCGATAATATTTCACTGGTATTAGGAACTCGGTATATTTCACCAAAGATACAATTTACCGTTTTTGAGTGAGCCTCAACAAATATTGATTCAAATTTATATTTAATGTGCTCCATGTTTTCTTAATGTTTGATTTTTATTGTTGAAATAAGTTACCATAATATATCTCCCTTTGTTTACCTTTGATTCTGGTAAATTTATTTCTGTAAGTTATATATTTAACATGTTCCCGTGATACGTTTTCTTTACCCAATTGCTTTTTATAAAGTTTATCTAAGGGTTTTGAAGAATATAGGATTCCGGGGGTTATCCATGGTTCTCGTATTACATGTTTGGCAAGTATTTGGGTTATATTTTTTTTTGTGCAAATTATTCTATAACATCATTTATTTTATCTATAATTATGTTGTAACACGTTTCATCATCACTTGAGTTTAGACTAGACCAATCTGTTTTTGATAAGTCCTCACAAATTTGTTGATACCTGTTGTTATTGAATTTTCTACACTCAAAGATTAAAGGCTCAGTTTTCACGGATTTATATTTTTCGGAAAACAAGAACACTGGTAAATGATCTGATATATTATTTTATATTATTCCTGATGCCAATCCCTGAGATCAATAAGAGTAGCCGTACTATGCGTTATTCTGGTTGGCTTTGTAATTGTAGGTAAGAAGCCTGCATTTAGGAAAAGGTCTATCAGCTCAGAAATATGTGCTTGATTTTTATATCTGAGGTAATCGAAATTTTGATCGGTTCCCAACACAATGTCTTTTTGAATATGTTGGAGTTTATTTAAAATCGTGTCATAGTAACTAGTCGATAATATTTCACTGGTATTAGGAACTCGGTATATTTCACCAAAGATACAATTTACCGTTTTTGAGTGAACCTCAACAAATATTGATTCAAATTTACCGCCGATATTAACAGAAATATCATCACGGATAATATAATTTAAATCATCCCTGATGCAGACTAATTTATAACCCGGGATTGTATAAAATACATAGTTGTTATCAGTTAGGAATGTTTCACACAACAATATGCAATGCATATTAAATTTTATATCGTGGAATCGAGAGATTATTTCTTTCAGCTCTCTAAATTTGTTTGGCAAACTGCGAATATTAAAATGCATTGTATAATATTTGAAATGTTTTGTATTTTCCAGTACTGTTGTACTGATTTGTTCGATTTCATAGTAGTTACTGTCAATGTGGAAAGCATCCAGAGGATATTCTCCATCATTGTCATCATAATAGTTATTTAACAGACAGTTGAAATTGTGATCATCATCTTCAATATTTAATTTATCGTTTTGATTGAAATTAAAAGATTAGGTTTATGCTCATTACATTCCCTATAATTCCATTTTATACTTAAATATTCAATAGCACAGCTTGGACAGTAGACAAAGCGGTGAAACGTATAACTCCGCAATAGACTAATTACACATATAAAACAAAACATAATTAAAACATGCATAGTCAAATAGTATAATTATACAAGACGAAATATCAAATCAAGACAAAACACAGTTTGGCCGTTCCATGAATTAATCACAAAGAAAGTAATTTATAGTTAGTTACCTGGTATGTTGTCAGCACAAACATCTACCATTTTAGCTGCTTCAGTGAAGCATAAAACCGCGTGTACGCCGCCAACATACAAAGGAAGCCAATAAATATGATACACGATATAAACAATAACATTTAGGTCTTCCCGTTTTCTATGTAGAAATCTTACTCATATGTAGGACTTCGTGTTTCAGAAAAAAAGTAGATAAACATCATTTCTCTATCCATTAATTCTATGAGAAATTAACTTTTAAAATAGGTTACTTTAATATTATGCAGTCGGCAGTTGAAAATTATATTCAATTGTTATCCTCTAAATTAATAATAAGGGTATAATGGATGATAATGTGCGGTTAATATAATATACTTATATTATATACAGAGTTGGGAAAGAATGAAGTAAAATATATTTCGCACCGAATCAAAGCATTAATCTAGAAAAATCAGACTCCTCTTATTAAAATGTATAATGGAAAGTTATTTTCAGTTAAATCTAGAGTCTGTAAGCTTTAAAATGCACACATATTGTAGATTACAGTGGAACACTAGCTGCTATCAAAATTTTGATTATACTTTCAAACACCTTGGCAGGATTAAAATAGTTAAGCAGTTTGCAGAAATTACATGTGTTTGCAGCTACAGGGTAGTCGTGTGAGTAGGGAGTAAGTTACTAACATATGCCCTTGTTTGGTAGAACTTAGGCTGCTGATAAGTATAAGCATTTCACAACCTTGTCTCAAAGAATTATGTTTTACAATATGCTGACCCTTTTAAGTGTTGTGTGGTTGCAGACTAACTAGTGTAATATAAAAACTGTCTGCCACAGTTAATTATGTTAGACCTGACGCCCATCAGTATTAGACCAGTTATAAAAAGAAGAAAACGACTCTCCCATTCCAAAAGGAAATTAAAAGTTGAGGCAACGCTTACGGGAGGGGATACAGTCCACACCCGCGGTCATTCAACTTATGGGTACTTTAGTTTTCTTGAATTATTTGAAGGCCCTTTCTTCTGCCTGTTAACATCCATAAAGAAAAAAAAAACTGCTATCCAATAAATATTGATTTTAAGTGGGAAGTCTCAAAGTAAACCAAAATTATTTCATAGATTGTATCAGTCCATTCGCTATATCGATATATATTATTCCAAATTAAAATATGAAATATGGAATAGAAAGTCATTCATGTAATTGAAGAGTTGAATATCGATACAATCTTATATTATTTGATTAATATTGGGTAACTAATTGATTTATTCATAAATATTAATACTTGTTTCAAAAGAATTTATTTTTTCATATCAAATAATTTGTATCTGTTGAAAATTATAATGTGAATGATTAAGGTCAGATGCCTATACGGTGTGCCAAATTAGTATTTCTTAGGTTTAAAGTGTCGGATAAACCTAATTTTATAAAGATGTCAGACTTACTGGCAATGAATTAGTGTTCTTATTCCACTGTTTCAATAATGAATTATTTACCAAGTAGTATTACAAATTAATAGCCGACCCAAGTAAGACTGAAACCCGTATTCTATGTTTGGAGTAACTCATGCTATTCTCTTGTGAAAATAACATAGTTTATATTATTATTCTTGTATTTATATGTATTTTTATGAAAATACCTCAGACTTCTTGATTTTTCGCTGAGCTATCTTGTTTGTTGTACATTCAGATATCGAGTATGAAGTAATATACTGAAGACACTAATGTTGTTTTTTTTATATAAAATTCCAAATTTCAGATAATAAAATATAAAACAACCCAGATTTAAAACTTACGTGGGATTAAAACTGAATTATAATATCCAAGTTGAAATCAAATAAAAATTCCCACGTTGAATACACACTGTAATAGAATCAACATTCAATTTATTCAGAACATTCAGGTTTCTACACTAAATCTACATACTCTAAACATCTAAACAACAAGACTTCTAATATTTATTTCTAACTAATACAATTACAATTACAGTATGCGTATACCAGTTGTTTGTTTAACGTTATGCACCTACCCAGTTAAGAAAATTAATGCTGTATATATTCAAGTAAAATACTTCTAGTTAAGTATAAAAAAAAAAACACAAACAACTATTAGACCTCGCCAACTAATTTTCGCGGGCTATTATACTTCCGTTCACCGCCGGGTACAGCCCAGAACAGCGGAGGCGGAGTTTCATTGTTTTCAATGTGGGCCGGATTCTTGTTCTGAACATCTCGGTTTAAACAACGATCTACTGCGTAATAATGTTGTTATTCTCAACAAAGTGAAACAATTAGAGTAAATATTTATTTAGCGAAGTCCTCTAGTATCGGTTATCGCTTGAAAATTGAAATGGCGACAGACGGGGTTTATTTACATTTTGAAATCAACTCATGGTTCACGTTAATTCAGGTAAAATAATACATAAATGCAATATATCAATGCCGGATTATTGCTCTATCAATCAATACTTTTGTGTAACACAATATGTCTCCGATTTGATGAGTATTTTCTATCCAAATAGCACACCAGTTTGTTTGTTAGAATTATGCCATCCACTTATGCCATTTTCATTGACGTGCGCATGCGCCATGATTCTGCAGCTAGACGATGGCGAACGTTCCACTCGGAAAATGACCACAAATAAAACAAATCGTTGAAGATATCTCTGATTTGTCGTGTCCATTTTCGATATTATTATAAATGGCCAAAGATGTGTATTGAAGAAACACTATGGGAAAGTCACTGCCTATACGTAAACTTTCACTACGAATACGGCAATCCACGTGTACACTGGAAATGTGTTTTGCGAACTACGAGACATAACTTCCAATTTAATCTATTTTGTTTACTAAATCAGTCTTCTTTAAATAGAAATAAACTAAACATCACCTTATCTTTCATTTTCCTTTACTGACTGTTGGAATCGTGGAGTATTATCACCGGCAATGATCTTTAAAATATACAAACAAATCTCGTACACACTGAAAAGGAACGGTGATCTAGACTCTGGGATTAACGGGTCGTATTCACGACCCGATTGTAGTAGTTCTAAATCCTGCCGACAAATGTCACTAACTTAATCGGCAAGGTCTATTACCAACGAAACATGCACTACTGGCAATAGGTTAAACATATTCTGGAAAATTTGGAAATTTACTGGACAGGGATGTTTACAAGACACTTTACTATTTGGAATATGGAACAAAAGTTAGGTTCCAAAATGTCGAGCTATACAACAAAGTGCATTAAAGCCAAGAACTATATGAATACGTTGTTCTGAATAGCTTACTGACGTATGTATTGGTTCACACTGTACCGTCGAGGTCAATTTCTCCTCTATTTAATAACAAAATCAACATCGAGCAGAATTTAAATTACAGACACATAGAAACAACAAACAGATGTATTAAACACCTGTAGACAATGAAATAATATAAATCTATCATTAATGTAACTAATTTTAAAAAAATCTGAAGCTATAACATATATGTCAAATGTAAGCCTTAGATCTAGTGATTAATATATATATATATATATATATATATATATATATATATATATATATATATTATACTAATAGAGACTGCCTTAAAGTATTATGTTTTCTATTTAATTATTTCTCTTTTTAATACTCTATTCCCATATAAGATATTTAACTTAGCCTTAAATATGTAATTATACCTTATTATTTGTCTTTTGTGAGTGAAGGCAAGAAGAGAAAGTTTGATGGCACTTTGTATTATCATCAAGTTGATGAGCCGTTGAACTATTTGTTTTCTGCAGTTTTGGCGAAGCACGTTTCTCAAAACTGCGAAAATTAGCCTGTTATTTATACTGAAATCTTGTTTCGCGTTTTCTATCCATCCATCCATCCACCCTTCCACTCCCCCCCCTCTCTATATATATATATTATATTCTCTCTCTCTCTCTCTCTTTCTCTCTCTCTCTTTATATATATATATATATATATATATATATATATATATATGTGTGTGTGTGTGTATACCAAAGAATACAGTCTATCTCTATTATGATTATTTAGTGCTGACCTTTTGCTCTTTCTTGTCTGTGATGTTCGTCTTAATCCATATATAGTTATTGCTGCCAGAAAAATAAGCCCACCAACGGCGAGCGACACATTTCACAATTTTCACCAATAAAACCTGTCATACAGCTAAGGTGATAACCATCGACCTCATCCATACATATCCCATTGTTATAGCATAACATGCCTTTACAATCGTCATAGTCTGAAAACAAAGCACACGCAGACACACACAGACACACACACACACACACACACACAGAGACACACACACACAGACACACACACACACGCATACACGCGCGCGCGCAAACACACACGCACACACACATTAGTTTGCATCAAACATAATTTAAAACCCAGATATGTGCAATTCTACGAATTCCCTAAATATTACCTTCTCATTAGAATAAAATAACTAATTGTAAGTAAATTAATGCTGGAGCCATAGAGTAAGAATCACATAAACCTTGAAATGTTTACCTTTGGAAAAAACGCTTTTTATCTAATCATAAATAGATTATCACCTTTTATTGGAAACATACGTTTCTGTGGTTTTCTATGGCTACCCGCATAGGAAAGTATTCCTTCTGATATTGTAGAATGAATTATAATTATGTAATCAATAGCAACAATCAGGTGTATCAATATCTTACCATTCTGTCATTGATCACCAGATAATCCTGAAACACAGGTACAATGATAGTCATTGATCTCGTCAACACACGTACCGTTGTTTTTGGCAAATACTACCATTAGTCGTCAATATCTGGATCAATTAAACGATGACTATGTCGTTACCATATACTAACTAATATGCATGATAATAAATGGCCTTCTATGTATGATTTTGTTGTTCTAAATGACATTTCAGATTGTTTGACGATTGATATATTAAAAATACCACGTCCGTTTACAATATTTTAGTTAATAATTAGGTAAATCGTACAAATCGTATTTAACTTATCAGTTTCATTATCTATTTCACAGCGTGTTCCAGAATAGCCCTCGATGCAAGAACAGTTGAAACTATCTATCCAGTTGACACACGTACCGTAGTTTTCGCACGGAGAGACAAAACGATTGTCAATAAGTGCAACGTAAAATAAAAGCCCAATAAGAAATCGAACATTGTTATGGGCATTATTCTATTTAAATCAATTACGTGTACCTATAAGCTACTAGACTAACAAAGTAAGCGTTTTATCTTAAAAATAAAACATTGTTACCGTCACAAGAATAACCTATGAGACCGTCCATACAGATACACCTATAACCATCTATTTTTTCCAATGCATGTTCCATTGTTTTGATATGGATTAACACCATATGCTGTTATATGTACCAAATTGAAAACATATCTTCCTAAGTACTGTGATGTTTGTAGATTGTCATCAAGTATATTATTAATAAATCACAGATACAATCTTGACCATCTGGTTTATTCTCTAAACTGTTTCCGGTCCGTTACAATTCTAAATACCAACATTAAGTCCTCGATATAATTAATTGTGGACTGTTATGGATTGACAACATTACAAGGCTGATTAAAATGTTTCGTTTATTAAGTATATTAGACCACTACTTTGTTTTTTTAAACAGATACTCGAACAGTTTTAAATGATTCGAAGGACATTGTATAACAATTTATGAACAATTAAACTATATTCCAAAACATGAGTTTTGCGATGCCTGGCCATTTGCTGTAATGTAAAATAATATTTAAAAAGTCACATACCAAAACTTATCCTTTGGAGAATAACTTACTTGTAATTATTTTCACACTTGTAAATTCACTATCAGCTGGTGACCTAAACTTAACAGGACTTGAGTCGTCGTTTTAGTTTTTTCGATATATTGAATCATATTCTACAGAACAGTACAGGTCATAATGACCTAAAATCGGCAATATTTAAAAAGGCGAAATCAGAAGAAAAAAATGGGAAATACGTCACGCTTCCCAAAGAATACAGAATTCGCCGAATATCAGTCATACTAAACAAAGGTGAACATAAAAATTATATTCCCATAGCTCTAATGACTTAACAAAAATTAAATATTAAAATACGACTGTAGCTTATAATTGTTTAATGGAAATGATTGCAAACGTCGGATTTGAGTGTAAAATTAATATAGTATGGACCAATGCTTGCTAAAATCTGTCTAACATTGATAACAGTAACCAAACTATTGCCCTTAACCCGATAATTGGAAATAAGAAGCCCCGACTTTTCCTTTCCCTGGTATTAGTCAAGTTTTTGTACATTAATATACTTGTTTATAATTAGTTTACACAAATGAATTCATAGACTGATAATTAAATAACTGATTTGTTTACATAATACAGACGAAATTTATCAGATAACACATTGTAAATAATAGAATGTTTTAAAGACTTTTGTATGCATTCATTTAATCACACGATTAATCACACCATATAAGCAAACAAAGCCATTTCATAACTACGTTTAATATTATAGTATTCTCATCTATATGGCCTAATGGCTAAGAGCGTGGGATTTTCTTACTCCTGGTCATGATGTGCGGGAGGTTGGAAGCTCGAATCCTGGCGGTGGCCGTGGATCAATAGTAGGAGGAATTGTTCATCCAACCAAGGTAACTGGTAATTTATCTAGAGTTAGTCCCCGTGGTGAAGTAGTAAAGTACAGACCGTATCCACCTCCCTCATTCGAGGTAGCTAAGCCACGTAACATAACTGCCTATTCGGCCATTATTATTATATAGTTGAACATCTGCAAATTATTTAAAGAAACATTTTGAAAAAGTTGGTTCTTTCTCATTATTTTTATCCATTGTCATCTCAACATAGAGAAATCCAGCTGCATGTGTGTTCACGAGTATGTATGTTATTTATTTGTGATATATATATATATATATATATATATATATATGTGTGTGTGTGTGTGTGTGTGTGTGATTGTGTATGTTGCGTGTGTCTATGGGAGTGTGTGTGTGGTTGTTTGTGTGTATGTATGTATGTATGTGTGTGTGTGTGTTTGCGTGCGTGCGTATACATATATTAGTGGAAACTATAAAATGATTATTGTTCTGAATTCTAGAATACATTGTGATCGATTTGTTATTATAATTTTTCTAATTTAAATATAAAAAGTAACAACAATTATGTAATTTACTAACGAAATATAAACAGTACTCTTTTCCAATCAAATATTAGTTTAAAATTAAACATTTAGCCAACATGGTCCAAAACGATTTCTCTTCTTTGGCTTCCAGTGTTCCAACTGTATTTCCATGCAATTGATATAACAAATAGTCGATTCCAATTAGATGGAGATATACATCAACCTGTTTGTGGAAGGTCTAGAACAATTGCCAAAGGCAAGTCAATACCACCGACTGAAGTTTCTTCCCCATCGGTTGTATATGTATCGCGTTGTACAGCACCTTGATAAAGGCACAGCGTCCTGTACACTGTTCTGCAAAACATTAAATAAGTAGAGTTTGCTTAATGCTTACATATGTATGCCAATCTGCGTCGGGTAATCACTCCAGTACCTCATAGATATACCAAATGCATGGTTCTTTCATCGATATAAATCATCAAGTATAATTAGCATTTTTGTGGAATTTCCAAGTACATGTTTGCTTCATCCAAAGCCAACCCAGCCACTTGAGTTAATTTACTTTACTATTCTCGCCTGATAGAGACATTCGTTCAGTAATATTTTCAGCTCTAACGGTCCAATACAACTCCTTGGTAAACAAGCTAATAGCCAAACGGTTGGACATAGGAACGACAAGGGTCCAAAATATAAATGAAGGCATTAGCAAGTAGAGGCACCATTGACAGCGAAGAAGTTAACGTTAAGTAAATAAAAACGATATATTAATTATGTTTCAGCAATGTTTCTTAACAGTAAAATCAATATAGTCTAGGCAATAGTAACGTGAGTTGTGAATAATAATAATAATAATACTAATGACGAAACTTCAATAGCGCCAATATCCTCGAAACGAATCAATCTCAGTGGTGCGCCTAGTGGAGGGGTTGGGCAAACTCATAGTCCGAGTACGATGCAACGTTCCTCGGCAATGATCAAATGGCAAGGAAACTTAGGAAGGATAAGCCAGTCTGAAAAGAGTTTTTAAATGGTGGCGGAAAGAAACTCTACTATTCGATGACTTAACACGTTCAGAGAGTGAATTCCAAAGAGTAGGGACAACAATTGAAAACAACACGAGTCCCGGTGTGTGAGTTTTAACCCTGGGAACAGACAACAGGTGAAAACCAGACGAACGGAGTTCTCTGGGCTTGGGTGCTAAAACAGCATGGAAAAAACCGAGGAGACCGTGTGACAACCCTAGTTAAGCAGTTCTGAACATACCGAAGTTTTAGAATATCCTTAGATGCAACGTTATAAAGAAGAGAGTTGCAGTAATAAAGCCTACTAGTAATGGATGATGTAGCCATGGTTTTGGCGACTGAAAGAGAATGGCGAAGGTCACTAATTAGATAGAAGCAGGAGAGACTTGTCAGAGAAACATGTTTTCTAAAATTAAAATCGCTATCAAATGTAACACCAAGATTACGTACACACACACACACACACACACACACACACACACACACACATATATATAGTATAAAAATACTTCACTCACTTGAACCATTTCTAAACACACTCTTGATATTTTTCGTTAGACATCATCGAGTATATTTTATCATCTCTCAGATCCAGATCAACTGCGATAGGTTCGTCATTTATAAACGGCCATATATGTGTGCCAAAGTCTTTTTCAATGTTCAGGTCTATTTCTATTAGTCCTTGAAGTTCAGTAATAAGCAAAATCTCTAACGGAATAATATCAGCCATAAGTTTTAATGCTATTTTGTATTCTGTTTTTCTCGTCCTTTCGCGGAAGCCAAATGGAATCAATACGCTTCAGCTATGTTGTGATATACCTTTAAAATGTTCGGAACTGAATCAGCTACAAAACTTTTTCGGCCTTTGTCGGAGTAGCCTTAAGATCATATGCACACCAGTAGATTCCGGCAAATAAACATCAGCATTTACACAAGATCCGGACGTGTTGAACTTCCATATTTTACTAAAACTGGAAACACTCAAGTCAATCCAGTAGATGTGATCTCCTGGTATCAATAATGTTTGATTACATTTACTTAATATCTGGTAAAGTAGAAGAATTGTTTTAATGAAATAAATACAGAAAACCGCTCACCGTAATGAATCATTGAAGATGGTTCAATGTTCCGTTATATGTCATTTGTCGGTTTTTCCCATCTAGGTTACTGGACATAATATGATCTAAACCACCATATGGACAATGCATCTGTTAAAACCAAGGGAGTTCTAAGTGGCATATGGACTAATTCCTTTCTCTCTGATCCGTCCAAATTAGCTCGCTCTATGCGAGGATTCTTTCCTGATGCTGTCCAATACATTATTCTGGAACATTATGGAAAAAGAAATGTTATAGATACATTTTTCACTGTTCAGTTTTGTTATTGCTATGATTTCTTCAATACAATAGATAAGTGTATGAACAAATCCTTTTCCTTTGTCCAAAGCAATAGACCCCGGTTGATCTAGAAAATCGTGTACTAGTATTTCTGTATCAGTAATTTTCAAATCTGATCGTTCTATGGTGTGACTGGTAGTATCTGTCCAATAGACGATACGAGACTCCACATCTATTGTAATGCTACTACGATGGATTGAATCTGTGACAATGTTTTCGTCTGAAAATTATTCATCAGTTTATTTTAATTTTCATAAAATGGTTTTAGCCGTAATAGGATGAAGATGAAAATTTTGCAATTATTTTATTCAATATTAGTCGAAGTAATGTGTCTTAATTGCTTTATCTTCTCTCACTTTTCTGGTGCATTGATATATCTAAACAGACACGATGGCACCTAAATAAGAAGATTATTATATTTTAATATTTTAATTATATCTGGTGACAATTGTATTTGTTGTTATACGTACCTGAACCATCAAGTCTCGACCTCGCTATGGTGTCATTATTTGTATCTGCCGAATAGAGATACTCTTCTGCTGGATCATAATCGACGCTAGACACTTGGGTTGTGTTTATTTAAGGTATAAACGTAGTGTGACATTCGAAATCCGAAAGGTTAGCATAATGTATTTCAGTCAATGCTGAAAGAAGTATCAAATCTGTTATGAAAAATAAATATTACGAGTTCTATTGTCTCATTGGAGTATGTTAAGATTGGTTGACAAAAATATATTGTCTGTTCCGTATTCATTATCCCAAAAAGTACAAAACAAGCAGTAAGTATTAAATAAATGGGCAAAAACACCGACAAATAAATATAATACTTCATTGTACTGCTACAAATTTCTCCATGTTATTAATCCACGAATTCTAGCCGTTATTAATTCGTCATACCGCTATTAGGTGTTATAACAGCAACTGGTTCTTCGAAATTTTTGTATTATGGTCTCCCTCTTCTAATCAAGTAGCGCATGCTAATTGAGTCCTATATTTTGTAACTAATAACTCACATTTATATAACATTATATAAATTCTACCTTGACATTACTTTTATTCATTGATCGTGTGACTTCAATCTATTCAGTTAATCATTATGTTTTCAGTGTCATTCTATATATCCAAGTTACTGCCTCTGAGGAAGATTGGTTTGAAGAGTGTTGTGTAGGTAGTAGGTTTATTATTATTATTATTATTATTATTATTATTATTATTATGGCGGTGGTAGGAATAGAAGTACTAGTAGGAGTATTAATAGTAGTAGAAGTAGTAGTAATTTCTTAGAATAGGTTGAAGTTTTTACTGTTACTAGAGTTAATTGTAGGACAGAAGTTTATTTTACTTTTAAGAACATTCCAACATATATATATATATATATATATATATATATATATATATATATATATATATATATATATATATGCAATTCTATGTTCAAGACATATCAACTATATCGGAAAAAGTATATTACAACGTACTACCAACATATCAATCTAGTGATATATTTTTACAGCACGTAGATCGACATTTATACAATGAACAGGACCCACACAATTATCCTCATGGTTATTCGGTTCTTTTAAAGTTTAGTAAACAGCATGTGTTTACTGGTATAGCTATGCCTAAAACAGGATTGCAATACTAACATTTTGATCAGGCGTCAGTATGTGTATTTTATAATAGGAACTGACGTAAATAAACTAAAATCTAGAATTTAAACTCTGGACTGATTTCAGAGAAGTGCCCTTTCATGATAAGACATATGTAAAGTCACGCCATTATGTAAGTCGCCATATAACAAAACTCTAATAAGAGGATCACTTACAATCATTGTGTCTGGGTGAAAACATGTCCAAGTCAGACCACGGCTATTGATATTTGGGATGGAGACTCTTACTGTCGTCTGTTAGGCAGAACCAGTATGTATTTTACTCCCTAAATAGCCATAGCTATACTTCAATTTCTGTATCGTTTTTCAGAGAAAACTGTTGCAAGCTATATACGTCAACTGCCAATGTCTACATGGGTCAGTTTGTGGAACAGCTGGTTTCATGAAATGACTATTATTAACACTTAATTGCTATCAAAAAAAAAAAAAATTGTCTGGTGGATGAATTGGGCTCTCCCATATGTGGCCTATACATGTATGTGCCGCCTTCGGTGGAACACCTACTATTTTAACTGTTTAGTAGTGACTACAATACACAGTCATAAGAAGCTTTGAGTAAGCCTAAGTAAACTTTTATTTTTGTGTGAATAAATAAAATTGTACTTATTCACGAACGGGGAATGTCCAATAGTTTGGTTCCAAGATTACCCTATTGTCGCTCATACATACCGGTTTGGCGAATATGGTTGGGATGGCATCTTTTGTGAGCCTGACACTCCTCATGTCATATCCAACTGATAGTGCCATTGACGGGAAAATGAGCCCTGGTTTGGGACAATGAAGGCAAACTTCATCCACTGACAGAGACCCAAAATTATAACACCATTTTATAAGTTTAACAAGGCAATATAGAACACCAAACACAGGTTAAAGAAGGCCACGGCGAGTGTTAAGAAACAAGTGTGTGGCCTAGACAAAGTTTGCAAAAATAGAAGCAAATTAATGTGAAAATTCAAAAAAGAAAGTTGAAGCTACATAATGCCAATCGCTGCAACTTTAATTGCTCATTATGAGCAAAATCTTTCCGGCAGAGTTGCCTACGACATTATCCAATGGAAATAGAAAATTCGCCAACACGTGATCGGCTGCAGTGAAAATGTTAGGGTCTAGATAAATCAGAAAAAATAAGTTTACATATGGCAACGGAACAACATCTAAGACGATTGATGACCTTTAAGAAACAAGTATGTGGCCTAGGTGAAGGTTGCTGTCATCGTGCTCTACTATAAGTTTAGTTGATAAACCATCCCAGTACACACATAAATGCTAGCAGGAAGTCCCTGCTTACACGTATATGTTCCACAGATTCACCGAATAAAGATGTTTGTATTCATTTTATTAACTTATTTCTTGCTTATCGCATTGTAGTGCTGAAAACGTTAATTTATCTAATTTTTAGGACGGACATTTATTCACCTAGTTTATTACAGCATAAGGCTAAACATCTAGTGAAAGTATCTATATTAGTAAATGATAATTATATTAAACCAGAGTCAAATGCATATTTATTGGTCAAACCTTTTTAACCAGACCATCTTGTATGCTTGCTAGTATTCCCTTTTTATACATTTTTAAATTTTTATTGCATAGATATATGTTTCTCCACTCTTAGAAGGATGAACAAAATACACAAGATTAATACCACAACAGTGTGTTGCAACAGTCAATTAACTGGAAGGAGCTAGCGCTGACATTGGTCAATTAATGGTTCGAATGAAGAACAAACATTATATGATTGGTTGTTGTTGGTAACATTTGTGAAAGGGATATTCAATTAAATAATCCATGACAAATAAAATCTGGGGTTAATAACAACGTTTATGTTACGTATAAGACGTCCTTGAACTAAAACCAATACACGACATGTATAACCACCACGATAATGCATATTACCATCGACGGCCTACTTTCATTTTCGGGGAGATTTGCATAAATACAGTAGGTATCAAATATAGGACAACACAACCTTTCTGAAGTTAGAATATAAGTAATATACCGAATTGTGTATTTTGTGTGAAAGCGAGTACTTTGATGCTTGGTATAGTTGAAACAAAATAGATGCATATTAATGTAAACATTTATTTGAAGAAAAAAAAAAACATTTAAACTACAGAATGCCAATCATTGAAAGTTTAATTGCTCATAATGAGCAAATTCTTTCTTGCGGTGTTGCCTACGGCATTATTGACTCCAAATAGAATATTTGTCAACAAATGATCGGCTGCAGTGATAATATTGGAGGTCTAGATAAGTCTGAAAAGATAAGTTTACAGTTGGCGACGGAACAATAACTGTGCTGTTTTATGACCTTTAGGAAACAAATGTATCGCCTGGGTAAAGGTTGTCGTAATAAGTTCTACTGATTCTTCTAATAAAAATGTATGTATTCAATTTATTAACGTATTTCTTATTGATCGTGTTCTAGGGCCTAAAACGTTAATAGGTCTAATTTTAGGATGGACATATGTTTACCTAGTCAATTATAGTCAAAGGCTAACAATTTAGTGAAATAGCTATTGCTGATGGTCAAGTCGATTTTGCATGTCATGTTAATAAATGATAATTATATTAAGCCAGGGTCAAAGGATAATCAACTGTCAACCTTTATGACCAAACCATCTTGAATACTAGCCTACCCCCAGTATTTCCTTCTAATTTGTTTTTATAGGTTTTATTCTATAAATGTATGTTTCTACAGTCTAAGAAGGATGAACAAAATATAAAATAAAAAGAAATACTACAATAACAGTGGGTTGCAAAAATGAGCATCACCGAATTAACTGGAAGGAGCTAGCGCTGATATTGTTCAATCAATGACTCAATTGAATAACAAATATTAATTGATTTATTGTTGATGGTAACATTTGTCAATTCATTCAAATGAACCATAACAAATAAACTTGACAGGGTTATTAACCATGTTTATGTTACGTACAACACTTTGTTGAACTTACCCCTATACATGACACACATATATATATATGACAACCATGATAATGCACATTACCACCAACGCTGTATTTAATTTTTCGGGGAGATTGCGTAAAAGCCGTATGTATGAAATACTGGACAACACAAACTTTCTAGAGTTAAACTATCGGTAATATGTCGAATTGTATATTTTGTGTGAAAGCGTTTCTATGTCCAGACAAGAAGCCACATAATGCATTATCGTTTTACAGTCACAACTGAGCACCAATAACAACGTTGAGTATTTCCTAATATATAGTTATTTAATACGCGGATAATCACTAAATTCAAATATAATAAAGGCTTGTAATCTCAGAGCTACAAACGAGTACTTGGATACTTGGTACATTGAAAATATAATAGATGCAGATTAAAATGAAAATTCAAAAAACCAAAATGTTTAAGCTGCATAATGCCAATCACTGAAAGTTTAATTGCTCATAATGAGCACAGTCTTTCCTGCAGTATTGCCTATGACATTATCCACTGGAATATGAAAAATTCGACAACAAATGATAGGCCGCCTAAAAATATTGGAGGCCTATATAAGTCCGAAAACATAAGTTTATGTATAGCAATGTACCAATAACTACGCCGTTTGATGACTCTATGTGTTCTAAGATGAATTTAAAAGATTAGAAACAGTAACTGAAAAGGCACGAGTGCCAGTATGAGTTTCAACCCTGAGAACAGACAGCAAGTGAAAATCAGTTGAACGTGGCCGCTTGAGAAACGTGGAAAATAGGCAGAATGAGAAAACTGAGGAGACCATGTCACAACCACTCGTTATGCGGGTCTGAACAAACTGAAGATTTGGAATATAGATTTGGTATGAAGAAGGGAATTGCAGTGATCAAGCCGTTTGATGACTGAAATACAAATATAGAGACGAATATGGCGAAGGCAGGAGTAGCAGAGAAAATGTATTTTCTGAAATTATAACTGCCATTAAATGTAAGAACCAGATTAGGTAGAGTGTGTGACGATGTGATGCTATGACTAAAGATGGGCGTATAGAAGAAAAGAGTAAGTGTGCTACGTTATCTGGATGTACTTAAAATAATGAAATCTATTTTGTCTCGGTTCTGCCTACGTATAATGTTTATCATTAAGCTAGCGATATCACTGAGACAGTCATCTAGTTCTGTAAGCGAAAGATGTGTGTCTGCTGTAGATGCAGATATGTATACTAGTGTGTCCTGCTTATAAATGATATCCTAATGTGTAGCTATCAATAATATAGCTTATTGGTATAAACTATAATTTAAACAGCAGTGGTTCAATAATAGAACCTCGGAAGGCGTCGAAGATCATCAGAAATGCCTCTGAATAACAGTTTCTTATTTATATTGATTGAAACGTATTTGATCAGAATGAGCCATAGTTCTGTGACCTTTTCTTTGTCTATGTTAGTGATAGGTGATATATTATTAACCACATTCATTATCATAGTAGGTTCTAACTTTAAAGGAAGATTATATATTAATATTACATTACATGTGTTACCAGAGAACTGAAACAAAAAATCCTGCCAAAGTCTGATTGTGCAGTTCTTGGCCCGTGGAGGAAATATATCCTCACTCATATGTGCCACATGCCTGGAGCACAAGCACAAGGTGAAAATTGGTCTGATAGGTTGGAGGCCATGTGATCATCATTGTGAAAATACACCCAAACTATTCATAAACATGACGACCCGCTCACTCTATGCAATGTTTTATCATCCACATATGCCAGCAAAAGACGGTAGCAAAGAATGGCTTGTTCCAGGTAAGTGAACATAACCAATCACACACAATCACGGACCATAATTTAAATGCTCACACTTTTCTCATGTCAAGTTATCTGTTAAGTTATAATGGACATTTTTGTATTGAAAATTGAAATACAAATTCCTAACATTGCAGCAATCATCCATTTTCCAATGAATTTTCCCATACCATGTGAGCTTACTGTGTATTACTAAAACAAGAAGTCTCATGAAAATCATCAATATGGTTAGCTTAAAGTTTCAAGCGTCAGCCATCTAGGATTTTGGGAAACGGATGATTTTAATTTATACAAAGAAAGATCAATTATATTAATTTAATTTTGTGATGAATAATCTGTCATGAATAATAACATATATATTCAACCAATACTGATGTGTAATATCTCCCCTCTTATTATCGTTCTTCCCCTTCTATATTTACCCCTTCTAGCATGTAGCTCTTCTCGATATAATGTATGACAGTAAGATAGTACTTGAAAATCAGTTATATGATCATTCTGATTCATCTGCTAATGAAATTTAAATTAAATATTGTAATTCAAACATATTTTCGCTGTTATATATGTCGTGAAAATGCACTATTTTATGTGGTGAAAAGACCAGCTATACCTGGCAAGCATATTAAGCCATCCAAAATGTGTATAATTTGGAGAAAAGTGGAAGAGTAGACTGTGAAATGCCTCATATCAGCTTTATATCGCTATCGATTTGTATAACTAATATATTGGGTAAAATATCTTTGGTATCGTTCAGCTAGCCCACGAGCTATAGTGTTTATTGCCGCAAAGCTGAAAGTGAATATCAGTAAAGCTACGAACACAAAAAGAAACATCACTGAATTCTATGTAAAGGGAAACTGTGACAAATGGGGGTTGACTTAGAGAGTCACGGAACTCTGACGAATAGCCCTCACCAAACGATTCAACGAAACACATAAAAGGGATAGTAGCGGATCATATGCCGTTGGTAAGCCTTCGTATATAGCTGCTACCTGGATTTATTGCCAATATCGCCGTCAGTGTATTTGTCACAGGATAGGTACTGAGATTTAGAATTCGTCACAAATTGCTGTCGTGTTTGCTGTTATGGGGTATTCCTGCCTGACCGGGTGAGGTTAGAAATCGCGCACAATTGTTGTGTTCATGCCACAAGTTGTTCTCCCTCCACGCTGTTAGACTTGTCACATGCTATTCATACTATTATGTATTTTATCATGATCCAGTGATTTGTATTATTCCACGTCTGATTTATCATCGATGGGTTGTTTCTCGGATATGGACATTGCTCTAAGTATATTTGTATATGTGCTATTTTTGTGAACATTTCGAACTGAAATGACATTCTGTGACATCGGTGTTGATCATTTTATGATCTTTAGTTTCGCCACATGAATGTTTATTGCGCTATATATTTCTATGTACCGTGCTTCGTTTTATTTTCCATATGATGATTATTTAGTTGCAAGTCAATGTGACATGTTTCTCGAGTAACCAAAGTGGGATAGATCGAAACTATTTTGGGCGCTGTACTACTGAACTACGGTACTGCAAATATATTTTACAGTTAAAGTGATAAATTATTTGGAGAAGTCATTTACACTGAACAACTTTAAAGCTTATATCAGCATTTTGTATACACGGGTCACTTATGTTGCTGTGAGTTGGTCTGTTTACAGTAACAGTTGTAACATACATTGTTATATTTGACTAGTCAGCTTCACGTTTTAGATCCATTATTCATGGTTTGAGTTGTAACAGGCAAATCGCTCTGTCAAATAAAAACATGTTGTATAATTATTCATAATGTTATATGGGAATTATTGAATACATTTCGTTTAAAATGGCCCAACAAAAGGAAACCTAAGTTGCATTTGGGATTCTTGGAAGGCACAATAGGGAAAATGTTACTTTGGACGGAAGGTGTCATTGTGTAATATTCCACTGATACTGAGGCTACTCGTGCATTTACCAAGTTGGAAAAAATGGTTGTTCAATGGTGATACATTAGATATTCACTCAGTTACTAATGATGAGTGGGCTGGAATTGTTCAGGTAGATTGTTCAAATGTGAAGGGGCTGAAAATGATACGATTTCTAAAACATAAGTTGATTCATTTTCCATTTGACATCTGCCAAAAGGTCTAGTCTATTTGAACATCCAAACGGGGTCCGGTCCCCACCTGTTCCTTTGCCCAACCGTGTTTGTACTGCCATGAGATCGGATATATGATAGCCGATTGTTGGAATTTAAAGAAAGTAAAAACAATAATATTCCAACGCACGTATAGCCCACCTCAATATAGTAATACAGCTTTCAACTCATGAGGACTAACTCAAAGGAGATTGGACTGGTAGGCAATGTAAAGGCCCTGTATAATTTAATAGTAGATGTTGCAAATGAGTGTACTATTGTTGTTGAATTAATCCCCACTAGTTGTTTCTTGGATACTGCGTCATTGGTGTCTATATTGTTAGCGAGAGATCGTACCATAACAATCTAAGCCAGTTGCCTCTAGATCATCTTCATAGTATGATATTGTATGATCCAGGTAATTATGAGTAGTTACCTTATAAAGGTATTGATTGTCACAATAATGTTCCCTCGGGACACGTTTATAGAAATATTATGCATCTAGGTGATCAGTTAGGGTTATGCTTTGCTGTCTCTATAAACCAAAGAAAAAACATCGAATAAACATGTTGATTCGGGGACAAATTCAACAAGGTTACGGACAAAACTATCAGAATGAAGAGTCAAAAAGAATATCTATACATCAATCATCATATTACAGGGATATACAGACCTTTCTGTACATCGTCATTATTCAACAGATTTAGAGACATAGTTTCATTGAGTTTCCAAATTCAGTGGTGTTATCATGAACGGACTGAGTTGAAGCATATTAATTGTGTCTGGGAAAGTATGTATAATTGTTTTTGGGGTAGCTAAGTTTTTGTAAAACTGTTCGGCTAAATATGTTAATATTTGGTTTATTCAATCTTTATAATTAGTATTACAGTATCCTGTTGTTAAATGTTTGAAAGTGAACTGAGCAATAGGAAATCAGACGAACCTTGGGACATAGATTCTATCAAAATTGGGTTTGAGGATTTGGCTTCTGAAATGATGGATGTTCTATTTCTTATAGTCAATATAATACCCGTGTTTCTTTACTCTTAGGCACACATGTTATCGGTGGAATTGCATCCACTTGTTGGCGGCAATAGTTGGTTAGGTGAACTTTCGCAGCCAATGAAGATAACCATTCAATCATCGGGTAAGAAGGCAAGGGTATATTCTGTATCAGTTACTCCTGGGGAAACAGTTGCAATAAATTGTTTGTATCGCATCACGAACCTCAATCCGCTTTAGTTATGTTGAAAACTAGCAATACCTGTTTAACGGTAGTTTATGGTCGTTTCAGATGTTGTAAGATAATAATTTAGGTTTTAAGAGCCATATTAAAGAGTATGTCCATATTTTGCAACAAAGGCTGTCTATATTCCAGGTAAAAGTGTTTTGAGTGAGAAATACAAGATACATTAAATACATAGTATGTAGCCACGGTTTTAATAAAGATGTTCAGAAGCATTCCGACTTCAAATTAAGTGGGGGTACACCCTTTCCTAGAGGTAGATAAGGTTCAGTTTCTAACGTTGTTTAAGAGATATTCCAATCAAGACACATAGATGATTTATGCAAGTCTTTGGCCGATGATCACAACCTGTGCAACACCAATGGTATTCCTCAAACAACTCACACACAAAAATATACAAAACAATTTGTATTGAAGTATGTGAGGGACGAGTGCGACGAACAACCAGGGCCAGGTATGTAGGGCTTCAACCAAAGTTTTGAAGAATACGGTTATGAAGAAGCACATTCCCTTTGCATAGAGGGTATGTTCATAGAGGGTATGTTCTCAAAACAGACTCTCCACCACGGGATTGATGTGGAGGGAAGTAAATCAAGAACGATTCCATTTTCTCCTTTGTATCCAAGCATTGGATCGTGAAATTGAAGTGGACACGATAAATTTGGTAACAAGGACACGGTGTCATATCTTTGAGCTGAGCTAGATTGCATACTCCATCATCGCATGAGTGAAGTTAGCGAATACATATACCAGAAAGGAGTTTCTGTTACTGGAGACCAAAAAGGCGACGAGTTGTAGAGAAAGACCGTTGCCCATCAGCAATAGCCTCCATGTTATCAAACAGATGTTTGCTGCTCAAACTAATCACCTTACTGTTCAGATCCGATATGATTGCTTGTAGCCGGACAACACTTTCGGGTGATCTTGAACTCATAAGCAATCGCATTTACTGAGCATATTGGTGCCCATATAGCTGCTCGGCCAAGGTCAGGTTGAACCGAGTAAATATACGTGCTAGCATATCAACATATTTACTTCCCCAGCAACCCCCTAAATTCAGCGTTCTGCTTACTTAAAACAGCCTAGGTCGTCCAAAAAGACCCTGTTTGTTACTGCACAATGAATGACCTGATATGTTAGAATGTGCAATGGATTGTTGCCACCATTTACGGTTATACAGACTAGGAAGAAAGTTTGGAATATCCCCAAATGCTGCATAAATGAAATGTTTGGAGCACAACGTGTTGCCAATGACCATCACACCAGTTCAAGTCCACACGCGCATACACAAATGGCGCTCGTCGATGTCTTTATTTTGCAGTAGGGGCTTCCTCACATGTCGTCTTGCGAAATAACCAGCGTTCAAAAATCGATAATTCACCAACAGGAACATTGGTGAAAAGGATCCAGTCAGCACGGAGCTGAGATGAAGGTTTTGTTCGGCTATTACGGCACAGCCTGAGCAGATATCATTCATGTCTAGCTGTGGTTTTGGCCTAGGAGTCGTTAGACCAGTCTCCCGATGACGCTTCAGGATCTTAGAGATCGATCAGTTGATGATCCGGAACACTTGGGCAAAGTCCTTCTGGCTAGACCCGGCCTGGCGCATACCAACGAACCTGTTGCACAAATCTGCACTCAATTGACGTCAACTCAACAATTTTATGTACAAATTTGTGTACATTTTTTTTACTCGTCGTCATTGTCTATTTAAACATAATAATGTGATTACACTTAGCCGTTATTTATTTAGACTTTTCTTCACGGCATAAATATCATTCTGTGCCTTTTCAAAATTACATACAAACGAATGTTTACAGTTAGCGGTCGCTTGGATGTTCGGTATTGTATAGATGGAGTGTTTCTACGGATCGTACGAAGAATGCTGAATAATGTGAGACGATTCTTATGTGAACGAAATAGTAATGCGTTAGCATGTGGCTTATGTAGATTAGCTAAGGAAACGTTGTTGTCTATGGCCATAACACGATGAAAGCACCGGTGTATGTGTGTTTGTGTATGTGTGTGTGAGTGTTTGTGAACT
>JAODUP010001426.1:0-5000 GCA_025642065.1 Paralvinella palmiformis | reverse complement strand
AATTTCAAAAACAAGGTCGAGAATGTCTATATCACTCGAGCACACAACGTAATATATTATATAAACATTAATGTTTGAATTTAGATGATACAAATGGGTCATTGATGATATTATTTAAATTATATGTGACGTATTCCGTAAGCTTGAATAAAGATAGTTGTGAGCATTTGAAACTGTCCAGAGTTGGATGGTGCTATTAAGCTCAAAATATTAATACGAAACTCACAGCATGAAGAAATACATGGTCGATACTTAGACTAATTTGAAAGCTACCTAAATTATCTGAAACAATAAGACAGCCTTATAGATAAGAATTCATGGACTACAGAGGTTCACTGCCCAATGAAATGTCTAAATGTATTATTACTTTTTTGATATCCAACCGATTAATTATTTATGAATATGAGATTAAATTGAAATTAAGGAAAACTATATATTGTGAAGACAAAGCTATAAGAAGTTTATTTAGAATTTGCAAACACGTTATGGGAGTTATTATAGTATTTTAATACTATCAAAATTCTTCAGCATTACAAACCAGGTAATAACATTATATACGTTTTGGTTTCGAACACATGGGCCAAAATAATTTGTTATATGAATCTCAAACAAATAGTGTTAGCTGATGTTCTGGAGATGTCTTTAAAGGTGACGGGAAAATACATTTCACATTTCGAACTAAATACCACACTCAAAACAATTCTAACCAACAGCTATCATTTGTCCATTAAAAAGATCCCATAATCCTTAATTTCCGAACTTTCGCGACCCATTGCTAGTGTGTATTACACTCGCTAGGCGTTATGGTGTGACGTCACCTTTGCCAAATTATAAACACGCTGCTGAAATTGATTTTAATATTTAACACTAACATTTTGACTAATTTGGGAAACCCTTTCCTGTGACCTTTAAAGATATATAATATAACAGCAGTTCCCATATTCATCTGTTAGTCACACTTCAATATTTTATTTCAATATTTCATTTGAAGCAGCATATTTCTCCAAAATATAATTTGCCCCAAACACACTTTACCACCCACATTTATGCAATTCAATGAATACCCTAAAAATTACTCTCTCTTTAGAATAAAACTAAATAATTTAAAGTAAATTGATGCAATTATAAATATAACATTACATTTTATAGACTAAATACGTTTCTATTTTTTCTATGGCTACCGCATAGGAAAGTATTCCTTATCAAATTCCGGAATGTATTTTAACTATGTAATAAAGGTAAGTAATTAGGTGTGTATATTTCTTACCATTCTGACATTGATCACCAGAAAAACCAGGAAGACAGGTACAATGGTAGTCATTGGTGTCATCAACACACGTACCGTTGTTTTGGCAAGTAATACCTTTGCAGTCGTCAATATCTAGATCAATTAAACGATGAATATTTCGTTACCATATATTAATAAGTAAACATGTAATTTGCATTCTATGTATGATTTTGTTGTTCTAAATGACATTTCAGATTTGTACAATTAAATTACGAACACCACACCCATTTTTGTAGTTCACCTATTAGAATACGTTTAGCCAGTATCGTGATAAAGAAATAAACATACATTTTAAATGCTTGCTAAATATTTGTTGAACATAAAACGTATTTCTAAAACATATATTTTTATAAATAAATAGGTAATTCTAACAAATTATATTTTGATAACACCCTTATCAGTTTCATTACCTATTTCACAGCGTGTTCCAGAATAGTCCTCAGTGCAAGTACAGTTGAAACCTTCTATCCGTTAACACTTTTACATGACGTTTCCTGAGGTCATCTAGCAGTCATTTCTCCATATCGTGGCATGATGATAATTGATAAATTGTATGAAAACCAAATACAAAGATAATCTCATTTAATATACGTGATCTTCTTTTACATATAGCGAGTGGTTCACCGATAATTCGCCATGTCCGACACCTGACACCTCAATTAAACCAGAAACTGCTGTGAAATATATGTCATAGTAAACAAAGATGAACCAACAAGATAAACCTTGTGGTAGTAGTAATAGTAGTAATGGAGATCATACGTCAAACAATCACATATTGTTGTTGCTATTATAACTGGAATGAAGCGTGTGAGTTTGAGGGGTCTGCTGCTGGAATGTGAACGGTGTTTCTGGGGTACCCGTGCATAGGTTGCATACGTTTAATTATTTATACTTTAAAAATATATTTATTACTTCTCTGATTGTATTTGTATTGTTGTGAACAATACATATTGTATCTAAAGCTTTATTGTATGTATGTATGTATGTATGTACGTATGTATGTACGTATGTATGTATGGACGTATGTATGTATGTATAAATGTATGTATGTATGTATGTATGTATGTATGTATGATGTATGTATGTATGTATGTATGTATGTATATGATGTATATATGTATGTATGTATGTATGTATGTATGTATGTATGTATGTATGTATATGATGTATGTATGTACGTATGTATGTATATGATGTATGTATATATGTATGTATGTAAGATGATGGCCCATTGGAAATCATTACATACGTCGTGACATGGTTAATATCAAGAAATTAAGCTTTTACTTACTTACTTACTAAATATTGTACGTAGTTGCAATTAACACCAACCCCAAAAAGACAACAATTATCATTCTACTAGTGACGAATTTTATATGTCTTATCAGAAATCCTTGTTCATCATAATTCCACGTAGTTATGTGTTAAGTGACTGAAAATCTCACAATTATTGAAGTTTCCCTCTACTTATCTTCTGAGCAGTATTTACCTATTTGGTTGGATATAATATTGATGTTTGGCCTGAACATTCAACATTTAACTGAAGACAGTACGCTCTAGCAGTATCATAAGTATTCCTGATTCAAAAATGTAAACACTGCATAACATCTTGAGCAGTTGCATAGGACAGAGCTCCTGCGGTTAGTGTTTTTTTATATAGCAACTTTAGTTGCATGTACAATTCATCTTAGTGGTATGTTGGAATAGAATTAGCTTTCCGAATCCAGTAAGCTTAAGAAGTTTGCAGTATGAAATTCAATGCTAGATCTAGTTTGGCTGTCATAAATAGCATTTAAGGATGTAATTATAACCATAGTTAGTATACTATACATTAGGTATAATTTGAAGATATTAATACACAGTTTTAGGAGCACCGAAACTGTGACGCTATTACGGAGTGCTTTAGCAGCTATGTCATATTGTTTAATAGCAATAAAGATAGCAGTTTTATATGTAATTGTTTCATGACGGCTGTCAGTTGTACAATATGACATTTGGAGATACATGTAGTGGCAATTGGGAGTGTAACGTTTGTATAGTTTTGCTTTGAAGAAAAATGCCGCAACTGAAAAATAGCTACGAATAGGGCTGCTGAAGCAATTAACAAAAACATTCTCACAACTCATTCAGAGTTTTAGGCATAAACGTGCAACCCGTATTTGTCATTGTAAATTCCCAGTTAGTTATATTATTGAAAGGACATATATATATATATATATATATATATATATATATATATTATATATATATATATATATATATACAAAGAACACAATTTAATTACTTTGGTGATGTATTGTGGGGATTAAGGGGTATAAATATGTCTGTAAATAGCTATTGGAAACGAAAATGTGAACATGAGTACACTTTCGTCATCAGGGTCATTATGTGGACCTATATGTGTGCTTAGATAATTATAATAATCTAAATGTGACAATATATACAGCGTATCATACTTTGATGCCCTGCATGAAAAAGTTAATCTATGTTGTTGAAGAGAGTGATACATCCTCCACAAGTTTGGTAGAATATATCAATGCAAAAGTTGGTAGTATGTTTCAAAACGAGTTTTAAAATTTTGTAAATACTTGTAACACGTATATATCTGACTATGAGAGGTTTGGTAGAAATAATGTTACATTCATATATGTAAGTGATGCTGATTTTTAACATCTTGGCTAGGTCAATTTATATGTAGTTTTGCGATCAACAGTAACGTTTCTCAGATTAAAATCACAGAACAAGTTCAATTAATTTACCACTCTTTGTCGTATTAGCCACGATGTTGACAGTGATCCTTACTAAAAGAAATAAAACAGTATATGTCCGACGAGAGATGAAACTGTCAAAATGAAAGTAATTGTGTTTGATGTCCGACATCGATGTTCTGAGATAACCCCTTATTAGAATAAAAATAACTAATTATAAGTACATTAAGGCTAGAGTCATAATGTAAGGATCATTTATAACTGAGAATGTTTACCTTTGCGCAAAACTATTTTTATCCAACAGTAAATAGAGCATAAGCTCTTATTGTCGAAATATATTTCTGTCCTTTATATGACTACCCACACTTCAAATAATTCTTTCTGATATTGTGGAGTGTATTCTTACCAATCTGACAGCGATCACCAGGAAATGTAATTTACTGAGAGAGGCTCGTGTATAGGATATATCACCAATAAATACTATGCAACGCAAACATCGAGATACACAGACGCCGTTCTGGACTGTCGACCACGTAGCCTAAATCACTCGCAGTGGGGCACAAAGTGCAACTAGTCCAAGAAAATCATCACAATATGATAACATAATCGGCATTAAAGCCAACGGATTAAACTAGTGTCTCTTTGTGGTTCATGAATGAACATCCTCAAGGTAATTTTACCTCGCCGACTGTCTGAACTTGTTGTTTAACGCCAGGCTATGTTAAGCAAAGCCAGCCATATAGAGAAACATATCGAATATGAAATTGGTCTCTTTGATCACGAAACATGACTCATATAAATTAGTTCATATTCTAATTTCTAATAAGGATCGTAAACAACCATTAATATTTGTAAAGTGGCTGAAAGGCATGACTGTCAGATCGTATCTTGAGTAAATGTTATTCTCCTTATATAGATATGTATTGTTATTAAAACTTTCAACATTAGAACCATATCTCGGAATTGGAATGGGTTTTAATCTCCTGAATATAGTATAAATATGC
>JAODUP010001425.1:5000-53310 GCA_025642065.1 Paralvinella palmiformis | reverse complement strand
GGGGATTAATGACAAGGAAACTAAACTTAGCCTTGAATGTCATAGTACAGACTGGACATAACTGGACCTAGGAAAGATAATTCTATTGCCACAAACAACTTAGGTGAATTATGTATACAACTAAACTTTTTATATAAAATACACCAACCACACGAGCTGTGTCCAATGCCACCGCTCGAGATGCGATGCAGTGTTTCTATTCCTGAGTCAGGAGTACATGCTTTAAGAGCGTACTGTGTCTGCTACATTCATTTAAATGCTGGATAACCAGGCCAGACACCTAAACGGCGTGCCTCCAAAGACGCAAATAGTACACAGAATATACATCTCTAGATAAACTTTTCTTAGAACGCGTGGACCTGGACACATACAGTCTCCATGCGCAGAAAAAGGAACATCTCAAACGCAGCATAATATGCCTTGTGATATTTGCTGGAGGGTAAAATACCTCATAAGCATAAAATCCAATAAATGACCTACTCGTCACTAACCAAGAACCATTGAATATTTGTGTTGCAAGTAAAGATGTTTAATTTTCAAGACATGGCACCCTTGTCCTGTAGCAATTTATTCCGCAGTGTTCGCTGTCACGTTACAAACACAATGAAACCATGATTTATATGTGGATTACTCAGATATGAGACGTAAATGTCTGGACCAGTGAAACAGGGAATGAAATTGAAAATATTCTTTACCAAACATACCAATAATGGCTGGGAATAATGACTATACTGGTTAAATAACATAGACAATATTTTAAAATACATTTGTTTAAAATATGAGTTTGTCGTCTATATTTTATCTTGACATCGATTTGTTTCACCTAAACATATTTTTCTGATAGTTCCACAAAACTGGAGAACATTTCCTATAATAACGACCACTGTAGACAGCTCTCCTGGTTTTCGTATTGATTTCTTCTTTGCTCTTGGTCATCTGTCTGGTTTAAATAACACCGTCCAGTGAGAAACATAGCTTGGAGATAGACTATGGAATGGTTTCATCCGATAGCCTAGTAGACAAATAGATACCCTTGATCGAATTAGAATCTTTACAGAGGAAAACAATATATATATATATATATATATATATATATATATATATATATATATATATATATATATATGTATGTATATATATATATATATATATATATATATATATATATATATATATAATATTGTGTGTTATGTCTGTGTTTTCTTTTTTTTTAGGGTACATAGTAAGAGGCAACAGGCACAGATCATCAACATATCTAAACATCGTTCGAAACCTACCTCCATAAATATAAATACAACTATACATACATTAATCTAAAAATAAAATGTTCCATACCTCCACTTATTGATAGATGTGTGCGTATACCTAAGCATGTGTCTGGTCTACTCATCAGCCTGTGGGAACCAGCTAATTCGCTTTTCGTACGCGACAAATATGTCACGCCCACAGGAAAGCGGCTACATGCAGGCTACGTACAAAAAGCGGAAGCACGTAAAAAACATACCATTTGATACCACACAGCTCGCAACAAACAACATGTGCGTGTGGTTCAATGGTGACTTGCTACATACATATCATAAACTATTTTGACATTACAGTTTACATTCAACAGTAATTTTCTGTGGTCCAAAAGAAACCTGTATATAAAACATTTCGACACCTCAGATACTGACCTCAGCTTTATTCTAGGTTCGAATAACTAAATAAATCCTACCTATATGAACCATGTATCAATACACGTCCGACTGGTCTGGCGTCGAAGTTCTTCTCTAACATAAGTGAAAATTCAAGCCTTTTATATACAGTCAGCGTGTTAACAAACATTACAGTTTGTTCATCACAAGAGAATGTACACTAACTTAGTATGGACTCACTGAATTGATTTAACTAAAATAAAAACAAAGTAGTAATACTGCACAATGGACTATTCCTGGACTAGCACGAAACATCGTCACAAACCTGAGTAAATACTATGATTTACTTGAACGTAACAGCTAATCCTCAAACGTTTCCGTTGATCACTAAGTGAACGTTCATTTACGCCTAATTTAGCGTATGCAATTAGGTGTGGTGGGATCTAATTAAAGCGTGTGTGTGTGTCTGTGTGTGTGTGTCTCTCTCTCTCTCTCTCTGTGTGTGTGTGTGTGTGTTTGTGCGTGTGTGTGTGTGTATTTGTGCACGTGGTACATGATAGTAGACAACTGAGAAAAACAGTCAGTTGTTTTGTATGTGTATCCCTCCATCAGTGAAACTCAGTGTATATTTGAATCTGTCAAGATCAACAGATCATCACTTTGCTATTCCACAAACTTCTATAATTCTCTGAAAAGTCGTCAATTTTCAGACCATTTTCTTACTCGGATGTAGTCAGTAGATAACGGACGCGCGGATATAAATTAGATTACCATCAATATTCTAGCCGGAAATATTATTGGTCACTCAAGGTCATGTAACAACACAGCATGATGATACCTGGCTTTCCTAAGAGAATAGATCACTCAACTATCACTAATTGAGTTGTCACTGGTGCAAGTTCAAAGTTAGAACTGAGAAGGAATCATTAATCTAGATATATATTCGTACATTCAATAAATATTCAGAACTTTCTACAAATTTCTAAAACCTGTCCTAGGTAATCTTGCACATTCAGTAATTTTAGTAACAAGCTAATTCTTGTTAGAACAATGATATTGTGGTATGCATATTAATATGAAAACAGTATGATAAATGAGTATAAGCTGAATCTCGTTTGGTTAATGATATTTCAGAGAGGAAAACCATCTTTTCCTATATCATACAAATACAACAGAACATTTACGAAAACACAAAAAAACCTTGATAATTAAGCAATGACGAATGAATGGGTATTAAATATTAAGTCAATTTACCATAAACCAATCCTTCTCAAGATGTTGTTAAATGATCCGTTACATTAAAATGCTATCATCATCTCATTGTCTAAAGCACAGTAAGAGACATCAATAGCTATTAAATTCACAAAACGTAATACTACAATAAGCTGACTTTCACTAATTATAACATGTCATAGTAAAGAATTCCTTTAAGACTAATTTAATATTTCAACAACGAGAGGATTCCTACATAAAATAATCCATTTTAGCACCAGTCGGTAAATATGGATACAGTTTAAGCTTATCCGTACCAAGTAGACCATTAGTTTATCGTTCAAGTTTAAAGCTATATTTATTAGAATTATATCGATAAAAAACGGACAGGTTTACAATATTATTCTCTTTCTAGCGGCATATTGTCCAAAAAGAAAATACAATGATCTGGAGAACTTAAATTATAATGTTTAAATTTAATTATATAGCATGAAGCTAAATTCGCGTCACACATCTTACAAAATGAAACTCACTTTTTTGTTTATCAGCAGAATGATTAATCCTCCTCCCTATTTGGGACATTTAAGGTGGGTGTATAGAGGTGGTACATTAGAGGAGGTTTTACTATAGTGATATTATACTTAGCTATCCAGGTAAAGACATATAGGCAAATTGTGCATGGGTATTTGATGCTGATAGAATAACTTCGTAGTTACCTACTTAGTACTTAGTAACATAATTATTAGTGTGGGGTTAATATCAGTACAAGGAGAAGTGAAAGAACTCGCCAACGCTCTGTGAAACTCATGTTTACAATTGCGAGTCCTTCAAGGTCACATTAACCTTTTTCTAATTAGTGCCATCGAGTAATAATACGTCAATGGACACCAATTAACGTATCTAACTAAGTGAACAATATCATTAACGACCTTTATTTTTATAATTATTTATTTAAAACTCATAATAAATCTCTATTAATATTATCTATTGAGTGAGAATGTCAGATGATGGCGAGGCTAGAGCCGTACATCGTGCTTATGTTACATTGCATGTTGTGTTCCTAATATATTCACAGAACATGGTCACACATACACACACAACACACACACATGCACACACAAATAAACGTAAATGTTCACACCACGTTTCAGAAAGCATTGAATGTAGGCTTCACACCTCTATGAACTATGAAGCAAAAATAGAATCGAGTGTCATCTTGTAAACAGAAACATAACTGATACTAGTAGATAGATGTTCTGAAATATTCCCAAATGTACAAGCATTTAAGTGTTAAGGTTAGTTCCCTTAAGGTAGGTATTTTCCATTATTGAGATGAAATACAATAAAAAGTTGAATCTGATGATATATGCCGCTTAATACCTCCGGGAAATTACGCATAGCAGTACTATATATATAGTGGTTTAATATTGATATGAATTGACTGATGAAGTGTGCCAGATTAGAAATATGGGGAAACTATAGATATGTCTAGTAGGTAAGTATAGAGAGCTACACCAGCGAACAGATGCATAAACACACGAGCGCCCACACGGACAAACATACACATACATACATATACACACAGGCAAACAATCAAATAAGCACACACCGGCATACATATAATCACACATACAATATATACACATACACGCACACGCACACACGCACGTATATACACATAGACATGCGGACAGACAGATACACGCATACAAACACACACACACTCGTACACATACACGCGCGCACACACACACACGCACATATATATATATATATATATATATATATATATATATATATATATATATATCGCGTACACATTATATGCAGAAAATCTCTATTACCTGCCATTTCAATTCAATGTTAATGATGACGATAGGAGATGCATCAGTGACAGGAGGTAAGCCAATACGCATCCCTCTAACTGAACGTCTTGCTGACTAATAATTGTCTTGTTTAAGTTTTTTGATGTTATAATTGTATTTTAAGGCGATTCTGGTATGATGAAAAACAATTGTATTTTGTAATTTAAAAAATTAACTTCTAAATTAGGAAATTTCCTTCTGCAAAAAAATGTGAAACATTGATTATTTGTGGCTCACGGTAACGCATGAATAATTTATGGCATCGAAAAGGAATTAGAAAAAAAATGGATGTACATTATTTGGCTTTCATTATCTTAATAAGGGGGAAGCTGGAAGTTGACGGAGCCAGGGAAAGAGTGTGTATATGTATTTGTCGCGCTACATTATTATATAAATATTACAAATTCTTTAAATCACGACGAAGTGGTACGCATATATCCAACCTCACGCATAAATATATGAAGAACTGATACCTATTTTATTATTTTCATATGAATTATACACTTTCTTTAATTAATTTATTTGTTGGGAAAATAACCAATCACAAATTATGAGGTGAAGTTGAATTTAGATCACTTCCAAAACAAACGAATAACACGTCCGAAAATAAAACACATCGTTGTAAAAACTACAAGAAAATTTAAGTTTTCTAAACCAAACTTAAGCTTACTTTAGTTACGTTTGGCATGGATATATTTAGATAATATTGTTTAGTTCATATTAGTCAATTCCAAAACAAAAATCGTATATAAACAAAATAGGTAAATAGGTTTTTTTTCAAGTAAATTAAATGTTTCAGTCAGAAATACTAACTTACTAGACAGCAATCTATTGGGGAAAACAAATTTCACTTATAAATGTAATCACAATAAACTGGTATTAAACCCTCGCGGGTTTAAACAAAATCCAAACAAAACTCAGCGTATATCTCGTACAGTCTCTAATTCGTGTTACGCATCAATTCACTTCATATATATATATATATATATATATATATATATATATATATATATATATATATATATATATATATATATATATATATAACAAACCATACTACCTAATTACATTTTTTCACTTAGGGAGATGTTTTGAGTGATTTTAGTTAAATTGCATAGTAGATTTATAATTAATATTTAAAATCCCGGCAAATAATCGTTATTTGCCATGGGTCCATATGACATCACAGGAGAAAAATATCTTACAGGAAACCACATTTCCCTGTCATCTAGGTCTTTACCAATTTTGACCTTATATTTTGGGCTAATATCCATTTATATCTAAAAAGGCCAAATATCTAGAATCCAGGACGACTCTGTTCTCCGGCAGGCTTACAGTATTATTCTCTCTCTGGTGTCATATTGTCCAAAAAGAAAATAGAATGATCTGGGGAACTTGAATTATGATTTTCAAATTTAATTATATAGCATGAAGCTAAAATCTCTTCAGACATAGCTTAGACATCTTGCGTGTATATTTCGTATTAGAAAAGCGCCCGATGTTATAGGAATTATGCGAAAAAAAGAATGCCTTAGGGTTTAAAACTGACAAATTTTATCACCCTAACAAAATTGTGACTTACTATATATTCAAAATGAATTCCAACTCACACGCATAAAATCCATAAGGAAAGTAGGCTCCGAAATTTTCACCTGGCCTTTCCTACATGATTCCATCACAAGATCGTTATCTTACAACTAATTTTGTGTGTTCTCACTTCTTGTGAGAAGGAACGAGAGGAGGTGGTTGGAACAACAGAACAAATATCAATTAATTTAATACCTCCAATCATTCTGAAAGTCAAAAGGTGCACGCTTATAAAGCTTTCATATATTTTGAAACAAATTTTAGATTATTTTCCACTACTTGAAATTTAATTCTACCTCATACACCAGTTTTAGGACGATAACTACGGATAGATTGGAGCCTAAAATCCAGAACGATAAATTGAGAATTCTAATCAGTTACTAAACAGGGAAACCTAGGACTCCATTTTTTGTTTGTAATTGCATCTTTCGGAAACATTTAAAAATAATGTTTAAACGACTGACGAAAATTGTTGTATTTATAATGTGATATGTCCTTTTAATGATAAATATTTATTTATGTATTCTTAAATAATACATATCCTGGGTTTTTTTAAATAGTAAATTTCTAACTTATTAAATTTGTAAAATAGTAATAAAACGCAAATTCTAGTTGGATAATTACTATAATAATAAGCATATGTATTTGTGTGAACAGAAACACAATACAAAAATAATCAACCAATACAAAAAGCATAAATGTTCATTTGTAAAAGTTTACATACATTTTTACGTAAAAGTTGCCATACTTTCCTTAAATCCTCCAATTTAGGGGTGAGAAGTCTGGCCAACTAGGAAAAGAGTACGGAGGAGTATGGCCAACAAAAAATATATTAAAATGTTTAATATAGTTAAATGTAATTAAATGGTCACTGACATTTGTAAGGTATTGTCTAATGTCTAAGGGGTATACTTCATCAGTGTCCCACTTAGCTGACTTGCCATCTAGCAAGCTGACATCCTGGCCAGTCCACTAATTTGTTTGAGTATGTCTCCTTGCTTGTGTATATGTGTGTCTGCGCGTCCGTGTGTTGGGCTCTCTATCTGTGCATATACATGTATATATATATATATATATATATATATATATATGTGTGTGTGTGTGTGTGTGTGTGTTGTTTGCGTGTATGAGAGCGTGTGCGTGTGTGCGAATATGCGCGCGTGTGTATGCATGCGTGCGAGCGTGCGTACGTGCGTGTGTGCGTGCGTGTGTGTGTGTCCCTATTATTCGAAACAAATAATTGAAGGTTGTGCTCTCATTCTAATTAACAAATTATTTACTGAAAACTTACTTGTTTAAACATTTGACCAATATAGTTGTTTGGTTTGTGTAGTATAAGTTTATGTTAGTTGACAACTAAATATATCAAAACACCAGCTACATTATCAAATAGCTGTTATAATAACAGCTTTAAATTACGTTGTCCATACATTACTACTAAGTTGTATTAAGCTACACGAAATAACAAAACTAAAAAACACGACACTCCAGAGTTTATGTTGTATAGAGGAAGAACAACATTGAAGGTTTACCGAGAAGCTGTTGACTACAATGATGAAGGAATTGATCATGGAAAAGCTTTTGCGTTATTAATTAATGTTGCAATGAAGGAGGCAACTCATACGATGGGGAATATTATTAAATATTTATAATCTACTCATCGACTATCATTATTTACACTTGTTATTAACAGGAGATGACAAAGGATGTAGAGGAAACACCTAACATTTATTTGGTGTTATGGTAATGCATTGATGTAATGAGAAATACTAATCTATTCTATGTTGACTGATGTATTTAATAATGAACACTTCAATATGAACCTTTCTAGGGCAATATTTATCTCCGGCAGGCTAATTAGTTGGTAAAAAATGGTCTGAAAAAAGTAAATATGTGCTCTGTTTGTATTTGTATGATTCAATAAACGCCGTTTTCTACCCATGTTTATAAACTATTCTGAGGTGAATGGGATTAACCTAACATTTCATTTACTAATGTTCCATTAATGTCCATTAGGCCATTTCCATTAAAGGGTAATGAAACTAAGCAGACTAAACAATCTGTTATCAATTGCACAGGTCATGTTACACGATTTAAAATGTTATGGTTTAATAAAGACATTTCTGGGGTTTACACATGATTTGCTTTTTCGAATTAATTAATCAAATTATTTCTGTCAAAAGTAAAGTCTATTGCTCTTCAATTACTACTGGTGTTTATCTGCTGTTTATATATGTTTTTTATATATATATATATATATATATATATATATATTATATATATATATATTATATATATATATATATATATATATATATATATGTGTTATTTATATATATATATATATATATATATATATATATATATATACACCAGTGAAAGGTCTTCAATCAAATGCAATATACTAACTCAGACAAACAAATTCATTCACAACATATCAATCTATTAGTATTTACCAAGTTACTTTCACAGTTTAACATTCCTGACCTATTATGTGCGATATGGGTAATTTGTAATTAACCTTTTTACAGTTAGAGACAACATATCAGCTGAGATGATGGCCAAACTGTGGTGTGTGTGGATAAAACAGAAGTAAATAAATAGGCGTATAACAACTCCTGTTTTCCAATAGTATGCTATCAAATAGCACTATCGCAATTAACTACAAATGATTGAAATCATGTAATTCTCGTTTTTGTACACATTATGAACTGTGTTTGTATTCTATCATTCTGACTTTTATTGTCTGAAGCATAAATAAGACAAGTTTTTATCACAGATTCAAAACATATACATATGAAAGTTCAGCGTCTCAAGATCTGTTTTTATACAAAGGTTGGAATCATACAGCCATGGGATGACAATAACATGACAAGCAGAATCAATATATCGCAAAAAGAGAATGGTAGACTGACATCTGTCTCTCAGACAGTAACTTCATCTGGCGATATACATATATTTGGGGATCACGTAGTAATGGAAAATTATGGCACAAATATCTAAAGTATCATGACTAATTGGAATTAATTCATTTTCAATACTATTATAGTCATTAGTTGATTCTTAATAATAGGTCATGGTCTATTTTTCATACCTGGAAATATGAAAATAATGTACTATACTAATATTGGAAAATGTAGGTAATAAAACATCATTTACAATGTTTAACAAATAATTTAATTATAATGGAAATAAATTAAGTTTAACTATTGATTTTATAATAAGTTTGTTATGAACCATAGGGCATGTCTTTTAACTTTAATTACAAGTAAATTTACTCTTTGAAAATGTCACCGACTTTAAGTCCATCTTTGATGCTAGATAACTTGCCTTCTTCAGCGTATCTCATTATATATTCCCTTTATGAGACAGTAGTGTCATTGATCTGTCGCCAGGTACGAGGAAATGTACCTAAATGACCTGTCGTCATGGTAACTATTATAGCCTTTTTCTGAGGGTGCAGTACCAATGAGATTGCCGTCATTGAAGATAATGGCAGCATTCGTTCATAGAAACTGCATTTTATAGTCAAAAATGTGGCGGTTAATGTTGAAATGATATCATGGTCAGCAATCGGGAGTATCGCCTTCTGAAATCATAGGACGACGTTTGGTTCTATTATCTATAATGAAAAGTTAAATCAATGGTTACTGAACTATCTAATTAGAGAGAGGGTGACTCTATAGTGCTAACGTTGATATTTGAAAATATGCACGTTATATTTGTTGAGCGAGTAGCTGTATTACAAATATGATAATGTGAATAGGCGTTTTTATTTAGACACTAACTAACAGGATATGCTAAATGAGGTCAAATGAGGCGTTGATGAACGTTCACTAACTAAGAAACGTATACGAATAACGATTAATGAGAAGATATTTCATTATAGTCCAATTATAATCCATTATGGGGTATTGTTCTCTTGGATGTGTGAAGATGTAGTTTGTATATTATATAGAAATACGTATATATATATATATATATATATATATATATATATATATATATATATATATATATATATATATATATATATAAACTTATAGGTACAGCTTTTAAAGGTTGTTTAGGTGTTGATGTTCTGAATAAATTACCATGTATATATATATATATATATATATATATATATATATATATATATATATATATATATTAGGAGGCTGTGCCAAAGTATATAAGTGACCCGTTGTTATGGTAACCATTTTAGCCACTTCCTGAGGTTATATTATCAATAAGATTCTCGACCCTGGGGAATTAGTTTATAGATAATGAGAATAATAACATTAGTGTATAGATAATAAGAAGTACACTGTATTTTATTGTCACATATATAGCGGTTAATGTTGACATTATATTATGATCAGCGATATGGAATATTGTAGGATGATGTTTGGTTCTATTATCCGTAATGATGATATTTATGAAATAGGAAGGAAATATGCACTTACAGCTGTGTTTACTTAACTATCTAATTAGAGACAGGGGGTGTCTGAGAGACAGATAGATAGATAAATAGATGATTATATAGACATATGGCTAGGTATATAAATATATATATATATATATATATATATATATATAGAGAGAGAGAGAGAGAGAGAGAGGGGGGGGGAGAGAGAGAGTGTGTGTGTGTGCGTGTGTGTGTGTTATCGTTGATATATGCAAATATTGGTGCTATATTTGCTGTGCGTGTATTGATGTAACTAACGTCATCACTTTAGGCCAACCACTAATTGTATTAGAATGTATGCATCATACCATAAAGGCCGAGCACTATGAACTGCCACCGTATATAACAGTATAGATAACAGGGAACATTTCCAATACATGGCAAAGGATGAAATAGTTTCGCCTGCCATATGCCTTCGGAATCGTAGCAATATTTATCATTATGTTGATACAAAGGAATAAAGTTGGAATTACAACTCAGTGTAAGTTCTGTTTCAGCGATTTGAAGCGTTTTTCAAATGCAATCTATTGACCAACATTGTGCTATCACAAAGCAATAACAATACACTACAGCTCGACCATAAGCAGTTTTTGTCCTACGTTTGTACTACATTACAGGACACAGTCTAATTATGATAATCCTTAATTGAAAGCTGACTAATATTGCTATATACCATAAAGTATGATTATCACAAAAACTAAACAATCTTAACTACCAATGTTTAGTTAACGCCCTACCAAAGATTTATTCATGTTAAATAAAGCAGACGTTTAATAAAAGTAAAACAGTATGTCTAACTGTCCTGTTACAATGATCTTCATTAACGCATCGCTTTCTTCTGGACAATCAAGGGGAAATCATGTTATAGTTAAGTTCAAGAACAACGTGTGACCTTCATAAGAACCAAATCTAATTGTACGTTGTCATTGTAAGTCGAAGACATAACACAAGGTAACGGGTTACGTATTGCTATATCCCATAATTAGTGGAGGTAATACGTCATCCAGGCGATGACATATATAAATTCGGGAATAAATGGATGATTTATGGTTGCAACTGACCTGGGAACAAACACATGGAACCTTTGTAACATGACAGCTATCACAATATCAGCTACCACAACACCACAATATACCACTAAAGTAGAGAATGGGGACTTTAAAATATAACCTAATCACATTTTAATATCCATATTATCATAAACAACTGGATATTTGTCTGCTGATCTTAATATATTTCTTTCCGTGAGATCATAATAAATATAGACCAACCACTTCACTTGCTTGTTTAACCTATCCACAATACGCGTGTCAATTATGAATCAATTATCTCGCTTCGAATTTGTTCGAATGAAGGCAGACATCTAAATCCTTTTATCCAGCTCTCTCTCTCCCCCTCTCTCTCTCTCTCTCTCTCTCTTATATATATATATATATATATATATATATATATATATATATATATATATATATATATATCTTTCTGCTCTCCTTTTCTCTCTCTCTCTCTCACTCTCTCTCTCTCTCTCTCTCTCTCTCTCTCTCTGTCCTTCTACATTACTCCCTCTCTCCCCCTATCCGTGTATATAGAATATAAACAGAGTTTCCGCTTTAAAATGTGACAACTATGTCAGACATACCGTGTCTTTTGTCATCTTGTTATTAGCACTCAGTAACTCGAAAGATACACTTCGTTTTACATTAGCCCATTAGTCTGGTGACGACGTAGATTTATTACCGATGGGCAGGCGACTTGCCTTGTATTGGACAATCAACTTGCTCGTCATTAGCTGATGGAGCTTTATGCAATAATACTGATTATGATTTATATACCACCACATTCAGTTGTGCTATCCTCGGGTAGCAGGGGGCATTGTTACATTATGATTATCCCTGACTTAGCCCTTCGTCAACCCATCATACACAACACATCTTCCAAGAATGTATACAAAGCACGTTGCCATTATAGACGCATAGCATAACTCAACCGCATAGCTATCACGTCCTGTTGGATGTTAACATCTGGCTGAGTGATCTAGACCCCATACGACAGTATTCCAGCTCCGGAGCCTCGAATTCCGGACTCATCGATTATGATTCCTACGCTCTAAGTAACTACGCCATCAGAACTCGGCTGTAGATGAATACACACCTCTATCAATAAAGAAATTGAAAAGAAAATCAGTATATCCATTGTACAACAGGGACGTACATATTACTATCAGTTACCGGCTATAATGTGAACAACTGTAAAATAAAACCGCATGTAAAGATAGCAATACTCTAGATTTTAATATTGTAAACAAAGTATTGCATAGAAATTAGACATCATATTAATTTCAAGAGTTCACTATTATCCTACAAATCTTTCAATAGCAAGGTGAGTATCGGTGCTAATCATATATTGTTCCTTATTTCTTTGCCTCAGCTGAAATCATCAGCTGATATTGCATGTATTATATCAGTTCCTATATTGATAGCAATTTCCAGGAGCAGTTCAAACAATTGTCATCTATCGAATCGTTTAAATCTATTTTAAAGATGCCATTGTTCAACATCATTTTCTCTAATAAACATCATCGTTTGTTCAAAATATAAAACATGATTGAAGCTTCGCAATAAGTAGAACATATCAAATTAATAAAGATCCTCTGTTAAATGAACAATATTATTATTATTATTATTATTATTATTATTATTATTATTATTATTATTATTATTATTATTATTATTATCAGCAGCAGCAGCAGCATCAATATCATCTTCATCATCAGCAGCAGCAGCATTGCAAAGTTATTGTTCTTGCCGTTTTTCTGGTTTACAGTTTTAGTTTGGTGTCGAAAATCGTGAATTTAATGTCCCAAATTTGGATTCCTCTAAAATGTAATATTAAATCTAGTGATTTCGACAATAATATTTATGAACTGAAATTTTTCTAAAATAGTTTTACATTTATTATATGTCGTTTTTACACTGAATTGTATATTATTTGTTTCCAAATTTGCTGATCTTATTTAAATGAAGTTTTGGCATTGTTGACATGATATTATTGTATTACTTAACAAGATTCCGTTATGTGCTCGTCTTATATGGTTTTAGCTGGATACAAGATTCGATCATTTCATCCACACTTGGGCTATATATCTTATCCTTCTAACCTAAAAGTAGAGTATAGACTGCAGAGCATAGATAAATATTGGCAGAAAATAAATATCAAGATAAGAACTGGATTTCTTTCTTTGCACAGACTTCTCATATAGCGATGTATAATCAGACGCATGAATCGAATTATAGATGCTGTGATCTAGAAAGAGAGATTTAGCCCAAAACGATGTATAATCGATTGAATAAATGGAATTATTGACAGGCGATGACACATATTACATATCACGATAGGACATAGCACATAATTTACTGGGAATCATAATCATATTGTAATATTATCTAAGTAGTAATTCGGTAAAGACGTTTATCAACAAAACTATGTGATATATGATACTGTCATTGGCAGGATGGTTTTGACAGGATATCGCAATTTTTTAGTTGTCAATCACTCATTTGTCCAATAAATGTTATCATCGTGCTTGTATAATACAGATTTTGGACCGATGAGCGATATTAATGCTTCCTTTAATCATGATAAGAACTCTCTGATAGCGCAATATTTAGACTCGTTGGCTGTAAGCCTCTGGGTTTTAGGTTCGAATCCGGCTCATGTCGGTGTTTGTGGGTTTTATTCTTCTAGGATTTCGCCCCTTAGCTATGTATCACCTGTGTAACCAGCATCAAGGCTAAATATCTCAACTACAAATATATCATTAACAGCAACAATTACTCTTGAAAAGAGTGCATATATTTATTTAAATATCAGTAACAATAATAACAAGAACTGATGTATATAACCACAAATTTAGATTTTGAATGATCGGGGCGCCTCCGTGGTCTAGCGGTAGCGAGCTGGACCACAGATCACTACCACTCGTGTTCGAATCCCGGCGTGGGCATATCTAAAGGTTGTTTCGTCTTTCACTTCGTCTCATTACCTTTGGAAGTCGCTCGGCCCATTTAGGCTACCTTGTTGAACAAAAGTGGCCGTAAAACTTCAATCATCATCATCATCACATTTTGAATGATCAATGCTGTTTACTGGAGAAAGAAGCATTGCATGTTTGTGAAGCAAGAAAAGACTTTAAATGTTCACGACCTGGCACCGTTGTCCTACAGCAATTTATTCCACGAAGTGGTGGCTGCTACGTTACAAGTATGGCAGTATGATGTAGATAGCGATAACTCAGACACGATATGTGAATGTCTGGATGAATGAAACAGGGAATAAAATTGAAAATATACCTGAATAATTATACCAGTAGTGACCAGGAATAATGATTACATTAGCTAAATAATATCGTCAAGTTTTTAAATATATTTGTATCCTTATTTTCATATTGCTTTCTTCCGTGCTCCTGGTGATCTCTCAGGTTTACATACCACTGCCCAGTGAGAGAGGTAGCTCAGCGATAGACGGTGGAATGCTTTCATCATATAGCTTAGCAGTCAAAGAATCGCTGCAAAAATGTTGAAGCAGGTGAAAAAGCTTAATCTGTCGTTAATGCAAACAAACTGGCAGCGCGACGAGAAGAAGGGGTGTGACGTTCCAACCATCATTACGTGCAGGCAGTTGAGGGGAGGGTGGTGTTGGTGGTATTTATTTGTGAGGTAAATAATACAAAATAATAGGTATTTCATGGATAATTACTTGAGAAATTTTACGTGATGTACATTTCTTTGATATTATCTGAAAACATCCTCTATAAAACAGCCATTTACCTGCCCTTTAAGTATTAAGGTTAGCTCCCATAAGCTTGGTATTTTCCATTATTCAGATGAAATACAATAAAGATCTGATTCTGAAAATATATGCCGCTTAATACCTCTGGGAAATTTCGCATCGTAGTATTCTCTATAGTGGTTTATTAGTGTGATCAATTGATTGACGAAATGTGCCAGATTAGAAATATGGAGAAAATAGATAGGTCTAGTATGTATGCATACAAAGCTATACAAGGGAACACACATTTCTGTGAAGTTTGTAATATTACCTGACATTTCAATTCAATATTAATTATGACAATAGGAGATGTATCAGCGACAGCAAGGTAAGAATATACACTGAACTTTGGACTAATAATTGTTTTAGTTTAATTGTTTTTAATCATATTTGTATTTTAAGGTGATTCTGGTATGATGAAATAAATATAATATTTTCTTATTTTATACATATTTGTAAATTGGGAAATTTCCTTTCGAATAAAATTGTGAAACACATTGAATATTTGTTGTATACTGCAACGCTTGAATAATTTAAGGCATCGAAAAGGAATAAGAGAAGAATTTATAAATTAAAGTTTGTTTTGTTTTTCTTATCCTAATGAGACAGAAAGTTGATGGAGCGAGGGAGAGAGAGAAAAAGAGAGAGTTGTGCTACTTTATTAAGTAAATAGCTAAATTCTTTAAATCACGAAAAAACGATATCCAGAACTGGTATATATTTCATTTTTTTTATATCGAACATACACCTCTCTAATTTATTGATTTGTATAGCATGCAAAACAGACAACGCCTCTCCCCCCATGTGACGATAGCCTGTAAAATGTTTAAAGAGAAGTGTGTCGGTTGTACTCTACCCACAGTTTCAAGTTTTGTATTTTATTTTTAGTATTTAACTACAGTGTTTCTTTGGATTAAGACACTGACGATTCACAAGCCGTCACGTAACTTTTCCCAGGTCAAGGAACCTCTATTATGTATGCCTCGACCTAAAATGTGGACGACATGACCTGTTTACATTACGCTGAATTTATTCCTTGTTGAAAAGGCCTAGAATTACTATTGCTGTATAACTAATTTCCCTGAAGTCAGAACCTAGTGTCACAGTCGTTATAAGGAGTAGTCCACTATAATCCTTTTTGTTGTTTTGGAATGACGTAATTAGGGGATTTATTAACCTTACTAAACACCGCTCAGTGTGATAACAATCTCGCATACTTCTTCCTTATTGAAACATTGACTACTCTGATAAGTGTCTAGTTTTAATCCAGTTTTATATCTGTCACCTCGAATTATCCTGACTATCACACGATTATATCATTACAGAAACATACACACACGTATATATATATATATATATATATATATATATATATATATATATATATATATATATAATCCATATTCTCACCATCCTTAAGCAATAGATTTAATACATCAAAGTTTGAAGCAAAAGAAAACAATTGCAATATTTCTTTATATTTGCTGATTTGTGGAAACAGCTCAATAATACTTTACAATGTTTCATCTACAACTGTTTATGTTGTATAAAGCGTGCTTCTAGTAACTGGACAATGCGATCCATTATTAAGTTAAACAAATCCACTAATAAATCAGCCAGAGAATCTAAGGAATTTCTTGTGTAATCAATAAGCTCTTCTGCCATGCTTTACTTCTTCCTATGCCTCTTAATTGGCTATACTCTTTCAATCTTGTCACTACATTTATTTACAAAAGTCTTGCTGTAAATGTTATCAACTGTTATTGCCAGTTCCTTCGACCCTTTTCTAAATGAATCAGCCAAACGCCATGCACTAAATATATACAAGCAAGTAAATATTGCCAATATACTTTCACACTTCAGAAGATTTTGAAGTAAAACATTTGCTCCATGTTTTGTTTTTGCATCATGTCTAGATTTAGCTGACAATTTGATAGCACCGATTAGGTTCAATCGTTTCTTATGTTCTTGCCTCCAACAACGTCTATTCATATAAACATTCTCTTGTATGAGGTTTTCACAAAAGTTGCTAAATTCGGGAAACAAATTGAGACAAAAAGAAACTAACGGCACACAGCATTTTGATGTTTCAGTTATCACCAACTTCAAACACGGGCATAACACCCAATATGAAATTCTTGATCGGGCACATCAGCAATTATACTTTATTAACCATTATACTGACCATGGTTGCTTGAAATGCCATCTGTGCTATGAATTAAATATTGTGTGGATTGCATTTAAGATGTAATGTTTCAGTCAATAGATCCAAAACGCCCTATTCTGTACCTTCATTAATTGGCATAACTGAAAGTAATCGCTTATAGATAGCACGTTTAACCACATACCGAATAATAATCTTGTGTTGATAGATGAAGGAATTATCTTCTGTTGAATCTACCTGAATAGAATTATGTTTTGTTTAAGACATTGCATGACTAATTCTTGTATCACATTTATAAATTGGATTAACAATTCCATTGTTATTTTACTCAGGTATGTAACAAGTCCACCACGGCTTTTATTTTGAGCCTATCCTTATGTTTCCAATAGTTTAATTCTTTATCTGAACTTATTTTCCGCTGCAAAAACATGATCTGCCATAATAGGGCTCATGTTTTGCCATCAACTACACTGTAGCTAAAACATTGTGATAATTCAGAACCTCATTATCCAGAATGTAGGCCGATAAATTTATGTGAGCTCGAAAAGGAAGTGCTAACTTACATAACATATTGTGATGTCTATAATCCTGATGACATTGCTTCTCTGCTTCAAGATTACTTCTTCCCTTTTAATTAGTGATGACGCAAAACAATTATCTAAGGTGCATCATTAACCATACTTATCTACTGTTGAGATTTTCTGACATGTATTGTTGTTGATTCATGTAAACCCCAGCTCTAGCTAATCACCTAGAGTCACTAAAGCCACGTATAAAGGATAATGGATTACGAGTGTCGGCAAATCAATCATTAAGTGGCTGAAATGGATGTTCAGCAAAAACCTGTTTCAGATTTATTAGTGATGGATATTGTAATATTCCAGTGTTTTATGCCTCATTTTTTTGGGTAGGTTCATTTACCAGATGTGCAATAAAGACCATTTCATTTATGCTTGAAGGACTATCTGATTCCCGGTCATTAATTGAAGCTATATATTCAGATGTTGCAACTACAGGCGATACACATACCGGAACAGTGAAGCAACAAGAAGTACTGGATGCCCATCTCAGCTATAATTGGCATGGATATATTTAGAAACTTTAGTTTACTGCATATTAGTCATTTCCAGAACAAATATCACATATGAACAAAATAGGTAAATCTTGTTTTCAAGTAAATTAAATGTTTCAGTCAGAAATATTAACTTACTAGACAGCAATCTATGGGTAAAACAATTTCTCTCTCTCTCTTCTATATTATATATATATATATATATATATATATATATATATATATATATATATATATATATAGAGAGAGAGAGAGAGAGAGAGAGAGAGATAAATATATATATATAATATATATATATATATATATATATATATATATAAAAGAGAGAGAAGAGAGAGAGAGAGAGAGAGAGAAGAGAGAGAGAGAGTGAGCAATTCATATTAAAAGTTTTCAATCTTTTGAGTGGTAACGTGAGATTTGTGGAATAATAGAATAAATATTAATTAATTTATTATGCTATATACTAAATCAAGTCACATTCATAATTATGCAGATATGTTACACCAAGACATTTCAATTTACAACAAAGGCTACCAAGTAATTCCATTACGTTGTCACATACAACAACATAATGATAATATCCTCAATATTTTAATATTACTTTGGAGTAAAAATAAAGACAACAAAATATCACGATTTACGAAACTCGCATATTTCAAGCTATATAAATCTTCATTTACTTCACTGTGTTTTGTATGAAATGCATTGCAGTAGTTTTATGTGGAAATTATAATTCAGAAATAAGTTACATTCATCAATCCCATTTGTACACATACATAGAAATCTACATACATATTCCTCAATTGTTTTTCAGGTGGGGATGTGAACATGAATATGATTCTTGTCCTTCGCCAATTGAACCATGCAAGTTTTAGTATATCTTCATCTGGGTTCTCCATCAGTACTCAACATCCATATATTGGTACATCACCTGATGGATTTGTGACATGTAATTGTTGTGGTGCGGGCATATTAGAAGTAAAGTGTCCGCACTATAAGCAGGATAAATGTATACAGGAAGCATCTGAAGATAAAGGAAATTTTGCTTGGAGAACAAAGGTGACAAGCTTCAATCTAAACCATAACCATCCGTATATTTACAAAATTCCAGACACAATTATATGTGACCAAAGGTGGATACTGTGATTTTGTGGTTTGAACAAATATGGAAGCTCACGTCGAGCGAATTCTGCCTGACATGATTTGTTTCATACAGCTCTGCAGAAATGGTTGCATTTTACCTGAAATTCTTGGGAAATGGTATACAAGAAGTGTGGAAATGGAGGTTATCAAGACAGACAAACTACAAAATGAACTTCCAAGTTTTTTAACAAAACCTGTTATTTGTTATTGTCGTAAAGTAGATCCTCCTGGAATATGTAATAACAGTTAAATTTATGTCTACTTAGGACTTAAGCGGATTCCCCAAAAAAAGGAACCGCAAAATCTTAAACAAGTTAAGGTAGATTGGAAAATGACACATATAAATAAATTATAATAAAACGATGTTAGTTTTAAGAGATTTATATTTAGGTTGATTGTGTTTTTCAACAGGTTATTGATAATTGTTTCACCAATACATGTATTAATCAGGTGGTATAAGTGATTGTGACAGATTCACAAAAGCACAAGCAACACGAACCAATTTGTTTTAATATTGTTAACTGAACAGTTGAGTCAATTTGGAGTAAAGTTATAGGTATTGTACATTGTAACATTGTGTACTTTTGCCGAACAACACCAATGACTCTCTCAACATGTATCCTAACCGAAGCAATGCGACGAGTTGTTTTTAACATCATTGGGGTCCAGTTGCTTCTTTCCCTTTGTAAACCCTTGTATCTCAAGTTTGCAACAATACAGAGCAACTGAATCTGATATGTCAAACCCCCTACCTGCCAATACTGTTTGAGAGAAAATGTGATTGTTCAGTTACTAGTTTATCCCTGCTTCGCCCTCCCCAGCCCTTGGAAATGAATGAAATCGTACCTTGTGGAGTTATACCTATCTGCGACTTGTAATTAGAATATGTCTCCACTCTGGATTTTAAACTGGAGGGCTTATCAGTATATATTTCAGAACAATCTATTATCAAAACACCTTTTTGGAAATGTGTTCCGGAAACATGCTGATAGTGACTGTCGTAATTGTTCAAGATCTGGCCAGTATATGAGGGTAGGGTAAAGACGGGCATCCATAATGTTGATTAGTTGTTGGAAAGAACAAGAGATGGTCGATGCATGAACATGAAATATATGGGCTAAATATGGCATACTAAGATTCAACTTCAATCGCATAAGGGTCATCATATATTGTTGAAAAGTAGAGAGTAAACATGTTGTTTTTATGTTAGGTAAAACAAATCTAGAAGTACAAATGAGGATATCATAAGATGTCAGCCCTGTATATAGTTTAACCTTATCATCATTGTCAATAAAAGTGTTTCATTTATGCTTAAATCTTTAATTAAAACCCTTTGTGTTTCACATTGTGACCGAAGTGACTGGCACTCGGACTGTAATCCAGTCACATCAGATATTGTCAACTCTGTTTGTGTCTCAATAAGTGTGACACATATTTGTCGTCGCTCATACTCTTTCTCATCTGCAGTAGGAAGATCTTGATTTTCTGCGAATGATATAGATATAAGAGCTTTTGGTGCTTCACATCTGTTTGATTCATCAAGTCTTTGGTTTTTGTTGTTGTTGTATCCTTCGATTGGATGTTTCTATTTTGCGTCTGGCGGTTGCCTTTTCTGGTAAAGTCACATTCTTGAATATGGATGGAAAATAGTCAGTTAAAAATGGATCTAAACTCTTCTTCCCTATAAATTTAAATATATCTTGTGTGATTTAAAAATACTAAGTTATGCACCTACAATTAGTAATTCATCAAGTAATGTCACAAATGTATGACCATTTTATTATACATTTTCACATATTACGGTGTCCTATGGTAAATAGGTACTAACTGTTTTGTTATGTAAACTTGTGTCAACATTAAATCAATATAAACATATTGTAGTTTTGTTTTCATTTTCTACTCATAGATATACATATACAAAATTCACTAAATAGGCAAACTAATACTGTTATTGTATACTGAATATAATATGTTATGATTAGATTTTATGCTCTAACCAAACTTTATAAAACAATTACGTAATAATATGAGTATATCAGGTTTGAAAAAACATACATGTTCGCATTTAGCCATTAGAATATTTATTGTAATCGATACATCTCCTACATGAAATGCCCCACCTCCAACAACTAATTATGGATCAGCACCTGAAATTATGGTTAGTCTATTCATCAAATTACCTGATATGAAGTGCAGACTACAAAGACGTGAATGTGCACTAGGCGTCCATACGTGTCAGCTTCGGCCCGTTTGATCCTCTCTGTTAACTGGTGCTATACCTTTTTTTTTCCGGTCTGGATCCGTTGGAAATCTATAATAAGATAAAGTCGTGTCCCTTTCTGGACGGCTGTTACAGCTTCCAGCAACACATGTATGGCCCATGATGTCGTTAATACCGATGTATTTTGTATTTGCTGTTAATATTTCGGTCCTCAACAAAGAACGTTCAGCATATGAGTGAGTAATACATTTGTCACCAATCCAAACGTATTTATAACGAGAATACACCGATGCTATAGAGAATCATCAGTGTTAGCGCAACATTAACTGAGCAATTCAAGCCTAATCCATTATTCCATATTTATAATATAGTATATCAATTAATACTAAATTAGACCAGTCATTTGTTTAGCTCTAATTAACAATATATGAACAGGTAGAGCTGGTCATGTGACTTACATAATAGATTACTATTGATTGCAATTAGCAATAACGATTACTCCATCTTTGGAACAAAGGCCCTTAAATCACAGTCGTTCTACTAATATATTAGACTTTACTTCAGTGAACTGTTTATGTACAGTGGGCTAGACTGTTGTTTGACGAAGATAACAAGGTTAACCAACGATCTACATAAATTCTACGAGTCATACCAGTAACTCCAGGAAATTTCGTTTCATTTCTGTTATGAAATTCATATTTTAAAAGATAACGGGTGTCACGGAAAAAGATTTTAATTTGCAAATAACATCAAACATAAGAATTGTTAATTAAGATTTGTTTGTATACTCAACTATCTGCACAAGTTTATATTTATTTTATATATCGTCAAAAGAGGATTAGTAAAAACATGTTATAGACTAAATGTAATAACCTAAAACCATAGCTTGATGTGTGTAAGTTTGTGTGTGCGTAAGTTCATGTCTGTTGATGTGCGTGTGTGTGTGTATGTCTCGGTATGTCTATCCGTCTGTATATTTGCATACACGTACGTGTGGGTGACTGTGTGTGTGAGTATGTATGTTTTTTGTTTTTGTTATGTGTATGTGTATATATATATATATATATATATATATATATATGAGGGGTGACTGTGAATGTATGTATGTGTGTATGTGTGTGCATGTGTGCGTGTGCGCGTGGGTGCGTGCGTGAGTGCGTACGTGCGTGTGTGCGTGTGTATGTAATTTAGGGTACATATAAAGAGGCAACAGGCAAATACAAATACAACTATACATACATTAATCTAAAAATATTGATAAATGTATGCGTATACTTATGCATATGTATGGTCTACTCATCAGCCTGTGGAGACCAACTAATTCGCTTTTCGTACGCAACAAATATGTCACGCCCACAGGAAGGCGGCTAAATGCAGGTTACGTACAAAAAGCGGAAGCACGTAAAAACATACCATTTGATACCACAGCTCGCAACAAATAATACGTGCGTGTGGTTCAATGGTGACTTGCTCCATACATATCATAACTATTGTGACACCACAGTTTACATTCAACGGTAATTTTCTGTGGTCCAAAAAAACCCTGTATATAAAACATTTCGACACCTCAGATGCTGACCTCAGTTTTATTTGGGGTTCGAATGACTAAATAAATCCTACCTATATGAAGCAGATACATATCCGATTAGTCTGATGTCGAAGTTCTTCTCTAACCTAACTGAAAGGTTAGGGCTTTTATGGACTCTCAGCGTGTTAACAAACATTACAGTTTGCCGATGACGTAAGAATGTACAGGAACTCATTATAGAATCACTGAAGTGATTTAGCTAAAATAATAACAAAGTAGCAATACTGCACAATGGATTATTACTGGACTAGAACGAAATATCGTCAAAACTTGAGTAAATACTATTATTTACTCGAACCTAACAGCTAATCCTAATACGTTTCCGTTCATCACTAAGTGAACGTTCATTCACGCTTAATTTAGCGTCCCTAGGTATTTGCAGATAGGTGTGGTGGGATCTAAATTAAAGCGCCTATCCATTTGATCTATTTGACCCATGGTCGAGAACAGCAGATTTCAGGCAGATCTCCGATACTGCGAATGACACGTCGGGATTATAATAGCTATTCATTCAACAATTTTCCTATATCAGTGTAACCTAATTACTAATAATAAGTGAAAAAAAAACTCTGTCCACACAGCTTACTACCCACGGAGATGCCAGCCGGAGTAACAAACGACTCCAGGAGTATAAATCCATCAAGCAGCATTGTATGAATTAATAGGTCGTTTCGCCAGACTACATAAGAGTACAACAATATAGATTATACATTATACTTAACAAAGCTAATAGACATAAACATATTGTAATAAAAACATAACCTTCTTACGTTGGTGTAATATTGAATATCGCTCAAAAAATTGGTCTGAGGTCTGACACGGGCAATGTGTATTTTATGATACACATGGAGGAGTACTGGCGCAGAACATCAACAACTCTAAACATGCTTTGATAATTCTACCTCCGTGAATTTAAATCTAAATAAAAGTACACAATTAGTAATCAAATATTAATAATTTATACGTATACCTATGCATGTGTCCGGTCTACTCATTAGCCTGTGAGGCCCAGCTAATTCGCTTTTCGTACGCGACAAATATGTCACGCCCTCAGGAAAGCGGCTACATGCAGGCTAGGCACAAACGTGGAAACAAGTAAACCATGCCATTTGACACAACAGCTCGCAGTAAACAACACGTGCGTATGGTTTAATGACAACTTATTACATACATATTATAACTATTTTTGCCAGCGAGCACAAGCCAGTCACTTTCACGAGGTAATAAAAATTATATAGTGATTTGATGATAGTCATTCTTCCATTTGTCTGAATTTGTTTAATCCGAAGGTAATGGTTGTTAATGGGTGGTTAAGGTGTATTTGATGGATATGGTCTATATAGAAGACTAGGTGTCTGGGCATTAATATCGTAGACTATTGTTTGGTATTGTTTGACCAAATACTAGTAAAATATCTGAGGTATAGTTAATTGCAATAGGATAACCATATATATCAAAGCTTAATCCAGAAGGTTATCACTACAATTAAGAGGGAATTGATAATGAAAAACCTTTTGTGTTATTACCTAACATTTCAATTGAGGGCGCGAGTAATACGGTGAGGAATATTACTAAATATTTATAACCACTAATCGACTATCATTATGAGGAGATGACAAAGAGTTTAGAGGAAATACCTCACACACTTATTTTGTGTTACTGTAATGCCTTGATGCATCCTATTGTCACTCTGACTTAGTAACTGCAGTAATTCGACTTTGCACTTATTCCAATTTGTTTTGTGATACTCCAATGATGGCCATCATAACATGAACTAAGAGATAGGTACTTAAGTAATAGGAAATACTAATCTATTCAATGAGACTTGGTGTATTTAATAATGAACGCTTCAATAGGAATGTTTCTAGTGCAATATTTATCTCCGATAAGCTAATTAGTTGACAACAAATGGTCTGAATAAAGTAAATACGCGCTCTATTTATTTTTCTATAATTCAATAATCACCATTTTCTATCCATTTTTATAAACTAATATAAGGTGAATGGAATCAACCTAATACTAGATTGAATAATGCCGTTGAATGGTCCATTAACCAATTATCGATTAACTGTAATGTAACTAAGCATTCTAGACAATATAATATCAATTTAGCAGTTTTTGACACACTGTAAAGGTTTATGATTTAATAAACGCAATTATGGGATTTATGCACAATTTTCTCATTTCCTTACTCGAATTAATTAATCAACTTTATTCTATCAGAACTAAGGGTCATTTCTTTTCAATGACCTGAAAAGTTGTTTTGCCATAATTTAGTATATATAACCTTATTTTCCTTATAAGACTGTAATATCAAGCTGATCTAAGGTTAGTTGATATAGTGAAATACAAGAGAGTAATGAAATCAAACATGGATGTAAAATTAATTATTGGATAATACGTATTGCACATTTTAAGGTGTGTAAAGTTGAAAATATTTTGATTCAAGGACACACACCTCCCTTTCGAAATAAAGATTAAATGAGTAACATCTCCAGAACTCTAGTTCTATTGTTATCAAAATGAGATCTAAGCTACCACACACATTTTCTTTTTCACTATTCCCCTAAATATAAAAATATAACAGTAACTAATTATAAACTCATTCTTATACTATGACCGACATAGAAATAAATTAACATTAACTATTAATTATATAATTAATTTTGTTAAGCTATTAAGATTGTTATTAATATTTATGGCGTATTTCTTTGGACTTTAACTGGACGCGAATTTACTTTTTGAAAAGGACATTGACTTTAAGCCTATATTTCTTGTTAGATCAATTGTCTTCGCCAATATACTTCATTATACATTCGTATTATGCAATAGTGCTATCATTGATCTGTCACTGGCTAGGGGGAAGGGTAGATAAAATGACCCGTTGTCATGGTAACTATTTTAGCCACTTGCTGTGGTTACAGTATCAATAAGATTGCCGTCTTTGGAGATAATGCCAACATTAGGTTTTAGACAATAAGAAGTACACTGTATTTTATATAGCGGTTAATGTTGACATTATATTATGATCAGCGATATGGAATATTGTAGGATGATGTTTGGTTCTATTATCCGTAATGACGATATTTATGAAATAGGAAGGAAATATACACTCTTCTGGGAGACTTAGAGCTGTGTTTTCTAAACTATCTAATTAGAGAGAGCGAGCGTCACAGCGATTGAAAGGTAGATAAATATATAGACAGAAAGATAGGTAGATATATATATATATATATATATATATATATATATATATATATATAAGATGGATAGATAGATAGATAAATAGATAGATAGATATAGATATAGATATATATGGATAGATAGATAGATAGATAGATAGATAGATAGATAGATAGATAGATAGATAGATAGATAGATGGATAGAGACATTATAGTACTATCGTTGACATACGAAAATATTGGCGCTATATTTGCTGTGTGTGTAGTGATATAACTAACGTCATCACTATAGGCCAACCACTAATTTTGTTAGAATAGATACATCATACCAAAAAGGTCGTGCACTTTGAACTGCCAATGTAATATAACAGCATATATAACAGGATGAAATAGTTTCGCCTGCCATATGCCTTCGGAATGGTAGCAATATTGATTATTATGTCGATACAAAGGAATAAAGTTGGAATTACAACTCAGTATAAGTTCTGTTTCAGCGATTTGAAGCGTTATTTAAATGCAATCTATTGACCAAATTGTGCTATCACAAAGCAATAACAATACACTACAGCTCGACCATAGGCAGTTATTGTCCTAAGTTCCGTACTACATTATAGGACACAGTCTAGTTACGATAATCATTTATTGAAAGCTGACTAATATTGTCATAAACGATAAAGAAATTGCTTCCTCTCTAATATATCGTTCGGTATAATAATCACAAAAACTAAAGAATCCATCGGACAATACCAACTTTGCGTAAGATATACCTTAATAAAAAGTATAAAGAAAACTTCGTCTTACATTACGTCCGGTAAAAATCCGTTGTGTTATATTAGTAGTTTGTTTTGGGAAATAAGGTCTCTTCACTGTTTCCATGTGGAGTTAGTGTACATTGTCTCAGGTGGTCAAAAAATGTTTGTTAACACGCAGATGTACTATAAACAGACGTAACTTTTCGCTCAGGTTAGAGAACAACTTCAACGCCAGACCAGTCGGACGTCTATTGATATGGTTCATATAGGTAGGATGTATTTAGTTATTCGAACCAGATAAAGCTGAGGTCAGCATCTGAGGTGTCGATTTTGTATATATATATATATATATATATATATATATATATGTGTGTGTGTGTGTGTTTCTTTTGGACCACAGACAATAAATTATTTTTAAATGTAAACTGTGGTGTCAAAGGAGTTGTGTTATGTATGCAGTAAGTTCCAATTGAATTGCACGTATGTTTTGTTTACTGCGAGCTGTTTTGTCAAATGGTATGTTGTACGTGTTTCTGCCTTTATACGTAGCCTGCATGTAGCCACCTTACTGTGGGCATGACATATTAGTCGCGTAGGAAAAGCAAATTAACTGGGCCCCACAGGCTGAAGAATAGCCCGGACACATGTATTAGGTATACGTATATTTGTATTTCCATATATAGAAGTGCATACATTTTATATTTAGATTGGTGTATGCATAGTTTATTTAGATTTAGATTTATAGAGTTACGGGTATCAAGAGTTAGTTATTTGTTGATGTTCTGCCCCAGTACTTCTCCAAATTTATTCTAAAACACACACACACACACGAACGAGCACGCAGACACCCACACATCAACATACTTACGCGCACACAAACTCACACACATCAATCGATGGTTTCATTTGATTACATTTAGCCAATAAAAAGTGTTCACTTATCCTCTTTTGACGATATACAAAATAACTAGGATCTCTATGACAGCAACTATCAACATGTGCAGTTAGTTAAGAATGCAAAAAAATCTTAATTAACCATTGTTATATTTTATGTAATTTGCAAATGAAGATCTTTTTCTGTGACACCAGTTAACTTTTAAAATATGAATTTCATAACAGAAATGAAACGAAATATCCTGGAGTTACTAGTATGACTCGTACAATTTTTGTAGATTGCTAGCTAATATTGTTATCTTCGACAAATAAAAGTCAGCCTGTTGTACATAAACAGTTCACTGAAGTAGAATCTAATATATTAGGAGAATGGCTGTGAATTAAGGGTCTTTGTTCTAGAGATGGGGTAATCGTAATCGTTAATTGCAATCAATTGCAAATGTTTCCAGAGGTATTAAGCGGCATATATCATCAGATTCAACTTTGTATTGTAGTTCATCTCAATAATGGAAAATACCAAGCTTAAAGGAGCTAACCATAATATTTAAATATTTGAACATTTGTAAAAAGTTCAGAACATCTGTCTGATAGTATCAGTTACGTTTCTGTGTACGAGAGGACACTCGATTCTATTTTTGATTCACAGTTCATAGAGGTGTGAAGCCTACATTCAATGCTTTCTGAAACGTGGTGTGAAAATGTACGTGTATTTGTGTGTGTATGTGTGTGTGTGTTGTGTGTGTATGTTTGACAATATTTCTGTGAATATATTAGGAACATACCAATGTAACATAAGCACGATGTAAAGCTCTAGCCTCGCCATCATATGGCATTCTCATTCAATAGATAATATTAATAGAGATTTATTATGAATTTTAAATAAATAATTATAAAAATATAGGTCGTTAATTATATTGTTCACTTAGTTTGATACGTGATTTGGTGTCCATTGACGTTTTATTATTCGATAGCATTAATTAGAAAAGGTTAATGTGACCTTGAAGTACTCAGAATTGTAAACATGTCTTTCATAGAGGGTGGGCAAGCTCTTTCACTTCACTTTGTACGGATATTAGTCCCCGCTAATCTGTAACATATGTACTCAGTCCTTCCATCGGTATCAAATACCCACACACAATACGCCTACATGTCTTTACTAAGATAGTTAAGTATCAGATTACTACAGTAAAACTTCTCCTAATGTACCACTCAATACACCTACATTAAATGTCCAATTTAGGAAGGAGGAATAGTCATTCTGGTGATAAACAAAAAATATGTGCATTCAAGAATGATAAAATAGAATGTATCAGTATAATTATAATAATAACAGCGTTAAATATGAACGTAAATACATATATTATCCATTTGGTACGAATAAGCTTAAACAATATCAATATTTGTCGACTGGTGGTAAAAGTGATTATTTTGTGTAGGAAGCCTTTCACTGTGGAAATATGAAACCAGCCATAAAAGAATCATACACTAGGACAAGTTATTATTAAAAGTCAGCTTTCTGCAGTATTGCGTTTTATGAGTTTCATAGCCATTGATGTCTCTTAGTGTGCTTTAGACAATGGGATAATGTTGGCATTTTAATATCATGGATGATTGGACAACAACTCGAGAAGGCTAGTTTGGTGGTAAATTGAATTAATATTTAATACCCTTTTATTCGTTTTTGCTTAATTATCAAACTTTAAGGAGTAAAACGCGGTCTTGTCCCTGGAACATCATTGACCAAACAAGATTCAGCTAATACTAAATTGCCACGCTGTTTACTATTCAATATGCATAGAACAATGTCCTTGTTCTAACAAGATTTAGACTACACTGACTTGCTCTATTATTACTAACGTTACCGATTGTGCAATACTACTTTGGATAGGCTGTAGAAAATTGTAGAAAGTTGTGGTCACCAACGAAGTGCTTTAATTTCTGAGGAAAGCCAGATATCTTGATTCTGTGTCCCATGATCACTATATGTGACCAATAGTTATCTACCGATTACATCGAAGTAAGAAAAATGGTCTGAAAGATGACGACGTTTCGAGAGAAATATAGCAGCTTGTTGACCAGTAAAAGTGATGATCTGTCGAAGTCGACTGATTCAAACATACGCTTAAATTAACGGACGAAGGGATACGCATACAAAATAAATGGCTGTTATTGTTATGTTTTTTACTATCAGGTAGCATGTATACAAATACACGTATAGCTTTTGTTTTCTCCTGCAAAGATTCTAATTTGATCAAGAGTATTTCTTTGTCTACTAAGCTATCTGATGAAAGCATTCCATAGTCTATCACCGAGCTTCGTTTCTCACTGGGAGGTGCTATTTAAACCTGAAAGATCACCAAGAGCAAGGAATAAATCCATATCAATACAAGAAAATCTCTATACGGTGGCCGGTCTTATATAGGAAGTCTTCGCCAGTTTTGTGGACCTATTTGACAAATATATTTAGGTGAAGTGAATGGTGATGGCAATATAAAAAATATAAACTCTAAACAAATATATTTTAAAATATTTTCGATATAATTTAACTAGTATAGTCATTATATCCAGACATTTTGATATAATTATTCAATTAAATTTTCTTTTTTTCCTTGTTTCGTTGGTCCGGACGTTCATATTTCATGTCTGAGTAATCGCCGTATAAATCATATTGACATTGTGCTTTTAGCCTGACAACAACTACTTTGTGAAATAAACTGCTACAGATCAAAGGTGACATGTCTTGAAAACTTGAAATCTTTTCTTGCAGCACCAAGATTTGCAGCCAACGGCTCTAAGCACTGCGCTATTTGAACGTCCTTGTATTATTTAAAGGACACATTAATATGTTTGACAGTTATTAGACAAATCTGTAATTGAAAACTAGAAATTACAACATCCAGTCAAAATCATCCTGTTAATGCCAACCTCATATAACACATTGCGTTAGGAAAAAAATTAACATGATAATAACTTTTATTTGATAAAAGTGTAATTGACAATTAGAAATTAGAAACTCTTGCCAATATTATATATTACATAACGTTGTGATAAACGACTTTACCATTTGAATATGTAACCGAATTACTGCCTATATCATTTTATAATATGATAATAATCCACATAAAAGTATGGGTTGTGTCCAATCGTGATATGCAATATGGGTCATAGTTTTCCATAATTTGATTCATCTGTTCTAGATTATACATATTTTTGTGGAAAATCTCTTTTTGGAGGTTACAGGTCTGAAGAAAAGAAAAAAACCCAGGTTTTATTTTGATAATTATTTTCTGGCAATCTTTGTCTGTACTCTGCAGTCCGTACTCTGCAGTATATGCACATGGGCCTGAGGCCTTTAATGAATAAATGCATACCAATACTTTAGTTCATAGGTTAGAACCGTTAAAACCTTTATTATGATCTAGCCTAACATAAAGCTATATAGCTCACGTATGGATGAAACCATGGCATCTAACATCCATCTAAATCCAAATAAGACGAGCACATAACGGTATCTTGTTAACTAATATAATAATATCGTGCCAATTATCCATAAGCTATCCTTGAAGAAGGTCAGCAAATTTCGAAAAAAATAATATATCATTCAGTATACAAAATAGCATGTGCTAATAAATGTAAAACTAACTTAGGGAAATTTAAGATCAAAATATTACTGTGGAATCTATTAAATTTGACATTGAAGTTAAGAGGAATTCAATTTCGGTTTAGATATTTCGGGACATTAAATTCATGATATTCAAAATAAAACTAAACTGATGTAGGTGTGTGAAAATATCAGTTATCTTTTTTTAAGCCCATAAAGACGACACGAACAATGACTGCAAGAATGGTTTATATGAAACACGGTTAGGAATGTTGAACAAACGATAGTGTTTATTAGAGACAATGGCAGTGGCATTTTTAAAACAGATATGAGGTTTTCGAGAGATGACAATTTTTGAACTCCTTCTGCAACTTGATCTCAATGTAGTAACTGATATACTATATGCAAAATTACCTTATGATTACTGCGGAGTCAAAGAAAGCAGAAACGATATAATGATTAACACCGATAATGAGTGACCTTGCTATTGAAAGATTTGTAGTATTTACTTTACAGTGGTTCACATAATAGCCGGTAACTCTTAGTAATATGTACTTCCCTGTTGTACTATGGATATAATGATCTTCTTTTCAATTTCTTTATTGATAGATGTATATAATCATTAACGGTCGAGCTGTGATGGCGCAGTTATTTAGAGCGTACGAATCGTAATCGAAGGGTCGCGAATTCGAGGCTGTCATCTGGCGATTAGTTCACTCAGTGAGAAGTGAAAACCCGAAAGGACGTGATGGCTATGTGACTGAGTGATGCAATGCATCTATTTTGGCAACATGCCTCGCATACTCGCTAAGAAAATGAGGTGTGTTGGATTGATGCAGGTCTGAGACAGGAATAATAATAATAATAATAATAATGTAACAAAGCCTCACCCTGACAATAGCACAGGTGAGTATGGTACTATATAAATCATTACCATTATCATTTTATAATGATCCATCAGCTCGTCACGAGCATGCTGTAGATCCAATACAAGACAAGTCAACCGTATATTGGAAATAAATCTACGTCGTCACTAGCCTAATGGGATAACATAAAACAAGGCGTTTCTTTAGAGGTACTGAGTGCTAATAACAAGATGACTAAGCAACACAGAATACCCAGTGTGACTGAGATATTTGTCACGTATTAAGCGGATTCTCTGTATGTATTATATATATACTGGAGCGAGAGAGAGAGAGTGTGGGAGAGAGAAATAGAGAGGGGGTGTTGGTAGGGAGCAATGGAGAGAGAGAGAGAGCTGGTTAAACCGATTTGGGCGTCGGGCTTCATTGGAACAAATGCCAAGCAAGATACTTGATTCGTAAATGTCTTTAGTAACGCATTAACAAACACTTAGTAATTAAAAAATGAAGCATTTATTTTGTATGAATATCCCTACGTCCGTAATTGCTGGTGTATATTTGAATCACTCGACATCGACAGATCATCACTTTTACTAGTCAACAAACTGTTATATTTCTCTGGAAACGTCGACTACAATCAGACCATTTTGCTTACTTCGATGTAATCGGTAGATACCTGATGCTCTGCAGATATGAATGTGATTACCAGCAATATTTTTGCCGTTAATATTATTGGTCACATATGGTGATCAAGCGACACAGAATCAAGATATCTGGCTTTCCCCGGAAATTAGAGCACTTAGTTGGTCCACAATTTTCTAAGCTTTTCTGCAACCTATCTAAAGTAGTATTGCACACTATGTAGCCTTAGTAATAGTAGGGCAAGTGAGTGTAGTCTAAATCTTGTTACAATAAGGACACTGTACTATGCATATTGAATAGTAAACAGTGTGGCAATTTAGTATTAGCTGAATCTTGTTTGGTCAATGATGTTCCAGGGACAAAACCGCCTTTTACTACATGCAATTATGATAATTAAGCAACAACGAATAAAAGGGTATTAAATATTAATTCAATTTACCACAAAACTAGCCTTCTCGAGTTGTTGTCCAATCATCCATGACATTAAAATACCATCATTATATCATTGTCTAAAGCACACCAAGAGACATCAATGGCTATGAATCTCACAAAACATAATGCTACAAAAAGTTGACTTTTAATAATAACATGTCATAGTATATGATTCTTTTATGACTGGTCTCATATTTCAACAATGAAATGCCTTCTACAGAAAATAATCCCTTTTACTACCAGTCGGCAAATATTGATATTGTTTAAGCTTATTCCTACCAAATGGATAATATATGTATTTTTATTAGAATTATACTGATACATTCTATTTTATCATTCTTGAATGTACATATTTTTGTTTATCACCGGGATGACTAATCCTCCTTCCTAAATTGGACATTTAAGGTAGGTGTGTTGAGTGGTACATTAGGAGAGGTTTTATTGTAGTAATCTGATACTCAACTATCTTAGTAAAGACATGTAGGCGTATTGTGTGTGGGTATTTAATACCGATGGAAGGAATTAGTACTTCCGGTACAGGTTAGTAACAGTATTATTCGTGTGGGAATAAAATCCGTATAAGGGGAAGTGAAAGAACTCGCCCACGCTCGTTGGAAGTCGTGTTTATAATTGCGAGTCCTTCGAGGTCACAATAATCTTTTTTTAATTAACGCTATCGAATATTAAAAGGCCAATGTACACCAAACAACGTATCAAACTAAGTTAACAATATAACTAATCACCTTTGTATTTAAAACTATTTATTGAAAACTCGTATAAAATCTCTGTTAATAATATCTTGTGAGTGAGAATGCCAGATGGTGGCGAGACTAGAGTTTACACTGTTCTAACTTTACGTTTTTGTGTACCTAATACATTCAAGGAAAAGTGGTAACATACACACACATACGCAAACATACATCCCTAGACACACACACACACAAACAAATACACGTAAATGTTCACGCCGTGTTTCTGAAAGCATTAGATGTAGGCCTGAAACTCTATCAACTTTGAGGCAATAATAAAATCAAGTGTCAACTCTTACACAAAATCATAACTGTTACTAGTAGATTGATGTTCATATATTGAAGTATTAAGGTTATCTCCCTTCAGCTTGGTATTTTCCATTATTGAGATGAAATACAATAAAAAGTTGAATCTGAAGATATATGACCCTTAATGCCACAGGGAAATTTCGTGGTGGTTTCATATTTTTATAAATTGACAGATGAAATATGAAATAATTCTTTATTAAATGACTAGGTATATATATATATATATATAATATATATATATATATATATATATATATATATAGCTACACTAGTGAACACACGCACGCACACTTCAAACATACACATACTCATACACACACGAACACATACGTATAAGCAAACACGCACACACAAAAAGACTTACAGACAAACAAACACACACACACACACAACACATATATATATATATATATATATATATATATATATATATATATATCACGTGCACATTTTATGCAGAAAACCGGTCTTTGTGAATTTTATAATATTACCTGCCTTTTCAATTCAATGTTAATGATGACAATAGGAGGTGTGTCAATGACAGAAGGTAAGCTAAAAGCCATCCTTCCAACTGAACCTCTTATTGACTAATACTTGTCTTGTTTAAATATTTTGATGTCATATTATTATTTTAGGGTGATTCTGGTATGATGAAAATAAATTGTATTTTGTAATTTTATAAATTAACATTTCTAAATTAGGAAATATCCCTCTGAATCGAATTGTGAAACAATTTGATTATTTGTTGCACACGACAACGCATAAATAATTTATGGCATCGAAAAGGAATTAGAAAACAAATTGTGTTGCTGTCATTATCCTAATGAGAACGATACAGATATTTGAGGGTGGAGAGAGGAAGAGAGAGAGAGAGAGAGAGAGAGAGAGAGAGAGAGAGGGAGAGAAAGAGAAAGAGAGAGCTGTACTACTTTATTAAGTAAATAGCTAAATTCTTTAAATCACGACAAAGCGATATGCAGAACTGGTATATATTTCATTTTTTTATATTGAACATACAGCTCTCTAATTTATTGATTTGGATAGCATGCAAAAACAGACAACGCCTCTCCCCACATATGACGATAGCCTGTAAAATGTCTAAAGAGAAGTGTGTCGGTTGTACTCTACCCACAGTTTCAAGTTTTGTATTTTATTTTAAGTAGTTAACTACAGTATTTCTTTGGATTACCACACTGACGATTCACAAACCGTCACGTAACTTTTCCCAGATCAAGGAACTTCTATTATGTATGCCTCGACCTAAAATGTGGACAACATGACCTGTTTACATTACGCTGAATTTATTCCTTGTTGAAAAGCCTAGAATTATTATTGCTGTAGAGCTAATTTCCCTGAAGTCAGAACCTAGTGTCACAGTCGTTATAAGGAGTACTCCACTATAATCCTTTTTGTTGTTTTGGAATGACGTAATTAGGGGATTTATTAACCTTACTAAACACCCCTCAGTGTGACTATAATATATAATGCTTCGACCTTATTGAAGCACTGACTACTCTGATAAGTGTCTAGTTTTACTCCAGTTTTATATTTCTCAGCTCAAATTAGTCGTACTATGACACGATTATATCATTAAAACACACACACACACACACACACACACACAGACATATATATATATATATATATATATATATATATATATATATATATATATATATATATATATATATATATATATATATATAATCCATATTCTCACCTTCTTTAAGCAAATAGCTTTAATACATCAAAGTTTGAAGCAAAAGAAAACAATTACAATATTTCTTCATATTTGCTGATTTGTGGAAACAGCTCAATAATACTTTACACTGTTTCATCTACAACTGTTTATGTTGTATAAAGCGTGCTTCTAGTAACTGGACAATGCGATCCATTATTAAGTTAAAACATTTAGTCAGCCAGAGAATCTGAGGAATTTTCTACATCATCAATAAGCTCATCTGCCATTCTTTACTTCTTCCTCTGCCTCTTAATTGGCAATACTGTTTCCAAAGAATCAATTTCCAAGTTTCGTTTTTATCCATATTCTTCTGTGAAATCTTGTCATTACCTTGATTTACAAAACTCTTGCTGTACACGTTATCTAATGTTCTTGTCTGTCCATTCGACTATGTTGTAGATGAATCAGCCAAACGCCATTCACTAAAATATATTCAAGTAAATGCGGTCAATGTAGTTTCACACTTTAGAAGATTTTGAAGTAAAACGTTTGCTTCGTGTTTTGTTTTTGCATCAAATCTGTTTGAATCGTGTCTCATTGATGAGCATATCAATTGATTTACAAATGTACTGGCAGCGTCTTCATCAAAAGGTTCAGAAATATTTATTATTGCATTGGATTTTTCTGATCACCAATTACCTTTAATCGTTTCATTTTCTCTTGTTCTACATGTTTTCCAACATCGTCTATCCATGCAGCCATTCTCTTGGTTGATACTTTGCCAAAGGTGCTAAATTCCGGAGCAACATTTTGTTGTTTAAGTTATCAACAAATTCAAACACGGGCATAGCACCAAATATAAAAATATTGTGCAGTCACATCGTCAACTATACTTTGTAAACTATTATACAGACCATAGTAGCTTGCAGCGCCATCTGTGCTATCAGATAAATATTTTGGGGATCAAATTTAAGATGGTGTAATGTTTCAGTCAATAGATAGCATATTTAACCAAATACCGAATGGTAATGTTATACTGATAGATGAAATAATTATCTCCTTTTGAATCCTCCTGAATAGAATTATATTTTTCTTGAGAAATTTCATGACTAATTCTTTATTGTATCACATGCTTTAAAATTTGGATTAATATGTTGATAATTGTTTTACTCGGGTACGCAACAAGTCCACCATAGCCTTTAATTTGAGCTTTCTTGGTGTTTCTAATCGTTTCTTTCTTTATGTAAACTTGTTTTCCACTGGAGAAACGTGATTCGCCATAATGGGGTCATATTTTGCCATCAGCTACACTGTAGCTAAAACTTTGTCATAATTAAGACCATCATTATCCAGAATGTAGGCCGATTCATTTCTGTGACCTCGAAAATGAAGTGCTTCCTTGCCTAACACCTTTATGATTTCCATAATCCTGATGAGAATGCTTCTCTGCTTTAATGCTACTTTTATAAAATTAATGATAACGCAAAACAATTATCTAAGGTGCCACCATTAACCACACTGACCTATTGCTGAGAATTTCTGACGTGTGTTGTTGTTGATTCATGCAAACCCCAGCTGTGGCTAATCACCTATAGTCACTAAAGCCACGTACAAAGGATAATGGGTAATTAGTGTTGGCAGATTATCAAGTGGCTGAAATTAATGTTCAGCAAAAATCTGTTTGAGATTTATTAGTGATGGATATTGTAATATTCCAGTAGTTTATGTTTCATTTTCTTTTATAGGTTCATTTACTGAATGTGCAATAGAGACCATGTCATTTATGCTTGAAGAAATGTATGTTTCCGTGTTATTAGATGAATATATGTATTCAGATACTGCAACTACAGGCAGTACATATACTGGAACAATGAAGCCAGAAGAAGTCCTGGGCCTGAGTTGATTCGTAATGGAAGCACTTATAGTTGTCTCTACACTCAAAGGATCTCTTATATGTTCTTGTTACTTGTTAGAATAAAATAGCATAATATTTTCCCCTCATAGCATATCTCACAACATTAATATTGATCTTATGCCATGATATATCATTGCAAATAAGCGAGCAACGTCTGTAACCATGAAGGTATGATTACATCTGCAATATAACCGATTACGATTACGAAATGACAATTACTTATTACTGCATGAGATCATGTAATTGATTACAGACAATTACTATTACCGATTACAATTTCCCCAAATCTGATTTTAATAAGCACACGACACACACACACACATACACACACACACGCACGCACACACACATATATATATATATATATATATATATATATTCATCTGTGCCGTTTCCTGTGTGTAAATATGAAGATGACATAGGAAGAAACGAATCATCTATATATAGATGTAATTTAATAACAAAACAATACAGTTTGAAGGAATTCCTTCTCTCACAGAGTAATGATTCAACAACAAGAACAAAATGAACATACAAAATACAAAGGAATACACATAAAACACGATTACATTGGACTTGGTATACCTACCATAAACATCTCATTTATAATTAATTACATTAATAGAATAAACAACGATCGGATCGAATTCACATCAGTAGCAGGCATTGACCATTGAACACTCTCTATACTAATTAATAATTGGCTAGTAATTACTAATTATCAACATCACAATATTGTTTCGTATGCGTCGACACATTAATATTGTTTATGTGTCTATAAATCACATGATATAACCGCCGAGTTGATTGTACATCAATATGGCGGGTCTTTTATTTAGGTTTTATTTAAAAATAAACATTTTCAGGGCTGAATATATTTCCTCGAGACTCATTCCATCATAAACTTAGTCCATATGCAAATACATTGAGATTGGCAGATTGAGGAAAAAACAGATGAGTGTATGTGAAGTATTATTTGAGATATCAGTTCCTAGTACCCGGTGTGTCTATTTATTTGATTATTATTATTATTATTATTATTACTATAACTATTATTATTATTGGGATGACTGTCAGTATATAACCATTAAACACTATTATCCGAAATATCTCAACCCACTTGGAAACGCACACACACACACACACACACACACATATCATCTGTGTACAGGAACCTATTTTAAGTAAATATGTTTCAAGTGATAATGAAGGCCGGGGTCTGTATGATAATAGCCAGCCTCTTACATATTCATGCATTGAAATAGAGATCTTCATATAAATATATGGACAAGCGTAAATTCAGAAAAGAGGCGAGTTTTCGATTACGGTAATAATGCAACGTTCGTGGTTCAATGGGAGATATAACTGTGTTCAGAAGATGTACGTTCGTGTACAACATCATGCGTATTGTCATCATAATAATCATGATAAGCAACTTTATTCATTTTTTATTTCTCATCATCACGATACTCGTCATCATCATTATCAGTCTAATTTGTCCTTTTCAAACATTCTATTCCGTACTTTATTATAATTAATATGTCACTAACATTATTTATCTCTCTATAATATGCAATGTAAACAACAGAAGAAAAGGTTTTAACGCATAAATTAGTGTATTGAAAGGAAATGATTTCCGTTTTTCCACGGATCTTATAAATCATTGGAATATTTTGGTTTGGGATACAATTTTCGAGCCAACCTTTAATCTAAAACCTTAATATTAAAAGGTTTTTATAATTGCAGTAGCAGAAGCCGAACTAGTTGATTGTTTCGCTTAGCAACTACTTGTGACGAAATGTCATACACAGATATGAGTCAGATTCGAACCCAAAGCCTAAGGTTTTGCAGCAAAATGTATAAACGTTGCGCCAGTAGAAACACCGCGGTTTCAGGTTCAGACGTACGAAATCTAATGATATATCATGTCGACTGTGTTAATTCTGCAGATTCGAGTAATTCGTGAGTTCGATGTCAGGTGGGATTATACAAGATCACGACGTCCATACACACAATTTACATACAATACTAACTGAGCCAATCATCGGCTTACACATTATTGTTTCTCGTATAATTGTAATATTCAGGCACTGGCTTTAGGAAACACATTTCATAGCTCAACAACAACAGCAATAAATAATGATAATAATTATCTCTACGCATCTGTATAAATCAATGAATGATAAAGAAATATTTATGACAATAGTAGTCACCGTAAGACAACACATACGTCGACATGACAACGAACATCATTACAATTCTATATTTGGAATGCCATTTAGAGAGTGAAAGAAATATAATATCAAATTACATCAGGCGTGACTACTCCGACGACTCCGGGCTGTTTGAAGTATTCGTAACAAAATGAAAACGAACGTTCTATGACAAGAGACAATATCAAATGACTTATCGAGACCTCTAATCGAACATCCATCTACGCACACAGGCACATGACTAGAATTATAGCTACACGCTCAAACATAGACACGGATAACGAGAACCGAACCAATATGTATCCACTAAGACGTGTATAGAACGTCCGATAAAAGTATAAACTACCATAAGAACATGGAACAACACGAACAATGCGTGTAACTCGAAATGCGCACATAACAATCGCTTAGCACGAAGACGGTGAGCAAAATCAATTGGAGAATTAACGCATACAACGAGATCCAAAATGCTGAACACATTCATCACACTGTAATCGGTAACTGAGAACATTTATGTACCTTAATGAATAGTTATATGTCACTGCTATTATCAGAAATGAAGCAACAAGCTGAAATCGTCCTAGAAGCTCGAAATTTAATAATCATCAATAAATTGAGCACGATCGCCTTGTTCGGGGTGCTAATTGAACAATGGGACCAGTGTGTGGTCCAAACGGGATTGAAACAGTCACCCCATCTTGGGCATAAGACGCTACTTCTGACTAATATAATATCGAACGTTGGCTCAAACAATAGCGTACCAATCTACAACACTTTATTGGAATGTAACACACTATATCATTGCTATCTAGTACATCAAACAGTACCAAGGGATTAATTCGACAATATATCTGGCTAATTTCCTCAACTATATATATATATATATATATATATATATATATATGTGTGTGTGTGCGTGTGTGTGCGTGTGTGTGTTTGTATATATATATATATATATATATATATGTGAATATATAAGCTACTCCATCTTGTCTACCCGGCGCGATATAAAAGACAGCTGGTTAGTCATTGAATATATTAACAATATAATTAGTTGCCATCTCGGCTGCCGCCTACAATATGACAGTCTACTAGACTACAACAGCACAACATTGATAGTCATATGGACGAAACAAGTGCCACGGTCGAGTGGACTTCCATAGCCAACAGTCTATTTTCTCACGATTTAACAATACGTTCTATAGTTCTCAAACAATCATCAAATTCAATAAGCATACCAACAACAGTTCGGTCGTTTGCCATAATACAGCATGGAGCCGTAGTCCAACTGCTTGAACATTGCAGCAAGCGAACAACTCCGGCTAGAGAAAATATTTTCATTGAATTACATGGTTACCTACTATAGGTAAATGGTTTACTTCCCAGGTCGATCACATACATCAGTACGAATGGTTCAGGATCATGCCTTAAGCCACTGGAGTAGTTGTGCTGAACAAAGGCTTCAGTTCGTTCGTGTAGTTCAGGCTGATTTCGTCGCTGAAGCAGTACGGCATATCCTGACCGTGACTACATTCTACACCGTTTACTATCTCTATTATTGCCATTATGAGCCCTATTACGGAGACGAGGATCCCGAACGACGCCGTCAGGATCAGTGGCACATTCTTCCAGCACAGCAGGCGATCGTTCTGCAGCTTCATGACGCACAGTGCTGGGAATATGTAGGCCAATGGAGCAGCATTTAGGACGCCCTGGAATAGAGATTGTGTTCAAGGTTATTGGCTCGTCAGCAGAAGGTGGCAATTGGCTTTAAATTTCATATATCTCTTATTACATCTCGTAGACTACACTATATTTCAAATAATTCGTTTGTTTGTATGAAATCCCCACCCGTGTGTGTGTGTGTGTGTGTGTGTGTGTGTGTGCGTGTGCGTGCGTGTACGTGCGTATATATGTATGCGTTTGTGTGTGTGCGCGCATGGTCTTGTATGGTATTATACACCTGTATGTGGTAAGTTTACTTTGAGAGAAACTTCCTCTGTTTTGATCAATATTAATGATGGGATGAATTTCTTTTTTAATATTGCCTCTTGTTCCTGAATGAGCGTTTTGAACATACTCGGGTATATGCGTAGCACCAATCACTGGTCTCAGAACATTATCCCGATCATGCAAATCAATGTTTCGCCAAAAAAGATTTCCACTTTATTATCAATTGACTAAAATTTGATTTTAAGCAATCATTAACTTACATTGAGTTCGAGTACAATTCCGAGACAGTCCGTTCCCATCGACACGATCACACTTACAATCACAATAACGATAGTTATTATAATATGTCGCCACAATGGCGGTGGCTGCTTGAAGGCAAATACTGCATGTTCGACGACCTAATGAAGACAGGCACATAACAGAGTGATCGGTATATAGGACAACTTGTTTAAATTTTTCTCGATAATGATCGCATTGGTTCACATCGAAAAGCGATCATTTTATTGATCGCCGCCGCGAAGCTTACGAACCTCTCTTGTAACAAAGCATTCGATCGGGTAGGTGAGCATGATGGTACCGGCGAACAGGAACCGCGCTACGTTCATCAGATCATCTTTGTTGCAGTAATTCTCGAGGATATCACCTGAAGACCATATTAAAGAATTACTAAATCAGCATACACATATATTATCCAGTAAATCGTTGTATAGAGTAAACACAACATTAAATAACTTTGGCCAACATAAATATCCGAAATATACTATTTATATATATATATATATATATATATATCGCATGTATTTCGGTGTTTCAGTAGATGGTGATGATTGATGTTTTACAGCCACTTTTGTGTACATGGTAGGCTAAATGGGCCGAGCGACCTCTAAATGTAAAGAGGTGAAGTCAAAGCCGAAACAATTTTCACATATGCCCACGCCGAAATTCGAACACGGGTGGTAGTGATCTGTGGTCCAACATGCTACCGCTAGACCCTGGAGGCGCCCTGCTGTTTTAGCAGAAGAAACATTATCATCTGTTAAATCCTGGAACAAGCTTACCTTGACAGTATCCGGTAAATGTAGCATATCCAGTGATACCCAGGATTAATGTACAAGTCATTGAAAACATGATACTTATATGAGTTACTACACCCCATCTCTTCGCCGATGGCTCAATGAGTGAGTCATATATCAGAAATGAGTTATGGTGACACATGTAAGCTGAAATGTACAAGCCGGACATTGATCAATGATACTGGAAGGAGGGTGATTTTGTATGATGGCAGTGCAACTTTTTGTTGTTGTTGTTATTGTTATTAATGATGTTATTTTTATTGTTAATGTTGCTAAAATTAAGTTCCTGTGGTTTTTATAATTATTATCTCTTTTAACTTACCAAATGCTAATATCCCTATAGCTCTTGTAACACCTGTGTTCGCGAATTGCCAAGCATTATCAGTGGGCAAGCTGTTAAAATAAACCATTCCACCTTTAGTGTTAATAACAATTACTACTTTTGGATCAAATAACAGGCACTAAATAATTATTCTGAAACTCCGTTTACTAAGATACCTTTAAACACTACCTAGCATTTAACACCTAATTGCAAACAACGTATCATCGATCGGGTAGGTCCAGGTAATACTCACATATCAAGAGAGTGCAGTCTGAACAACATCATTACAATGATGGTTAGAATAAATAATAAAGATACCAGGGCAAACTAGGAAACAAAATGTAATATTTCAAGCGTCAGTGGAATCATCTAACAAGCGATTAAAATCATACAAGATTGAATCAGTTTCTGTAGCGTGCATTTCTAACAAATACGAATAAATATACGACGGATAAAGGTGGTAAATGTTGACAACGGCCGACTAAATGACAAGTGTGATACGAAGAGAGTTTGCCATGTCTATGAAAAGATAGTAGAATCAGATAACAGCTAGATTAAAGAATAATGGGAATAAGTGATTTGGTACTGACAACAATTATCATGCATAAAATGTGAAACATAACTCCGTTATACGAATACGCTAATAGTATACTAATAGTCAGCACTTCATAAATACAACGATAACAGTGTGCAAACAACAGTAAATGTTTAGCAAAAACATTCAAATAACATGAAGGTGTTATTTTCAGCCAAATACAAATATCTTCTCTCTTATGATTATTGTTCTTATGTATGTGAATCAGTGCTCAAAAAAGAAAACAATCAGCAATATGTAATCAATAATAAATACATTTTTCCAGTTGAAATAAAATACAGATTTCATCCATATCCTTGTTGGGATTTTTCTGTGATTTCGTTTAAGTGTGTGTGTGTGCGTGTGTGTATGTGTGTGTGTGTGTGTGGTATGTGTGCAAATTTATGCATATGTTCTGTGTGTGAGTATGTGCGTATGTATATGAGTGTGTGAGTGTACGTGTGTGTGTGTATGCGCGTTTGCATGTGTGTTTATATATTTCTGTATATGTGTGTGTATGTTTGAGCATGCATTTATATGTGCATGTTTGAATGTACGCATGCAAATATTAATTCTAAAATATTTACCTAGGTAAATAAAATACGAGAAATGAAATATTTTAAATATTATAAAATCTTAATGAACTTAACTTTTATCTTCCGGTGCAAATTATGTACCATCTGATAATATCACAACAAACACAAACTACGTGAAACATGGAAATATACAATACTTTAGAGGCAAGCAATAAGCATGAAGATCAGCCACATAACCACAGAGGGTTCGTGCACGGTAAATATTACAAAGGGCAAATGCACGAAACAACAGCGAATAACAACACGAGAACTGGTACACTTCTACACCTTACATTGGCATCGTAAAACTTCGCCCTATCATTGCCCCAATTATGAAGACAACGAACACAATAGATGCTAGAGACACCTATCGGAGGTAAACATAATTAATAATATCAGAATGTTAATCAGTTCCGAGCTATACGGTAAATTCCAAATAACATACATATAGGGATATATCATTTCGTAATCGATTATATGTCGTTCGATCAAATGGAATAAAACATGTTAAAACCCGAATCACAAATCCGCAATATTTAAGAGGTACATATCACGTGGAATATCAAAGATCGGTCCAATTTGTGAAACGACAGATACATTTTGGGCATTAAGAATTATCTGAAGCCATGGTTAATGACAATATATATAATAGGCTGCTAGGTACTACTCATTATAATGACAACAACTAAAGCAACCCGTATAATCATCCTAGTTTAATATACTGTAACCTTACCAGTTGTTGTTTGTGAATTGCGCGGATTTTACGACATTGAATGAATCAAGTGGCCAAGTATCAATATTCTCGTTAAAGTCGAGTTATGCCAAATGTTAATTGCATTCCTAATGCTATTCATTACTGATGTTATCGTTCAGATTAAAAAGTAGACGGCAAAGATTTGCTATGGCTATACTATGCGTACATCACGTTAATAATTCCACATGTGGCGACTTCCCTATCTTATACCGCGATCATAATTAACATATACTGCACATGTATGTACTCTACTGTTCACATATCGCGCAATAACGCAGAAGGTCGATAAGCATGATCAGTCCATACGTATTATATCACGGACAATGAAACCCAATGATAACAAATTGTAATATCTTTCTTACCTTGCTAAGTCTGGCGATGTTTTTGTACAGAGATAAAGGCAACGTTACTACGAGCGTTACGGCAGCAATAATAAACTCTCTCCTGCCTATTATTGTATATCTAATGTCAGCTGAAATAGACAACATTCGCATTATCAATAGATCGAGATCAATACAAAGCTGTTCTCGTTAATCTCGCCAAGTCTTCTTGTCTGTCTAGGAGGCTATCAGACAGGAAAGGTGTTGACCTATTAAACCTATGCTGGGTTATTATAGATATAAATATTAATAAAGTGAGTGTTTTGTTTACTATCGGCTTTACTATCGTTTGTTTACTAAATGTATCCGGCCTACTCAACAAAGAAACAGCGCATAACAACAGATAACACTCGGATTCGAACCCCGATCTAGATGTTCATAAAACGCTGTTCTAGCCACAGTATTATATTGGCTTGCTGGTAGCAGATATAAATAATGGTCATCACGTGACTCATTATTGTTACTAAATATGTATTAATGCGGCATTTGTTCCGAGCACGTTACAACGTCAGTAAATCGTTTTCATTGTAAAGATATACGGAACATATGTAGAATATAATACCTCCAGATGATATTAATACAGTTGCACCCGTTTTTGTGTATTTTGAGGGGGAGAGATGGCTAAATGTCTAATTGTTGTTGAAGTCAGACCAGTTCTTCCTATTATTGTTGTTATTGATTTCTCTATTATAGTATAGTCTCTTGTTATGATTGTTATTTTTTATTTATTTTTATACTTTATTGTTGTTGCTGTTGTTGTTAATTGTTATAGTTGTTGATGATTTTTGTTGTTATGTTATTGTTAAAACCTTCCTTTTTATGGTGTAATTAAATTAATGTTTTTGTTCGTCATTTTGTTCCAACTTACGTCCAGCAATCCTGACAACGATCTTTGTTATAGTGTCTCCAATTATCACATTATAACTAATCATCGCTGTAAGAGAGAAAAACAATCATTTACATTCAAGAATTTCCACTCTCATGCAATTAGAAAGAAAGGTATTTACTGTGCGAACGAGTAAAACTGTTAGATAAAGCACGCATGATACAAACACACACACACACACACACACACACACACATATATATATATATATATATATATATACATTAAACCCAGTGTGGAATGACTGAGGGCTGTTCCACTTCTCCTCATTACCTTTGTAGGCCGCTCGGACCATTTAGCCTACCTTGTCCAATAAAGTGGCCGTAAAACATCAAACATCCATCCAATATATACTTATAAACCCATACATTCGTACATACGCGTGCAAAGTATCAAACTGCTTGCCTATCATTGGATAGAGAAACTGCATAATTGTTAGCACAATGAAACCTGGTCTTCCAAAAGCTGCCCTCATAACATCCTGGTAAGTGTTCGTGTTCGATAACTCACCGCCATGTATTAACAACACTAGAGAATAATCTGAAAAAATCACGTAAATATTACTTATATGTATTATTTAGTAGACAAAACAGGTGTCATTTTCGCAATAAACGTAGATCATACATCATGACATAATAACACATCAAAGAGAGAAAAAACACAACTCATGAATGCTTCATGTTTAATGTTTTATATGGATTGTTTTAACTTCTACCTGTACTTTGCAACTATTTATTACTATACGTGTCAACTGTAAGGTCAACATTGATAGTGCCTTACCTGTTATTACTGTCAC
>JAODUP010001424.1:0-53188 GCA_025642065.1 Paralvinella palmiformis | reverse complement strand
CCATACCATTTGATACCACAGCTCGCAGTAAATAACACATGCTTGTGGTTCAATGGTGACTGGACTATTCTACTAGTAGCTCATAGTGCAAGCGATATAAATAGATCAGCTAAAAGGTATAACTACATGACCTACAAAGAAGCAACACAAATAGCATAATATAACGAGTTATGTGAGTTACAACATATGCTGCGTGTGTGTGTGTGTGTGTATGTGTGTATGTATGTGTGTATGTTTGTTTGTTTATGATAAACACGTATTTGCTGCAGGATAATTAATACATACGTTAAATAAATTCAACATATGAGAGTTATATGGACAGTTATACCAACGTTTCTGTGTGCTGTGATAAAGGCGTAGGAACATGTTTTCAGATCTATTATTAGAAACTTAGCTTATACATCTATGTGTAGATATGCTAGCTCTGTCTAATCTATTATAAAGGATACACTGGCTACCAATTTGAGATTTACATACAGGTGTCTCAATTTGTGTGCGCCTAACGCCATAATATGGGCCTCAGATCTACAAATACTGGATATGTGTGCGCGAGCGCGTGTGTGTGTGTGTGTGTGTGTGCAGTGTTATTCGGAATAAAGCTATTGAATTGAACTGAACGGTATGTAAATGTTGGCTTTGTTATGGCGCAGTTGGCATCACTATCAGGTGTGGACCCCAGGTCATAGGATTCAATATTGCCAATGTTACATGTTTCTGTAAGAGCTTTCATGTTGAAATAAAAAAATTGTCCTTATTATCTAATTATCCTAGAGAAAACCATCTCGACCATATACATCAGGAAATTTATCAGTTGCAATATGGATGCAAATTTCAAACACACACACATATACAGAAAGGTTCGTGTTTTCTTTTGAATTTTTGTTAATTATGCTTGTAATATTTAACACTATAAAATACGCGAGTCACGAGTAGGTCATAGTATATTCTCCATTTATATGTTCATGAGATGTTTGAATTTCCAACAAATATCACAAGCATATTATGCTATAGGTCAAATGGTATGCTTTCTGTGCGTCGAGCCTGCAGATTTCCAGGTCTAATGTATGTCCATAGAAGTTTATTCCATGCATTGTTTGCGTCTTGGGGGGGGGGGCTATTTACGTATTTAGCCTTAGAATCCAATATTAAAAGGATGATAGCAGACATAGTACGTTCTTACAGCGCTATAAGTACTCCAGACTCAGGTGTTTTCTATAACAAAATGTGCGGCGTTGGTATGAGACTAGTATGATATAACAAATTCACATCAGGAAACAGGGGACCAGTCAATCAGGGCAGCACCGCAAAAGTCTCGGTTTTTATATGGCCAATGGCACGACCAACCCACCGATCCATACCATGAAAGCGCCTTATTTTCACGAAAATTTGTATTGTCATAGAAACATGTGACCTTCCAGTTGTTGATAAGATTAGGTGTTTGTAGGCATACTGACTGTAGGAAATTATTTGTTTGTTTCACACAGATCAAAATGTTCCCACGAACTGGACTCAGTCATTCATCAGTCTACCGTCTTCTAACAACTATACCCACTAGAGGTAACCTCAATTCGAGACCTTTCTATACACCGTCTTCATCTAACATAAGATATTCAAAGACATCGAATGATCAAGAACGGCCTACTGAAACGCATATTATCCGATCACCTATTCAAGATTACGACATCCCTGAGTCACCATTTTTACCTCATTATCTTATGGAGAACTGGCACAAGTTTCCAAATAAAACTGCTCTGGTATGTTAAAATCAGATAATTAACAATTTACTTTATAACACAGAACAACAGCCAGATGTAATTAACTGGATGACATATTTTTATTATTGTTGTTTCTTTTAATTATTATAGATAAATGGTGAGACTAGAGCTAAGGTGACCCACGGTGAGTTGCAGACTCAAACCATTAAACTTGGTAGCGCTATGAGAAGATAGGCTTTGGTAAAGGAGACGTTATGACAATAATCAGTCCAAATTGTCCCGAGTTTTGTCTCGTTTATTTGGCTGGTACTGCTATTGGAATGACGGTTAGCTGTATCAATCATAATTATGCACAAAGTAAGATGTGTCCTTGAGGAACGGCAAATAATCTAATTTCACATACATGTATATGAATAAAATCTAATTACATAATAATTAACTAATTTATTTATTTGATACAATATCATGAATATGCAGTCTTATACTGTCGATAAGGTATTCAAAGAATAATGTTAATTTTCAGACGAATTTGAGCATGCAGTAAATTATTCAGAGACCAAACTTTTGGTATTTTCACCTTTATTATCTGAACTAATATATGGTTGTCTTCCAAGATGTCACACAGTTAAGGTATGTATTTGTATGTGTCTTGTTTTGTTGATCATTATTATACTGAATAGCATCTACTTGATGTAGTATTTTAATTTATTTCATAGGATTAAATAAAGTAGAATAAAAATGTAAGTCGGCATATATTAATTTTAAAAGCTTAAAATATGAATTACTTAAATAAATTATGTTACATATTAACGTACCGCCGTGAATATAGTTTTTATGTAAATATTTCACAATTTTTCAGAGAACTATTGTTCTGGGCAATGCTCCTGGTCACCAATCATTGGCTGACCTCCTTCAAGATGACGGTAAAACCTTCCCTGAGAACATATCATATAACAGCAAAGAAGATATAATGACTATGCCATACAGTAGTGGTACCAGTGGCCCACCTAAAGGTGTTATGTTAACAAGTTACTGTATAACTGCTAATATAATACAGCTGAGGTAAATCAGGTAACAACACTCGTACACACACACACACACACACACACACACACACACACACACACACACACACACACACACACACACACACACACACACACACACACACATACACACACACATTGTATTTACCCACATATATTTCTTGTACTATATTCTGATTCCAGAGTTTTCACTACAATCTATTAATGACGAGAATAAATTATTTGTATTTAATGGATTATATGCTTAGTGTATATTCTATATCTAACTTTAAAAAACCATTTCAATGAAGACAGACCCAACATCATAAAAACCTTATCCCTTTTAATAATAAAAACAAACGAGAACCAGACACCTGATATCCATTGTATATGTAATAAATCCTTGCCTTCTATCCAACTGATTCTATCTTTCAGACATTACTATATCCCATTTCCTGTTTTTCGTAACATATAATTCCATAAAACTATTCATAGAAGGATCATCTATCCATACATTAAGCTCTTATGACACCAATTTGGTAAATGATTTGTCCTAGTTTCTCAAATAACTGTCCACAGTTAATCCAGGGTTGATCTCTATGTATCATGATAATTAATCTAAAATTCCATTTGTGTGTGTGTGTGTGTGTGTGTTGGACAGCCGCAAAGTAGCACATTATTTGACTAGCTGATTGATCAATAAGCCTAGAAACGCCTTATTTTGGCTATACTGCCATTTAAGCTTTAAAAATTAGATTTCATATATCAATAAATGACCAAAAACAGTCACAATTGTCGGGTATTTCCCTTTTTTCCTTTATAATGTCGCATCATTTACCTAATTATCCCGTCGTGATAGTTGATTTGGTATGATAATGTCGATCTAGATGAACACTTAGCCGACAACTGAGTTATTAGTCGATATATGCAAATATATTAAATACATTAGGAATATAACTATTTAACGACGTTCGTTCTATTCAAGGTCAAGGAGTGGGACTTTTGATTGACACAAGTTTGATTTTCACTTTCTTTCCTGTATGCTAATCTTATATAAACAAATTATTTCCTATATGCCTGTATCTAAGATTCCACGTCTGATGACGAACTGCATAATTTTATACACGTGACTTTCTTTCCTTCAGTAATCCGGAAATACTTAATACACAACATGACGAGATCTACTTATGTGTGCTCCCCCTCTCCCACCTCTTTGCACTCTGTATCATGATGTTTATCGGATTTCGATATGGCGCCACCATCGTCACGATGAAGAAATTTGATTCAGTGTCATTCGTTGAATATGTTCAGAAATATCGGGTATGATATGAATTGTTGTATGTTTAAATAATAGTTCAAATAACAAATACAATTATTGTCTGGTATAAGCAATTTAAGTGAAAATCAATAATTGGGTAGATTATTAATCTGCTTATTTTACTTTGTAATTATTATTATTATTATTATTGTTATTATGTATAGCCCACACATCTTCATATCGTACCTCCGATAATGCAGTTCCTTGCCAAACATCCAATCGTAGAGAAATACGACTTTTCTTCTGTAGAAGAATGTACCTTTGGGGCTGCTCCCACTCCAAAAACTATTCTGGAGCAGTTCCAAAAGAGATTTGGAGATAAGATTAGCTTGCGTCATGGTAATATCTTTCTGAGTCCTTTGTACTAAAATATATCATACGTATAAATATGTTTTGTTTAAGCATATCTTAATATTTCCAGGGCTGGATAACAGATATATCGGCTTATAATTCATTTATATTTATATGCTATGTATCAAAAACAATTTAAATGGATGTTTTTGTGATTATGTTAGGCTATGGAATGACAGAACTAACCATGGCGTCACATATCAATCCAAGGTTTCACAGAAAATCTCATACAGTTGGAGTTGTAACTCCTAACACTCGGTTTAAGGTAAACAAAGACATATCTGTAGAACGCTTAGGCAGATGTTATAGAAGGTGATTGCATTCTTAAAATAGATCAACTGTTGTTTATGACCAATATATTAAGCTTTGCATGTAGTTATATACTTGCAGCTTGTAGCATTTATACCAAACAATTCAGCAACAGTCAGTCAATAAAAGATCGAATTTTCGGTTGTAGGGCTGCCTGAAAACAAATATGCGTTACTGACTTTTAAATAAAAAGGCCATACAATCTGGTTTCATGAAAAAGCATGATGTATAATGCATATATACTACTTTATGTTCTCACTTTTTACTGATGACAATATTTTTGCATGATTATTTAAAATATATTCATTCAGGTAAGAGATCTAAAAACCAACCATTCACTACCAGCGTATAAGGAAGGGGAAATATGTGTCAAAGGAGCTCAGATGATGAAGGGATACTTTAAAAATGACAAAGCTACAAGTGAAACCATTATAGATGGTTGGCTTCATACAGGTATGACTATGGTAATATAACATTAATGCTTAACATATGTTGATCATGATTTTATGTTCCATGTTACCTGATAAGTAGATACTGTTGTTATATATATATAATCTTGATACAATATATTAGTATAAACAATTATGATATAAATGTGCAATTCAGTAATAATAAGCATATAAGTGTAGGTAATCTCTATAAAACATAAATAGTCAGAATATTACTGGATATTTGATTTTAGGTGACGTTGGATATTATGACGAAGATGGATATACTGTAATAACAGACAGGATAAAGGAACTGATCAAAGTCAAAGGTTTACAGGTAAATGTCTCCTCATTTCCCTGGTAGAGATATGTGTAGGAAGTAATAATAATATTAATCTTTACTTTCTGATAACTATACCTCCCTGCAATTTGGATAAAGCTTTGGTAGGACATATATGAATGATTGATTAGTGATATATTTGATTATCATTATAAGATAATAGGATTAAAATCGATTTAATAAGCCGTCCATAATAGCAGAGGGTATAAAATCAACTTTGAAAGAGTGAATTTTAAATATATTCAACCTTTTCAGGAGATCATGGACTTATAATGTCTTCTAGTATCTTGTTCCACAAAAATGACGTTGCTATTACAAAGACAAGATCGTGGCATGCCTTGAGCTGAGACACTGTTACCAGTAATCTTATATAACAAGATCTTAGTCGTCGTGATAACAGATTTTATATATTATAATTTATATTTTATCAATTAAATTAATTGAAATTATAAAACAAAACGCCCAGCATGAACAAATAAAATGGTTTTTCTTAAGCTTAAAATATCGTGAAATCTCTAGATAATGTAGCTTGACATTATTTTGGAACAAGATAGAGAATATATCATATATAACATCATATGACACGATATTTAAATATGTGATGTGCAAAAGATGACAGTTATAAAGAAATCAATGTCAAGATTAAAATTACTCTTGATTAATTATCATTTGTAGATATTTTATTTGATTCATATTTGTACAAATTAAATTTACTACAGGTCTGTGTGAATTTAGTCATTATTCCAATCAAATTCTTTTAGTTTAAGTTTGTACAGACAGCTAGCTTTCATTTTGTAAAGAATATTTGAACATAAATAATAAACGGTTAGATTTTACCTGAAACAGAAAATGAACGCTTCGGAAAATAAAACAAATGTACGCGACAGGAATAGAAAGAATAATCAAAATTGCGTCCATTTTATGTTAACAAACGAAATGGCCAACCGCCACAAGAGAACTGATATAGATGTATAAATTTCACATATACACAGAAATTAATGATAGTGAAATTCAAGGGCAATTGGGAATTGTTTTCTTGTAATGGTATTTCGAATTATGCAAGTCTTCAAATCTAGATACCGACTGTCCAATACCGTAACTAACATTCATCTTCAGCCATGATCAGTCCACAGCACGACGAAAACCTTAGGATGTTTCCTCCAAAGATCTTGGTTTCATGCTCTCATGTACTAGTTCACATTGTCCCAGCACTGTTGTAGTTCATCTCTCAACCTTTTTCGTTGCCTTTCTCGACTTATTTGCCACCCATAGGTGTCCAAACAATCAATGCTGAACTCCATCTATTATCCATTCTGCGGATGATGTGACCTGCCCACTTCCATTTTCTGTTTTTATTTATTTCCATAATGTCTATAACTTTAGTTTGCTCCCTCACCCACTTGCTATGTTTCCGGTCTTTATGTAGGGCATATTTAGTTCCATGTTGCGTTGTGCTGCAAACAATTTATTTTCCAATTTTTGTTGTTAATATCCAGGTCTCTGGTCCATATGTCATTGCTGGAAGGATGCACTGGTTGAAGACTTTTCTTTTTAAGCATGTTCGTAGTGTACAGTTAATAAATGTGCTGTGTCATCCAAATGCCTACCATCCTGCTTTGATCCTTCTTCAAATTTCGTTGTCTTGGTTTTTCTCTATTAATGTAAAACATTGGCCTAGGTAAACATAATACCTTTTTTGTCCAGTCAACCGTCCTACAGATTTCTTCCAAGCAAGCCATAAATAACTTTCGTGACATGGTGTCTCTTTGTCGAAGCCCCTTCTTCATCTTTTTTGTTGCTATCTTTGTGCAGACAAACTGTTATGGAGTTGTCCGTCTAGTGCTTCTAGAACTGAATGAGTTTCCATAGAATCAAAAGTTTTCCCTTAATCTAAAAATCCTATGCTGAGTGGTATGTTGTGTTCCAGGCATTTTTCCTTTACCTGGTTTCTTGTATGTATGTGGTCGATGGTTGAAAAAAACTTCTTCTGAATTCGAATTGTTCCTTTGGCTGATTGCTGTCTAGGACACTTTCCAGTCTGCTGATAATTACTTAACTAAAGAGTTTGCAGATGTCGGAGAGCAGACTGATGGGCATATAGTTCTTTATAACCTTTTTTATCTCCCTTTCTGTGGGGGATTATCATATTTACTTCTTTCCATAGTTGTCGAACCCTTGCTGAGAATAATTTTGCAAGTTCTTTGTTGATTACATTATTTCCATCTTTGATTGTATCAATGAGTATGTTAGCTGGCCCTGGGACTTTTCCTCTAGTCATGTGTTTTACGGCATGCTTCACCTCCCAATCTGTGACATTTGATATTGGTTCCTTTGATTTTTCTGGTTCTTCTGTTTGTGTGTTACTGTCATATAGTTGCTCATAGAACTCTTCACTTCTCTTGGATATCTCGTCTTGATGTGTATTCTCTTGTGCATTACTATCAAGAATGCTGATAATTTTCTGTTGTCCTTGGGCTAGATTCTTCTTTACCTTCTTGAGGCTTCGATTTTGCTCAATTATAGTTTTTATCATCTTTGAATTGAAGTTTCGTATGTCTTCCCTTACCTTTTTCCTGATTGTTTTACATGTTTCTGTGTATTCCACATTTTGGATGCCTGTGCCATCCATGTTCATTAGCCTTCTCTTTTCCATTACCTTTCTGGTACTACCTGAAATTTTGTTGTTTTATGTCTTCTTCTTCTTGCCTTCTATCTTTGAGGCAGTTTTATCAACAGCCTCCACTATCTGCTCCTTCCATACGTCCATGTTTGTGTCAGTTTCCTTGTTTTCATCATGGAGTACTTCAAGCTGGTTTTCTAATTGAAGTTGCAATTTCTTTCTGCTTTCTCCGGGTTTTTCTCCGTTGATATTGCTTGGTTTTTCTCAATCTAATTGAGTTTTTATTTGGATCTTGCCTAGTATCATTCTGTGATAACTTCCAACGTTTACTTTGTTGATTACTTTCACATTTTGGAAAATATTGGGTTTATCAGTCAGTATAAAATCTGTTTCATTCTTAGTCATCCCATTACAATTCCCCATTACAATTGTAAATTGGATGTTGCTATTGTTCATTAGATCTTAAGTTTCTTCATAGAAGTTGTCCACCTCGTAGTCATCGTGTGATGATGTTGGAGCATATACCTGGATAATATTGACTTTGTATCTTTTGTTTATTTTCAACGTGAGTTGTGCTAGTCGCTCATTCATTCATGCACTAGTATCCAACTTCGGTCTGGCTTTTATTTTTTATTCAAATCTGCTATAGATGGTGCCCGATTTTTTAACTCTTTAACCTGTTCTCCTCTTCTGCGGACTTCACCTATACCAATGAGGTCCCACCTTATCCTTTCCAGTTCTTCTTCAAGTTCCATGAGTCTTTCCTCCTTCAGCAATGATCTCACATTTTACGTAGTTATGTCTAGATTTTACTGATGGCCTGTCCTTACCAAGAGATAGTTATCACCAACTACTCATTGCCCTATCAGGCCGCCATCTTGGACTGGGGTCAAGGAACTGCTGGGAACTGGGGACATTTGCCGTGGTTGTACTGTCATGCTGGTTTGGCGGCCTACAATTCCACGCTGGCCTAGTACGGATTGGAAGGGGAGTATTGTGTCAGATTTCCATCTTCTAGACTAATTGGCTTACTTGACTACGAACCTAGTCTGTCCACCTATTAAACCATAGGTAGTGTTTTAACCCATTGTTGTGGCAAGGTTGGTGAGTACCAGGGCTTGTCCACACTCCGGTTACCCATACGTACATAGGTGGTGTGTTATTTAACCCATTGTTATGGCAAGCTTGGTAAGTACCAGGGCTGGTCCACACTCCGGTGACCCATGCGTACTGAATCTCTAGGGCCCTGTATTGCTTCCATATCTCCTTCATGTCAGCCTGGGATCGCAAGAGTATTCATGAGTTGCCTGCGTGGAGGCCATGTAGGAGTATTGGATAATGATACGTTGTGTATTGGCAGGAGAAGGCTTACGCACTCGGCTTCTCTTTTCGCTATCTCATCTTTTCAATAACTTACATATAGGAAGTAATTATTGACAATTGAATCAATAACTCGGTGGAGACGGAAATGTGCCTTAGCATTCGTCTAACCATCATTGGTTCTTCAATTACGTTGATATGATGCTACATGGAGAACAATTTCCTTTCGCTGTTTACTCTAACATTATGTATTACTAGGTGGCGCCAGCTGAGCTAGAAAACCTTCTACTAACTCACCCAGCAGTACAGGATGTAGCTGTTATTGGTAAACCTGATGGTATGGCTGGAGAGTTACCCAGAGCTTATGTTGTACTGAAGTCTGGAGTCAAGGCTACAGAAGAAGACATCGCTAATTACGTGAAAGGTATCATATTTTTTTCACTTATTCAAAGCTGGATAGTTTATTGTCAAATCTCTAGCAGTATTTCTAATTCGTTTTATTTCCTATATAATATTTATAGTTTTTAACACAATACTTTGTGACGAGTCTAGATTGAGATTCCGTCCTCAGTTTACATGTTTGATTGATCAACGTGAATTTAGTCATTCCAAAATATAGAACATAAACTGTTGTTTTATAAATTGTCTCTGATCTGTCGTTATTTGGTTATATTGACGACAAACCCATAACGGAGCCACACATCTTCAGAATAATCAGTTTGATCAAACGGAATGGTGTTCCATGTTGGTCAATCCTCTTAAAACGCCGGAATAAAGTTTCATACTGCAAAGTTGATCCAATACTTAAGCACTGTACATTGGCACTTTGAAAATCATGGCATTTGTTAATTGAAGACTAAATCAAACACAATGTGTAAAATTCTCTAAACCCAACCACTGGAGTAGGTATCACTCAATAGTTGGTTGATAAGTGAGAGCAGTGTGTCATGCATTCCCTCTGCTTGTGAATGGCATCAGGCAATGGGACTGACAGTATTCACTAGTTCGGGCGTAAATATGTATGGATGAAATACACCGGTCTTTGCATCATAGTCAACAATATTGACCAACAGATCAGAGTTGTTTTCCAGTGTGTGCTCCATGGCTTTATCCCAATTCCAGATAAGCCAAATATATACAAGTTTAAACCAACAGTAAAATAATGTGGTTGAAGTTTATATTTATATTATTTTGGCCCTTCGGTCTTTAACCCCCTTCATTCATTGCTCGTCCAGTCCTTTGCCACATGACTTTAAAAAGTTTGATTTCTACAATTGATTCTTTGATAGATGTACAATAAAACTTTGTCGTGTTATATTTTAAATTTGCTATGGTTCAACAGTAAAATAATAAAAGAGAATAATTAGATATATGATTTAATTAAAAATAATAATAATGCATAAATTAGTAAATGTCTTTTTTCAAGATAATTTAATCCAATATTTAGAACTGAGGATCATCTCCTATGTAATCAAACTCCAGTCTAGTCCCATTCACCTTTTCTGATCAAGGGATCGTCATAACTGCAATTGTTGGTGACAGACAATGAATAAAGAGGACACTTACAAGACAAATAATGATTATAGATTTAAAAGAAGCAACTCATTAAAGCCATAATATGTAAATGTACATAGATATTTCTTTGAAGGAAGCAGATCTCAGTTGACAGTTTTAAATAATTCAGTGTTTGAATCCCTACAAAAACTCATGCTATTTCTCACCAGCGACGGATAGTGCGCTGTTATTTGTTATTACATCCATGTGTGTCAAAATAGATTGATGGGATTGGTGACCGCTGGTGCTGACAATCCACAAAATGTTTTCAAATTCCACAATGGCCGTAATCCAACCATCACATTTTCCTCATGGTACTATTCCACCTCTGTGTATGCATCGTGTGCCTCCATTGTACTCTACTACTTTATGGGATGTGAATGAGGTGCTCCTCAAAGGTGAATCTGGAAAGAAATAATCTTCGTAGGGCATGAAATCGTTCATTTGCTTCATAATAATAATAATAATAATAATGTATATCTAATAAGGCGCCCTTACTAGCAGGAGCCACACAAAGGCGCTATACAAATAATATGTAATATAATAATACCCCATATAATATGTCTGTAAAAACCCTGTAATGATTTAAAAGATAATAATTATTTATCTGTCAAAGCGACCTTAAACAGGTGTGTTTTTAGAAGAGACTTAAAATTTTCAAGAGACGACGCATTTCTAATATTTGCCGGCAACTTATTCCACAAAGTGGGGGCTGCAACACTAAAGGCACAATCACCATATGACTTGAGCCGAGACACCGATACCTGCAGTAATATCTGACTGGATGACCTGAGTTTTCGGGATGACTTTCTAATGGAAACCAGTTCACACAGGTATTCTGGCGGCATATCATTAATAGATTTATAAGTTATTAACAGAATCTTAAAATGGATATGCTGTCTAACAGGTAGCCAATGTAGGTTTTGAAGAATTGGGGTGATATGATCATATTTTCTAGTATTTGTTACAATGCGAGTTGCACTTTTCTGAATTCGCTGAAGGCAATTACTGTTATAATCAGGTATGCCATATAACAGGGAGTTACAATAGTCTATACGATATATAACAAAGGCATGGCCTACAGTTACAATTGCTTCTGGTGTCAAGAATGCTTTTAAACAGTGGATGCTCTTAAGATAGTAGTAGGCAGCTAGGCATACTGATGTGACATGTTCATGCATGTTAATACATTGGTTAAAAATAACCCCTAGATTTTTCACTGACCCATTAGGGGTAATTGAAGATGCACCAATCTGTAATGCTGGTGTCTTTAGGCATTTAACACAATGTGGTGATGCCAAATATAAAATATTTGTTTTATTATCATATAGTTTTAGAAGAGTTTGAGTCATCCATTGCCGAATATCAGCAATACAATGCTCTAAATTCTTCAAGGAAGAGGAGAAATGTAACTCATTGTCAGGAGCAAGTGATATTTACAGCTGTGTATCATCAGCATACAAGTGATATTTAACACAAAATTGCTGCGCAATGATCCCAAGAGGACGGTTATATATTGTGAAAACCAGAGGTCCAAGAACTGAACCCTGTGGTACACCAGATAACAAAAACTGAATGTCAGATAAAATATCATGAACAGACACTCTCTGGGAGCGTTGTTCCAGATAGGATCTAAACCATTCAAGTACTTTACCTTACAGACCAAACATGTCTTTTAACCTAGATTGATTGATTGATGTTTTACGGCCACTTTTGTGCACAATGTAGGCTAAATGGGCCGAGCGACCTCCAAAGGTAATGAGACGAAGTGAAAGACGAAACAACCTTCAGATATGCCCACGCTAGACCACGGAGGCGCCTTTGTCTTTTAACCTAGAGAAAAGTGCATTATGGTCAACTGTATCAAATGCTGTAGACAGGTCCAGAAGAACAAGTATTACTGGCTTACCTTGATCAATTGACATCATAATGTAATTTTTCATTCGAACCAAGGCTGTTTCAGTGCTGTGACCACTTTTATAGGCAGACTTTAGTGATTCATTAAGGTTATTATTGATTAAATATTTGTTTAGATGGAAAGCAACTGGCTTTTCTATAACTTTAGATAAAAATGTAAGATTTGAAACAGGTCTGTAATTGTTTAGAATATTACAGTCCATAGTGGGTTTTTTTTATTAATGGTTTTACAAGGGCAGCTTTCATGGATCTTGGGAAAATACCCAGAGATAATGATTTATTAACTATATTTGTAATTGGGTTTATGAGAACACCCAGACAATCTTTTATGTAATACTTTATTCACAACACCGAAAACAGTCTTTTGATTTCCCTTGGATGCTTTGATCTTTTTATTATAATATTCTGATTTAGCAACGGTAAGGGTATTTTTAACAAGATTTCAAAATGAACACACAAATGCCTTCTGTGTCTCTTTGCAGCCTGTATGTTCTTATTGTACCATGGAAGTATTGGTCTGCTTGGCATGTCCTTTTTCCTTAAAGGTGCATGTTCATCTACAATGTCTCTCAATGTACTATCACAGAGATCCACAAGATGATCCACATTATCCGGTGGATCCAATACCAGAGAAGGAACTCACAGATCAGCAAGAAAAGCCTCCTTGTCAATTAACTTATATCTTCTATATAAAAGAGCTGTACCTGAAACAGACTGTTTCTGTACAGATACATTAATGTTAACAAGGAAATGATCAGACAGCATGGAAGACACAGACACACCCTTAATCAAATTGTCATCATCACGAGAGATGAATAGATCTAACATGTGACCATGTCTGTGTGTTCTTTCTTGGACATACTGCCTGAGATTGGCAGATCTAAGAATGTCAGCCAGTTGTTTGGTGTCTGCATTTCTCTGGCAATCCCAATGTATATTGAAATCACATAAGATCAGCAGATGACCACTGTTGGTAGCAAGAGAGTCAACAAATCCCGAAAATTCCTTGAAGAAATCTGTTGCTTTCAGGCCATATATAATGGGTGTAATCGGTAGATAATAGCTACACGAACACATGATGGAATGAATATCCTGCTGGAGTCACATCACCAACAATTTTCTGGTCTGAAACATTACCAGTCAGCCAAGTCTCTGTAATGATCCATATCCTTAACAATATTTTATCTGATTTATTACAGATCGACTGACAATTAATAATACCAATACGTACATTTTGTACAGCTGTGCCATTGTATGGTGTTATTGGCACAGTGATCAAATTACTTGCATCAGACCCAATCTGCTTTGGATGTTTTCCAGTACCTGGGCGCATCGCTAAACAAGTGGTATTACCACCATAGTGTAGTATGGCAAGCAACTGATCTCTAGTATAATTCATTATAATTATAGAAATAAAATAAGTGAAAATTAAAAATTAAACATACCCAAGCAAAACCTCTCATGGAAAACACTGGTGTGGGCGATAATATAGAGCGTCAAATGAGAAGTTAAAAAGAATATACAAGAAATACCAAATAACTAAATATAATCAATTTATATTAATATAAATTAAATCTATATTACATAATATGCAAAATTCACCAGTTTCACTGGTGTAACTTATCTAATAGTTGAATTATCCGAGAAATATTCCGGTGCCATTACATCGAGAGCCGGTTATATTTCCCGCTTCATTTAGTTGGGCATGCTCATCCAACTGTATGGGCTCTCATCGAAGCTTTTCGCAAGCACTAGGCCATGACTGAGTTTATCATATTTCTATATTTGCGCGAAGAAGCCCCACCTAAAAATAAGCTGTCGATTCAACACCAACCATCTATAGGACATATTGTTTACTTTGTGCTCCACATCTTGCTGGCACCATATCACGGTCAGACATCCTAAAGGCTTTTGGAGACACACAATCCGGTTTAAATTAATTCCTTTTCTCAATCCTGTACAATTAATCCGGGATATGACTGCTTATGCAATCATTAGAAATAATTTTGTGTGATTTTATTTTGTTTGCTTTTATCACCACTAACTTACACCCAGACCCACCAAAATTACACTAACGGGGAAAAGTACCTAAGGAGCAAAAGACTGAAGGGGCAAAATACCTAAAGGTATTAAGACCAAAGAGACAATAAACTATTGACCGCAACTGATTTATGGTATAGATGTGTACTGTCATTGTATTGCACCACTGGATCTCAGATGTATAATATGCAAACGGCTAAATCTTACTTAAAGATTGACTATGACTACTACCAGATTTAATTAGTGGAACGTAATTTAGAAATTTATCAAAATTACAGTTTTGTGTTATAGTGCCAAATTAAAAAAAAATGAGTATAACAAGATTTTCATAAATATCAGAACCACTGATTTTCTAGAGTGATTTAAATCATTTGATTTAGATCACACAACCCTGTTATATATATATATATATATATATATATATATATATATATATCTTTGGCTAATGATAACGTATTCATTTGATCTAATTATTTGTGTTTCAGAGAAGGTGGCACCTTACAAACAGCTAAAAGGAGGGGTAGAATTTCATCAAGAGTAAAAATACTAAAATAAAAAATTAATAAATTTCAACGTATAGTATCAAAATTTTAAAAATTTTTTTTTTAAGATATATATATATATATATATATAGTGGCACTGGTTCAGAACATCAACATCAAACATCCTTTACATACATCAATCTAAATATAAAATGTTCTACATCTCCACATATCTCTACAATCGTAGACCTATACGTGTATAGCTTTATTCGGTGTTCGAATAATTAAATAAATCCTAGCTATATGAATCGTATCAATAGACATCAGATTGGTCTGGCGTCGCAAGTTGTTCTCTAACCTGAGTGAAACGTTAAGGCTGTCATAAGCCCTCGGCGCGTTAAACGACATTACAGTTTGTTGAAAACGTGAGACAATCAACACCACCTCCATATGGAAGCAGTGATGTGAGTTAGTTCACAAATCAAAGTAGTAATATTGCACAATAGATTATTACTGGACTAGATCGAAATATCTTCTCAAACCTGAGTAAATAACATGATTTACTCGAACCTAACAGCTAATCCTAATAGGTTTCCGTTCATCACTAAGTGAACGTTCATTTACTTCTAATTTAGCATCCCTAAGTATATGCAGTTAGGTGTGGTGGGATCTAAATTAAAGCGCCTATCCACTTGATCTATTTGACCCATGGTCGAGAACAGCGGATTTCAGGCAGATCTCCGATACTGCGAATGACACGTCGGGATTATAATAGCTATACATTTAATAAATTTCCTATATCAGTGTAATCTAATTACTCATAATATGGGAAACAACTCTGTCCGCAGCTTAATACCCATGGAGATGCCTGCCGGAGTAACAAACGACTCCGGGAGTATAAATCCACCAAGCACCATTGTATGAATTAATAGGTCGTTTCGCCAGACCACATAAGAGGACAACAATATAGATTCTACATTATACATAACAAAGCTAATAGACTCAAGCATGTTGTAATAACGACATAACTTTTTTACATTGGTGTAATAATGAATCTGGATGGAAATAGATAAGATGTCTGGCATGGGCAATGTGCGTTTTATGGTACATAGTAAGAGGCAACAGGCACAGAGCATCAACATATCTAAACATCCTTCGAAACCTACCTCCATAAATCTAAATACAACTATACATACATTAATCTAAAAATAAAATGTTCCATACCTCCACATATTGATAAATGTGTGCGTATACCTAAGCATGTGTCTGGTCTACTCATCAGCCTGTGGGAACCAGCTAATTCGCTTTTCGTACGCGACAAATATGTCACGCCCACAGGAAAGCGGCTACATGCAGGCTACGTACAAAAAGCGGAAGCACGTAAAAAACATACCATTTGATACCATAGCTCGCAACAAACAACACGCGCGTGTGGTTCAATGGTGACTTGCTACATACATATCATAAACTATTTTGACACCACAGTTTACATTCAACAGTAATTTTCTGTGGTCCAAAAGAAATCTGTATATAAAGCATTTCGACACCTCAGATGCTGACCTCAGCTTTATTCTGGGTTCGAATAACTGAATAAATCCTACCTATATGAACCATGTATCAATACACGTCCGACTGGTCTGGCGTCGAAGTTCTTGTATGTATGTATGTGTGTGTGTGTGTGTTGTGTGTGTGTGAGTGTGTGTGAGTTGTGTGTGTGTGTGTGTGTGTGTGTGTGTCAAGGTGGACAAAAACCATGATTAGCTTTTTTTAAACATGAAAAATCGTATTTATTTAAGTTTAAATCAGAAACTTTTATTTTGTTTTCGAAAAATATCACATCATTAAACAATTTATATTTTGTTGTACAGTTATGCAATGTTAAATATTTATGATATATATGAGGGTACATTACAATAAACTCAGCAAATTAATCATACAAATCAAGTTCACTTCATAACAAGCAGTTATGAATCTAACAATTTGTTCAGTAGTTTATAGATAAACACTTGCTTTTAAATGAAAGCGTCCCGATTTGTAAAATTATCTCAACCCCAGCACTGGAGTAGACAACACTCAATAGTTTGTTTATAAGTGAGAGCATTGTGTCATGCATTTCCTTTAATTAAATCACTAATACCGTTATCAATTACCGACTTTTTGCATTCAGTATTACCAATATCGCGACCCAAATGTGTTACGGAATTCTGTAATGGGATAACTTGCCCATTCATGACAAAGTCACCTCTTGGTATAATGCATGCAGTATTACATACTGTAATATGACTTATCTGAATTAAATTAAATTTTATACTCCAAACCAAAATGTTTACATATTGATAATAAAGGTTTTATTGCACGACACGAAGGCGCTACCAGACATACATCATCAGCATAACCCACATAGCCAACAAATGTGTTTCTAATGAAACATCGTACAGAGGCCTGTTTTAATCTTTCTAAAAGTACATCAATATAAATACAAAATAGAATCGGTGATAATATACCACCCTGTTTTACTTCATTATATACGTTAAACACTTCACTATATTTACCATTCCAACGAACTCTAAGTTTTAAGCGTATATACATATTAATGAGCGACAGGGCATATAATGGGAATATATTTCTATCAATCAACAATTGAAACAATTTGTTGTACTCTACACGGTCAAACGCTCGAGAGGCGATATACTGGTGAGTCATTTCTGTTATAAAAATCAATAACTTCCTCAACAACAAGTGAACATGGTGAAGTTGGGTGTTTTGCTTTGAAACCAAATTGTAGTTCAGAAGACGTAAATATGGAAGAATCTTTCTCCATAATAATAATATCAAAACCTTTACTAAAAATACTACCTAATGCAATCGCTCTATAATTTGAACTATCGTTCAAACATTTTCTTTTGTTTTTAGCGACAGGAACCAACGTAGCCAATAAAATATTATTTGGAGTAACCCCATGTCTAAGTAGTGCAGAGAAAAGTAGAGAAATATGTGTGAATAACGAATGACATCCATTTAATAAAAGCATCTGATTTCAAGTTATTAATACCATCTGATTTTCTAGCTTTAAGTTTTCCATTGAATCAATAACGTCGCTGACCTCAATAACATGCGATGAATAACACTTTTTACTCAAACATTCATTACTAGTTTTACCAGATAATTTACTCAATATTTTGGCCATAATATTCTTGTCAAATGGCACACTATTTTACAATTCACAATACTTGTCAGCAAATGCATTACTTATAGTTTCATTGCCATATTAATCATCAATCACATTAACTACCGATTGAAATGTACCCCCTATACGCTTCACTTCTTTCCACAAATCACGTTTATTTTGTGATTGAAGCGAGGTGGTGATTTTTTAGAGATATTTGTGTATCTTGCTCTCTCTTGAGAGCCCTCACAGCATGTATGTATTTAGTCCTTGTCCTATGGCTAATTTCTTCTATGATATCCTGGTGTGGTCGTCCATTATCCATCCAAATGCCATGCCAAAACATTGCCTCATTTCATACAGGCTCAACCACTTCATTCCAACCTGCTGCTGGTTTTTTTTCGAGAATTTAGATTACACTCATCACAAGCTATTGTGCATGCATCAATGATTAGGTCAAGGTTTTCATTCAAGTCAGTAGTATGATTCTCACAGAACACATCATAACAATATAGTGTACCAAGCGGGATTTAAGTATAACATAATAATTCTTGAAGCTTCATTTTGTAATTATCTATGTCAGATTCAGTGGTCCTGTCCCAATGAGCTTTCTTTTCTTCAAAATGTCTACAATCTATGTTGGTAAAATGATCACTATTAATGTCAAATGTCAATAAGACAGCCGCATGATCAGACAAATTGTTACCATCATGTAAAGAAATGTAGTTAAGCACGTACTTACTCAAGGTTTGCGAAACAATAAAATGATCAATTATTGACTCTGTTCTAGTTACATCACTTTCATATGTGTATATGGTTCATAAATAAAATGAAAAAAGTAAATAAATAGTTACATGATTTAATTAAAAATAATATTAATACATAAATTGGTAAATATATTTAGCAAGATAATTTTAATGAAATATTTAGAACTGATGATGATGATGATTGATGTTTCCCGACTAAATGAGTCGAACGACCTCCAAAGGTGATGGAGCTAAGTCAAAGATAAAACACCCTTCAGATATCCCCACGCCGAGATTCTAACTCAGGTGGTAGTGATTAGTAATCAAACGCGCTACCAGTTAGACAACGGAGGCACCCCAATATTAAACTCAGTTCTAGTTCCATTCATCTTTTCTGTTCAAGAGATCGTCATAACTGCAATTGTTGGCGACAGACAATAAATAAAGAGGACACTTACAAGAGAAATAATGTCCAAAAAATCCATTTACAGACTTTAAGATCGTGATCCCTGGTTGGTAGAAGACCACTGGTGGTAATAATCCATAACATTCCTCAACTACCACAATGGCCCTGATTCCAGAATTTGGATCATTCCGGCGAATCCAACTATCACCTTTTCCTGATGATACTATTCCACCTCTGTGTATGGATCGTGTGCCTCGATTGTACCCTACTACTTTATGGAATGTGAATGAGGTGATCATCAGAGGTGAATCTCGAAAAAAACATTTATTTGTGAAGCACGGAATCGTTCATTTGCTTCATTAGTTGGGCATGCTCATCCAACTGTATGGGCTCTCATCGAAGCTATTCGCAAGGACTAGACCATGACTGAGCATGTCATTTTTCTAGATCAGCGGGGAGAAACCCCCCCCTCCCCCCCCAAAAAAAAGGTGTTCGACGCAACGCCAATCATCTAGAGGACAGATTGTTTACTTTGTTCTCCTCACACCTTGCTGGCACCAGATCACTCTCAGACATGATAAAGGCCATTGGACACACAATCCGGTTTAAATCAGTTCCCTTTCTCAATCCTGTACAATTAATCCGGGATATAACTGTTTATGCAATCTTTAAAAATAATTATTTAAATGTGCGATGAAGGTGTACGATTTTATTTTGTTTGTATTTATCATCACTAACTTACACCAACACCCACCAAAATTACACTAACGGAGAAAGACCTAAGGGTATTAAGACCAAAGAGACAATAAACCTAGGGACAAAATACCGAAGGGACTATTGACCGCAACTGATTTATGGTATAGATGTGTACTGTCATTGTATTGCACCACTGGATCTCAGATGTATAATATGCAAACGGCTAAATCTTACTTAAAGATTGACTATGACTACTACCAGATTTAATTAGTGGAACGTAATTTAGAAATTTATCTCAAAATTACAGTTTTTTATTATAGTGCCAAATTAAAAAAATCATGAGTATAATAAGATTTTCATAAATATCAGAACCACTGATTTTCTAGAGTGACTTAAATCATTTGATTTAGATCACACAATCCTGTTATATATATATATATATATATATATATATATATATATATCTTGGCTAATGATAACGTATTCATTTGATCTAATTGTTTGTGTTTCAGAGAAGGTGGCACCTTACAAACAGCTAAAAGGAGGGGTAGAATTTCGTCAAGAGATACCTAAATCACCCAGCGGCAAAATATTAAGAAGAATTCTACGAGATCAACTTCATGAAACTTAAATTTAATAATTCTATAGTAACGAAATATTTTGCTAGATAATTTTCAAAAGAAATATTTGTATTAGTATTATATTATTATTAGTAGTAGTGGTTGTGATAGTAGTACTAGTAGTAGTAGTATAGTAGTAGTAGTAGCAGTAATATTATTATTACCTTGAATTAAATGTTCAAAAATCTTTAAAGTAATATATATATATATATATATATATATATATATATATATATATATATATGGGCTCTACTGCCCTTAAGATGAATATGAAATATATATCTTGTGAATATGTAATAGAAATTCAAAAGTGATTGCGACGCATCACATAAATTTACTTTCTTAGCGATGTATCTTATCATCATATCATATTAATCATTATCTAAACGCGAACTGAATCATAATCGAAGCATATATTATTGTCTAAAACATGAACCAAACAAAAGTAAGTATGCACTGTAAATAAGGTTTCTGTTTATGCTTATTGTATGCGAGGTTTTTTAATAGTTTTTTTAATGATACATATATAGTGGAACTGGCTCAGAACTTCAACATATCTAAATATCCTTTGAGACATATATATCCATAAATATTAAATAAAACTCTACATACATCAATGTAAATATAAAATGTTCTACATCTCCACATATCTATACAAACGTAAACATATAGGTGTGTCTGGGCCTACTCATCAGCCTCTAAGCTCCAGCTAATTCGCTTAAAGAAATAATTAATAAACGATAACACGGAAACATGAGATCCAGACTATATGAAAAGATAATGCTAAGTTAATTAGAAACAAATTATCTTAGGGTGTCTGGTTCAGAAATTGCTATAAAAGCCAGTAGCGATGGACTCAAGAAAGCAGTGACTCACTAAAGCAGTGATTCAATGAAGCAGTGACTCGAGGAACGACTGGCTCGAAGAAGCAGCGACTCAATGAAGCAGTGCCTGTAGTGAAGTGAATTAGCTCAAACAAGAGTAGCAATACACCGCAATGGATAATTACTGGATTACAACCAAATATTGTCTCAATCCGGAGTAAATACTATGGTTTACTTGAACCTAACAGCTTAGTGAAATTCATCCACGTTTAATTTAGCATCCCTAAGTATATGCACTTAGGTGTGGTGGGATCTAAATTAAAGCGCCTATCCACTTGATTTATTTGACCCAAGGTTGAGAACAGTGGATTTCAGGCAGATCTCCGATACTGCGAATGACACGTTGGGATAATAATAGCTATGCATTCAACAACAAAATGTTTAACTTTTCACTCAAATGCCAGACCAGTCAGAAGTATATCGATAATTGTATTTGTACTTCAGTGCTTAAAGATAAATCTGGTAAGGTAGATTTGCAATGAAGCAATTTTTTCAAGTTAATTTACCTTAAGACCCAGCAAATTTTATTTTCAGATGACAGCTGAGTTAAATAGTGGATTTAAAAAGCTATTTAAAAAGTTGTTTCATTGCAAATACTTCTGGATCATGATGGAGAAAAAACTAAATTTTTATCATCATTAAAGGAAAGGTAGACAAACTTTGGTGCAAACTTAGAATATGTAGTACCCAAGGGGCACTATTTTACCATTGTTCTTACTTAACAACTTTAATTAATCAACCTGCATCTAGTGCTTAAGTTTTTATGGAATGTATATGTACTCCCACAAAGATTTATGAGATTGAATATTATAAAGTTTATACTAATAATCATACAAAAAATTTGAAACTATAAAAGCGCCTTATTCAGCTTGAATTGCTCTAAAGCACTTTTCCTTTAACATGTTTAAAATAAGTCAAGTAATAAAATTCTGAGCTATGCCATAAATACATTTAGATGCCACGATAACAAACACTTTTGGAATAATCACACTGCTACATCATTTATCATGTAGGGACACTTATTTACCATTTCAAAGTAAAGCCAACTACATAACAAAATGTTTATTTCATGATTTTTGTCCCAATATATTGTGGAAAATTATATATCCAGTATATTATTATTTATGCTAACCAGTTTCGAATTCATTTAAAAAGGATATCATAAACTTTTTATTGGTGTAAATAATAACATTGAGCATAATAAGTATTAAGTTTTATAAAATTCCAATGACAATACAACCTTTTTAAACTTTAGTGACAATCCTTCCTTAGAACCATTACTCCCCCCCACCCCCAGAAAAAAAAGAATAAAAAGGCTTCCCTTTTCATTTTCTTGTTCAAAATATCTTAGGAACCTTGACGGAGTTCGTCTTTCAAAATACCTTTTAAGATTTTGCCACTGGCTGATTTAGGTATTTCCTTCCGAAACTGAACACCCCCTTTCAGTTGTTTGTAAGGAGCAGCTTTCTCTACAACAGATTAAAATAAAAGAATATTACTGTTCTGAAACTGATGAGTCTTTCAATGATAAATTATTAGTATACAAATGCAAACATCGGAAATAATAATCTCAATAAAGTTGTTAATACATATGGAAGAAATGTTTATGAATAATAAATACTAAACAGTGACAACAACAAATTATACATGCTATAATAATTTTTATTATGTATTTATTAGAGATAAAATGTTTACCCTTAACATAATTAGTGATGTCTTCTTCTGTAGCCTTCGCTTCAGGCTTCAGTACAATATAAGCTCTTGGTAACTCTCCAGCCACATCATCAGGTTTACCAATAACAGCAACATCCTGTACTGCTGGATGAGTTAACAGTAGATCTTCTAGCTCAGCTGGCGCCACCTGGTAAAATAAATTTGCATTAAGTATGTATTAAATTAATTATGTTAAGTTAACATAGTTCTCAGATTGCTAGGACTTGATTTACTTCAGTAATTAACATAAAGATTATAAAAGGAACGACATCAAAGAATGATTACTTGAACTTCATTAATAATATAACTTTTCCTGTTGCATAGAGCTAGACATAGAGGTAGAATGAGTAATATTTGCTTGCAAAGTTAGTTACCCAAAACTGACTCTTTGGATAGATAATTTGTAATAATAACATGAATAACATGTGATCTCTTATTAGCAATGTTTAATTTAGTATTTATCTCAGTGTTATTTTACTGTGAAGGAATAAAATCTCACAACTAAAATAGACATATTTCTTATTTTTGTCTATTACTTTCATTTAACTATGGCTATAATATTAATTGTAATATGCTTTTAAAATGTAATTAAATTGAGAACCCAACTGATATATCCATGTTTTCAGGTTCAATATCTTTCAGCACATTTAAATTTAATTATTATTTTATGTTTTCGGCATTTAAATTATCCTGTTCTATCAATGTTATGTTTAGTTAGATAAAAGATGTCTCATTATTTACCTGAAAACCTTTCACTTTGATAAGTTCCTTTATTCTGTCTGTTATTACAGTATATCCATCTTCATCATAATAACCAACATCACCTGAATCCAGAAAATAATTCTCTAATCAAAAATAATTAAGTCAACTGTTTCTAAAAGTTTAATTCACATATTCTTAATATCTAAGGTCAATAGTTACCAAATTATAATAGAAAAATATTATTGCTTCTGCGATAATATTTGTATTTTAAGAGAGTGATCAACATTACTCACCAACTACCATATGTAATATGGAATTTTATCATACCTGTATGAAGCCAACCATCTATAATGGTTTCACTTGTAGCTTTGTCATTTTTGAAGTATCCCTTCATCATCTGAGGTCCTTTGACACATATTTCTCCTTCTTTATATGCTGGTAGTGATTGGTTGGTTTCTGGATCTCTTATCTGATATATATATATATATATATATATATATATATATATATAAAGAAAGACATTGATATATTATGTCCCAGAAACCCTTACAGTTACATTGTACGGGATCAGAGTCAGGAACTCTAACATATTATGGTGTGTTACAAAATAGACATAATAAAGATATTAGTAATATTAATTCTAGGCTCTGATTTGTTACTCATAAGATATACATTAACACTATAAAAAGCATTCCGATAGCAATAGCTAAAAATTGGTTCAAAAAGTATTTATAAGAGTATGGTTACATAAAATTATCAATCTATAAGCATAAACACTTTGAAACAATCATTATGAACATTTACATATGACGTATGTTTAGCGTTTGTAGGAAAGAGAAAAAAAGAAAACAATGGGAAATTTCGATGAAAATGTTTATTTTGCAGAGATCTACTTAAAATCGCCACCGAAAATATCGCCGTGATAAGGCAAGCCCCGATATTATAAAAGAATGTGAACGGAGGCCTTCTCCCCGAAAAACAAAATCTTATCATGGTAGCTCATTAATAATTGATCAGCAATAATGTCAATTACTAATATGCGGTCAGGATCGGACTAATATTAGATTCGCATTCGAATATTCGAACATTTTACCGCTTTTCGATTCGATATTTCAGTCATATAAACGAATATCATTCGAATATTTTCCTGCATATCGTCGCAAAATTGGTCTTGCCTGGTGATGTTTTCCGAGCCAACGGACAATATTACCAACATAAAAAGCTGCAGTGTGGCACGTCCCATTGCCTGTATGCCTCTAATCGTTTCACTCAGTGACACTCAACCACGCGTGAATATAAGGCACAGAGAAACTATTAAACGGAGATTCCATATATGCGGTTTGAGTTGCCGAAAGCATTTGACATTGCGGTGCCCATGTGTTTCGGACAAACTTCTCACATTTTTACCTATTTTCTTTCGGAGAGCATGTCTGGACATTCGAATCCAGAATTTTACGACCCGAGTCGTAAAATTCTGGATTCAACTGTCCGATTTGAATTCACTACATTGAGCGATCCGTTTTGTCAAAAGACACGAACCATGAAAGAAAGATAGAACCCCCCCCCCACAACACAATTTTTTACCGGATGTATACCAAGATGAGACCTGCCTTGATAACTAGTTGTAGGGATGGGTAGCAAGTGATTCCCTTTACAGACTTCAGTTGCAGCACAACATTCTAATAGTCTTCTAGAACTTCTTTGGTGTCTTTGGTAGATAAGTCATCATCAGCTTGGAATAGCTTCCACTCATCTTGCACACTGGATGCATCCAGCTTAGGTTGAAGCTTACAGCAAATGGCATTAACTGTTGTTTTCCTTTTCCTTTTTGTGGGGTTCTCAAGAGTGTGTTGTTTAGGGCCAACATGTGTGACTATGGCTCAAAAGAATGATCGGATGCATGTTGAATGGGAGATCCGACTTCACGAAATCCTCAACAATGGTTTTCTTAAAGTATGGAGCAAGTCATTCACTGACCCTGTATGAGTTACTTGTCCTACTTAAACTGAACCTAGATACAATTTTACTGTTTGAAATAAAAATTGGAAGATTTCACCGACATGATCAACTGAGTGTAGGCTGAAGTTACAGTTTGATATCTTTGCCAACCAGTATATTTCTGCCCCAATATGACCATTACTGTAGTTAATGGTCTCAAGTTTTACAATTGGACTTGGATCACTCTTCATACTTGTTGTACTGGCTCAGAAGAACAACTTGCTTTATGTATCATCCTGAGTAATTTGATGCCTTGCTTGTGCTTATCTTTCTTTGCATGATGCAATAGTTGATGTTAACCAGAATTGTCATACTTTATCTCAGTATCACATAATCTGCAGTAGGCATCGTGTCCTCTCCTGTATCATTCATGCAAACATTAGCCATTAGCATCAACATGAGTAAGTCTTGATGCGCTAAACTTGTTGGACCCTGGAGACATCGTAAATGTTAATATACTACAAGACACCAGCGCCAGAAAGCATTCTGTGACACATTACTAAGCACTGCAAATACAACTTCTTATATCAAAAGATATTAAATATACATAGTGGGTTCCACTCCAGCACCTTATCACAGGGTAAGCCATTGGTAGAAGAGTCCTGCATATCCATGATGGATACATTTGAGCCTTTTACAGAGACCAATATAAGACAGTTGCTGAAACAATCATCTAATGCTTTCTGTGTAGTTGATCCTATGCCTACATGGCTTGTGAAAGATGGTCTGAATGTTCTGATAAGCCCTATTACAAATATAGTTAATAGATCATTATCTCTGGGTGTTTTCCAAATATCCATGACAGCTGCCCTTGTAAAACCATTAATAAAAAATACACTATGAGCTGTAATATTCTAAACAATTACAGGCCTGTTTCAAAGCTTATATTTTTATCTAAAGTTATAGAAAGGGCAGTTGCTTTCCATCTAAAAAAATACCGGTTTTTATTCAATAATAACCTTAATGAATCACTACAGTCTGCCTATAAAAGAGGTCACAGCACTGAAACAGCCTTCGTTCAGCTGAAAGATTATATTATGATGTCAATTGATCAAGGTAAGCCAGTAATACTTGTTCTTCTGGACCTGTCTATTGCAGTTGACCATAATGTACTTTACTCTAGGTTAGGTTAAAAGACATGTTTGGTCAGTTAGGTAAAGTACTTGAATGGTTTAGATCCCATCTGAAACAACGCTCCCAGAGAGTGTCTGCTCGTGATATTGTATCTGACATTTTATCTCGTTTACCACAGGGTTCAGTTCTTGGTTCTCTGGTTTTCACAACGTATATCCGTCCTCTTGGAATCATTGTGCAGCGATATGGGGTTAAATATCACTTGTATGCAGATGACATACAGCTGTATATATCACTTAATCCTGACAATGAATTTTGAACATTGTATTGCTGATATTCAGCTATGGGTGACTCAAAATCTTCTAAAACTAAATGCTATTAAAACAACTTTTATATATTTGGCATCACCACATTGTGTTAAATCCCTAAATATACCAGCATTACAGATGGGTGCATCTTTGATTACCCCTAATGGGTCAGTAAAAAATATAGGGGTTATTATTTACCAATGTATTAGCATGTATGAACATGTCACATCAGTATGCCGAGCTGCCTACTAGCATCTTAAGAACATCCACTGGTTAAAAGTACTCTTGACACAAGAAGCACTTGTAATTCTAGTCCATGCCTTTGTTACATCTTGTATAGACTATTGTAATTCTCTGTTATATGGCATATCTGATTATAACATTAATTGTCTTCAGCGAAATCAGAATACCGTGTATACTCGCGTATAAGTCGACCTGGCAGATAAATCGAGGTCGGTTTTTGACCCTATAATTCTTTCCTCAGGCCTATGCTCACCGTATAAGTCGAGGTCAATTACCGTAATTTCCGCCGCCGTAATTTCCGTGTTATACACCAGATCTAAATGTCTCTTTTTAAAGAAAACAATATAACTCACTGCTCACAATTGAGAGAAGTTTGTTTTCAGACATTTTACGGTATTGGGTTAAAACATGAAAGTATCACCGTAAAATGTGCCTTCTCACTCCCAGCTGTTTTTACTTTCACTGTTTTATCCCCTTTCTTGTTTGCTGTCCTAAACTCTGCCATGTCGAATGTCATCGGCGTTTCATCCATATTACCAATTTGTCCAAAAGCCATCTCTTTCCGCTGTTTGATGATATATTGGTGAAAGCTGATTATTTTGTTCTCTACATCTTTCGGTAATTTCTGCCCGATGTGCGTCCTCTGTCTCAGTGTAAGTCTATATCGATTCACAAACCGGCTACATCATCCCGGTGAAGCTTTGAATCCAGTCTCTACCTTGTATTACTTGTCCTGGGTAAACTTGATAGACTGTATCCGTATCATCATTCTGGTGACGATATATCGATTGTGGCAATACTCCAGTACCTAATCATTCAAAGCTGTCTCTAATTTGGTGTACGGACTAATTCCGTAACGGTTTGCCCTTTTCGTTCTCGGCATTTCAAATAAATTTTTCTTCTGCTTTCTCCAGTCTCTCACTAGTTTTTCACTAACAGCAAAATGTCTGTCTGCAGCAGAGTGGTTTTCTTCGACAAACTTAATGACTTTTAACTTAAACTGTGCATCGGACGAATTTCGCTTTCGTGTCAAACTGATGATGTCGGCAAGTGCGTAGTAAATATATCAGTATCAATTTCTTCACCGGCAGCGATGGTTTTGGTTTTGTTGTTCGGGGAGAATCCCCAGGCTGTCGCTTAATCAGCACAGCCTCTATGTTGGAGTGGTTGAGAAACCTCCTCCCCCAGCACTCACAGGGGAGCAGTACGGAAAGATGGAGCCGAAATACCCTGAGGGTGGTCACTGCCAGAGTGTTTTACGTCCTCAGGGGGTTTTTAACGTCCCCCTTTATTTTAAATAATTCAGTGGAGACGGCAGCGCCATTTAACGTTTGTCAGCCACCCACGATGTAGTGACCCGAGAAATTAATCCCTGGAAAAGTTTCGACCTCTTGCGGGGTTCGAACCTGCGACCATTGGCACGAAGTGCCGGGTGCTTAACCACTAGGCCACCGGAGCTCACTGGGCAGCGATATATATATATATATATATATATATATGTGTGTGTGTGTGTGTGTGTGTGTGTGTGTGCACGGATTTCGCTTTGATGTTATAACTAAGCTGTGTTGAATAAGCGAAACTAATAAACAAACTTGTCACACCAAACACACAATGTGAACAGTGATTTATATAGTATCGCTAATCATCTGGAGGTACTGGTAGTTAATGGCGCGTGACTATCAACTATTATTACACAAAGAATGGCATGTTTGTGAGATCCAAATAACAGTTTGGTGAAACTTAATCGTTATTTATTGGATGAGACTAGTAGGCAGAGGTTTTGTTCCAACTCTGGCTCACACAAACACGCCTGATTGCAAGTGTTATTAATTCAATAACAACGCGTGACTATCAAGTATTATTATATAAAGACCGGCATGTTTGTGAGATCCAAATAACAGTTTGGAAATAATTAATTGTTATTTATTGAATAATAATGATTTAGTAGGCAGCGATGTAACGATTTTATTCTGAATCTGGCTATTTTTTGGTCGAATCCTGTGGTGTTGTGTCCAGGATGGCCGAAAAAATATTTCCTTCGGCTGGTAGTAACTATGTCCGGCGCATAAGTCGAGGTGCTTCTGGGAGCTCCCTTTTCACTACCAAAAAATCGACTTATACACGAGTGTAGTGACAAATTTCGAAAAATATGATCATATCAATCCAATTCTTTAAAAACTACATTGGCTACCTGTTAGACAGCGTGTACATTACAAGATTTTATTAATAACTTATAAATTTGTTTATGATATGGCACCGAAATACCTGTGTGAACTGGTGCCCATTAGAAAGTCATCCCGAAAACTCAGGTCATCCAGTCAGATACTATTGCAGGTCCCAGTGTCTCGACTCGAGTGATATGGTGATTATGTGTTTAGTTTTGGATGGAATAGATTGTCGGCAGATATAAGAAATGTGTCCTCACTTGAAATGTTTTAATTTGTTCTAAAAAAAAAACACATGTTCAAGGTCACTTTCACAAATAAATAATAATTATCTTTTAAATCTCTTATATGGTTTTTACAGACATAATATTTGGGATATTATTATATTACATATTATTTGTACACCACCCTTGACTGGCTCCTGCTAGTAAGGGTGCTTTATTAAATATGCATTATTATGATTATTATTATTTGAAATACACATACACAAACATCACCTATCTGAATATTTATTGTAATAAACATATTTACAGAAAAAGTTAGGGAAAACATATTTACAAAGAAATCAGCGAATAGTAGTCAATGGCATACACGAAGTCACTGGTAGTGCTTGTTTTGAGTAGAATCCCTCAAGGTAGTGTGTTGGGGCCATTGCTATTTATCTGTTTCATTAACGACATGACTCGTGGCGTAGGATTAATTTTACTATGATTGTAAAATAAAAACTACGTGTAAACTCCAAATCTGCAACAATAGACTCACTAGAAATGTGTCAAATATAACCAACAAGTTGCTACACAGAATGTTTCTCTTGTTAAATGGATTACCAGCGAAAGAGCGTATTATCCTTTAAAACCTTCGTGATGTTCATCATATGATCATTGTTGCTACACCTAATTATCTATTACTCGACATGTAAAGTCATGGCCGGTTGTCAAATTGATTAATATTAGGAAGAATTAGTGATTTCCCGTTCGTGCTGCTTTAAGGTTTCTGGCCGACGAATTGTGGGGTCAACGGGTGTGGAATAATAGTTCACCAGGTGATTGATGTGTGAGAGAAGTCGTTGGATGCGCATGGTGTGGATGTCAGGGCTTCGGGGATTGGTTGTATTAATGTTTTCGTGGTGTGTGAAAGCTTTGTTAGTAATTTTTTGTAATAGTACAGCCAAGTCAGCGGAGATTGGAGACCACGTGGGGGGTATACCGGACAATGACGCTGACGGTGCTGAGTTGACAATTCCCTATATATATATATATATATATATATATATATATTGATGTTAATAGAATGAGAGAGTTTTTTTTGTTTTTAGTAGATTTCTAGAGTTTTGATAAGAGTTTCGAGGAGTGTACAGTTTTCGAGTAGAGTTTGTAGAGTGATTAGAATGTATAGAAGAATAAAGTAGATTCGATACTATATGAGTTCGGAGTTGTGAAAGAGAGAGCTTAGCTAAGGCCGTGGATCTCGGTACTTTTCAACATTACATTGGAATCGGTTTTGGTAGAGGGGCTCTAGGTTCTTGTATTTTCGTTCAGAAGTATAATAATGTTGTTGAGTGCAAATACAAGTTGGCTTTCTAAGGTTCATTAAACAAAATATTTATGAAAGGCATAAAAAATCGAGTTCCAAATAATGTTTTAAAGAGAAACGGGTTTATTTAAAATTGTTACTGTCCATCTCATTGAATAGTGCATACTTTGCAAAAATATTTATATGTATATATTATATATCACAACAAGTCGTTACGTCGTTACGTCGTGAATATTATTTGACAAGTGTTTTTAAATAGGCGTAAGGAAAATGACGCGTGAAATGAAAGTAATTTTTGTTTTGCTTGTGGTTGCCTTAATAATTCGCGTAATACCTATAAATTAAGGAATTAAACAGAATGCATATACGAGACGTCAAAAACGGGCCAGAAACAAAGCGCAAACGATTTTTGACAAAATGGTCCATGAGGGGGTCTGTTTACCCTCTTTGCGCACGGCCTTGGCAATACCTATTACCAAATTAAGCTAGCCATGTTATAAATAGTCTGTGTTGCAAGTATTCTCCTCTTTCTAAATATGCTGGTTTCCCTATGAAAATACGAAACTAACCTAGTCTGCGATCACTTTTAAATATAAACCGCGATAATACATCTATTAATAATTGAGCTAGACAAGGGAAACCACCAGTGTGATAAAGCTGAGGATGTTTTCTATTTAATGGTATAATTTTAGTTTTTGATGCGAAACTATCCGTGCTGCGCAATTGGAAAAACCATTAACCTAAAAGAAAACCCAGAGGTCCTTGAGCGTCAAATCTCGTAAATTATTGCAGCATCAGATCAACATGTTTAGGTTGTTATACAATCCGATCAAATCTATGCCAAATTTAGCCCAGATATCCTATTTTATATATGACATATGCATAATAATATACATATTTCGTGCACATTGATAATAATTAAACAGATTTAATTTAACTAGAGAATTAAACATCTGTTTAAAAAAGTTGCTTGGTTCAAGTTTGCCGGCCTAAGATAAAACACCGAAAGGCAATTTGGGGGGGGGGGGGGACAAAGTTGCATTGGGCACGTGATTATTTGCATTCAATTTGTTAGAAGTAGATAAAACAATTGATGCATGATTTAGGAGACCATGGATTATATCCAACATTAAAATTGCATCAATACAATGTCGTCTTTTCCATTGGATTTGTCCGTCTCGCCTGAAAAATAATTCTATCACATTTGTCACCGTAATATGATTTACATGCATTTGATATGTATATATAACTACATTCTAATAATAAAACATATTTTACTATGGTTAATTTCTTTATAAAATATATAACAGCACAACACCTCAACTTCTTTTTCATCGTATGTCAATTTTAATTGTTTTTATGTCTGTGGATTAAAAATATATGCATTGGACCTTATTTGGTGATATTCGGGGCATATTTTAGCCGATTATTCAATAATTAAAAACGATAGCCCCATTAAACTATACATTTTCTTCTTACTTATGACAAGACCTATCCAATGAGCCACAAATTGAAGCTGTATGAAAAAATGACCACCTTCCCTACAACAAAAGCGAATAGCCCATTTTATTAAGGGCGAATAACAGTAAAGGGCGCATAGTCTTTTTCTACCGAGGGCGAATGCAACCGAGGGCGCATAGTCCATAACGCTTAATTGGTGTGTTTATTACGTGTATTGTGCATGTATTACTTTTAAACTCAACAACAAACAAACACGAAGACATATATTTACCTTGGATATACTGAGGATTAACTGCACTCGCTGTCATTCCAATGGCGGCAGCAGCTAAACAAATCAAACAAAATTCGGGGCAATTTGGACTGATTATTGTCATAACGTCCCCTTTACCAAATCCTTGTCTTGTCAAAGCACTTCCAGGTTTAGTGAGGTAATTCAATCGTATATCTGTTTGAGCGTCATTTAAGACTTTAACTGAACTTTAAAAAACAGATTCTGCTGCTGACCTATATTTCATACTCGGTTTCTTTTACGAAAGCAGCTAGATATCAGAGTAGCCATGAGACGGTGATACCACCTGTGCCTTCCATTTTATTTCGTGTATGATGGGGTAACTCCGATAGTGCAATGGTTTGCAAACCTCTGGGCTCTGAATTCGAATCCGATTCATACCTGTGTGTTGTGGAATGTTTTCCTAGGAACTCAACGCTCAGCAATAGATGTTAGTTGTTATTCAGTTTGTTTATGCTGTATACATATGATATTAATTTTCTAGTTTAAATTAAAACATTAAAAGAAATATATCGGATATTCTGTGTTATCGTACAAAACTGGTCGGATCCAGTGTAAAGGGGTGGGTGCATAATATAAGCAATGCTTCAAGCATCCTCCTTTTCAACATTCTATATGTGTTTGCTTTCGTTAAAATTATGTATTATGAATGTTGAAATAAACGAATTTAATTGAACTTGTGTTTATGCGCTGTTCCCAAGGATGTCTTCCCTCATCCGTATACCAAGTGTGACCACAATACACAGTATAGAAGGGTTTATTTCCACTGTACCAAAGATCTATCTGGTAACATGCGTCAATATATCTAGCTGCGAGAGACACCGCTTCATTCACTGTTCTATTCACGGCTTATACGCTGTCCCCCATGAGTTGGTTTTGTTGTTCGGGGAGAATCCCCAGGCTGTCGCTTAACGTTGGAGTGGTTGAGAAACCTCCTCCCCCACCACTCACAGGGGAGTAGTACTATATACAGCTTTTTAGTAAGAGATTTATCGGCGACTACACGCGTAAATCGTCATGTAACGCCGTGATTCTTAGCCTTCTAACGCGAGGCCTCAGTGGCGCCAGGGGTAATTGAATCGGTCTACTGAAGTTCAATCACTCTACCCAAACAACGATCATAATGACACAAAAGAAATTAATATTAAAGTTATACTTTCAGATAATCGGCTCTTTCAATTTATGGATGATCTCGAAAAAATGTCGATTATATATCACATGATGTCAAGAACCAACAGTTTTAGCCTACTTCAATCATATACAATGTTACCCATAAACAAACACTGATACATAAAATGAAAAGACAAGTTTATCATTCTCCATGACTCAAATCGGTTAATATATAATCTGAATGGTGTTGCTTTTGTTATTTATAGTAATACTGATTATATATATATATATAATATATATATATATATATATATATGTTGGGTGTTTCAAAAGAAAACAATAAATTAACTAGTTACGGATGTTTTCATCAACCAACTTGTAGCAGGGGGGTCGATTGCACTAAGACACACGTGTTCTTATAGTGAAGTCCATCCGGGCCCCGCTGACATCCAGGTGTATGATTACAGCCAAATAGCTGAGCGACTCCATAACGCCACGCAGATCCCCTGGCCCGACAACGGCTGAGCTACCTCAACGACTCAGGATAGCGTAAGACGACGCGGCCTATCGAGATCTTTAGCGATTGCCTATTCCTCACCTGTACCCATCGTTTGGTGAAAGACTCGCTGGGATAAGGGTATCAGGGCGCAGACATATCTGAGGGCTGAAATCCCGACTTGGAGAAACTTTTGTTAGCTGTTGACGGCGAGAGACAGAATGTGGAGTTCCTCGCCCGAAAGGAAGTGAATACGTTCAATTTCTCCGGTCATAGCAACAAGGCCCTCTCACACAATTAGTGGACACCCGGCTGGATTTGTCAACGTTCACCCCCCATGTCATCGTTTGGGATGAGGTCTGCACCGTATCCAAACCCATCATGGCCTTGATAAACCAACAAGGGATTCGGGAGGTCTGCTGCTTAGACCAAGGCCAACCACAACCAATCGTGTGCGAAAATATTCTCTAGATGTCCGGGATTGGAACAATATGCAGAAGTCCTAGGACCTGATCTTTAGTAGCTGCCAAAAGTTCCGAATGAGTGTACAAAAGCTGTTACTCCAAAGGTAAAAAGGAGAGGTTCCCAGACAGTCCAAATCCATTGCTGTTCCACCCCAGAGACAGTAAGAAACACAACTTTCTCGTCGAAATAACCGCTCTTGGATCGTAGGTCTGAATTATTGACGATTTCCTCCAGTGGTCGAACTTCGTCTACCTATCAGTTTCCATGGTCAGGTACAGGTGCCAGCTCGAACGAAGTACCTGCCCACCGGGGAGTACTGAGGTCAAGCAGCCCACCGAGCAGCATCTTCGTAAAAACAGTCGAAGAATCTTAGCGCCCATATGCGTCAGAATGAGGTCAAGGAACGTGCAGAGTTAAACCTTAGGGTTTATTATATTTTGCGACTCAAAGATGCTCATCAGAACCACTGTGCACGATACATTATCGAACTACTGTGGGCTGATCAGTTCAAAACAACACAACAGTACAGCGTCGCCCGGCTGATTAACAGCAACTGCCAGGGGAACGTGGCCTGATTTTTAAGGTGCACCGAACTAGAGATGCAGTAGTGCTGATAGCCGAGCGAGAAAGACTTCTGGAGAGAATGCGCCCGCCACTCGCTATGCCCTGTATGTAGGTTCGGCAGGCCTAGTCGTCTCGGTGGTCATTTTGTGTTGTCGGTTGGGTTTCCAGACTGTTGTGAGGACATTATGCGTTGCAGCCATAGTCTGCGAGCAAGATGGTCAAAAGGGATTGTGTTGGCCCATTTTGAATGGCGAAAGTCACGAATATGATAGAAGCAGAGAAATATGTTTTCTGAAATTAAAATCGCTATCAAATGTAACACCAAGATTACGTACAGAGTCTGATGGTGTGATGCTATGACTAAGGATATTTGTTTGCTGCGTTGTCTGAATGTACTTATAATGATGAAATCTGTTTTGTTGGCATTGAGCATAAGTCTATTGTTTGTCATCCACCCAGGGATAATACACTCCATAACTACATTTTGTCAAAATCTACATTTTCTAGATTACTAGATCTCTATCTTACCTTTTATCGCATTTTTCTAGAGCATGCCGTTTGTATTACGGATGCTGGCAGAAGTTGTGCGTGTTGTTGTGTGTGTGTGTGTGTTTCTGGGTAGGCCTAAGTGGCGCGGTATAATACATAACCAACAGAACCTCTATGAGGGCTAAAGATTCTTCTTGACGTGACACAATTTGCCTTGCTGACGCCCACAAACACCCCCCCTCTCTCTCTCTCTCTCTCTCTCTCTTTATATATATATATATATATATATATATATATATATATATATATATATATATATATAAATATCGCTATTTTGTTTTAGACTTGTTTAAGCTAGCGCTCCTATACATTTCCCTGTGTTTTAGGTAGATGTGTGTATACAATAACAGATTATGGTCTTTTTAGACCATTGTATTTTTAGACGATCACACCGAACTACGTACATTATATGGGATATCAGTCCATAAGTTCGGATTTTCAGATACAAGCTACTGGGTTGACTAGGTTCTTATTTGATTCTGAATAGCGACAGGATTGTACAAAATCAGCATCTATTTCGATGTACTTGTCATAACTATGATCTTGCTTCGGGATTCGATACTTCAGTGCTTTCAGGTAATAATTCAACATGAGCCCGTCACATTCACGTTATAAATATGTTTTTGATATTTCTTCTTGCCTCACGGTCACGTTAGAATTAGAACCAAGCGATATTAGGAAACGCTGTGACTGTGGGTTGTAATCGAAGTAAGCCTAATCAATACCTATCGTTTTAATACATCATTTATAAACGTTTTGATTTGTACGGTAGATACACTTGTAGGTAGATAATGGTTGTCATAATCGAATTAAAGTTATAGTTACTACATCCAGATGTCACACAGTTGGATGATAAAGGTCAAAAGTAATTAGAATACATTTTATAATATATCTAACTAACTTTTGAAACACCTGGAAAGTTTAGAAAACGCAACTATTTTCTAAACGGATGGCTCCCCAGATATTCTTGTTATTTTTTCTTCACAAATATACAAAGTAGTATCACACTTGTTGCGTCAAGGTAAAATCAAGCACCATATTATAATTATTAAGATTTATGGGTCTGTAACTGATGCTAATCAAATTTATAGGTAAATGTGTAATCAATATAATGTACATACAATTTCATGAAATCTTTCGAGTATTATATTTAGTGCTAGTGTAATTGTTTTAGGGGTTGGTGTATACGATTTGTTAATTTTATTTCAAGATAAAGATATTGGGGTTTTTCTTGATCGAAATATCTAAAATAGTGGAGTTTGGTGCATAATTGAAGATAGGCATCACAACTGATTAAATAGAGCCAACCTCCCCCCCCCCTCATTCACAAGAAGGGTAGAAGAAGAAGAAAATAAAGGTAGAAAAGAAATAGCAAAATGTTATAAAACGTAAATATAATAGAAACCTTAATACTACAAAGAGAAGAAAAAAAAACTCGATAACAATTGAATCACAATACATAAATCACAAAGATAAATTAGCTATGATGATATATTTAGCAACCATTTACAACTAATTTACATATTAATAACTTGGTTAGGAGATTTTACTTTCTTGTAGAGGCGCTTTCTTGGGAACGGTTGTATAAAACGATAACATAGCATGTTATCAAATGCTTTCTCATGTCAGATGATGATGTATTACACGTTGCTTACGGCATCTTCCATGCAGGTATCTGCATATGGTTTTAGATGTTTTGCATTTACCTTTATTCTTTCTTTACTTGATTCGTTGTCAACGTGAGTAATTTTATATGTTCCTTTCCCCAGCTGTTCAGATACGGTGTAAGGAACGATCCACCTGTTGGGGAGTTGTCTCATTTTCTGGTCTTCTTCCAACTGTTCTCTTTCATCACCTTCTCACCAACCACGAAGTAGGACCCCTTGATGCTTCAACTCGTAGGTCACTACCACCCGTGTTCAAATCTCGGCGCGGGCATATCTGAAGGTTGTTTCATCATTGGCTTCGCCTCATTACCTGTGGAGGTCGCTCGGCCCATTTAGCCTACCTTGTGCACAAAAGTGGCCGTAAAACATCAATCATCATCATCATCATTGCTTCAAGTCGTAGGCAGCTTTTGGTTTCTTTTGAGCTTCGTGGGTGTTCTTTGGTGCTATAGATCTATCTACTTCAAGCTGAATTTTACGTGAGGTTCGAGTCCTGGCATGGGCATATCCGAAGAGTGTTTCATCTTTGACTTCGCTTCATTACCTTTGCAGATGGCTCGGCCCATTTAGCCTACCATGTGTACAAAAGTGGCCGTAAAAGATTAATCATCATCATCTTGTCGAAAGATCACTAACCATTGGATTAAAGTCACAAAGTAAAGAAGTGGATGAACTTATGTATGTTGGAAAATAATTTTCGATCAGTAGAACAGGCTTTACTTCGTACATTATATCAAACGGAGAAAACTTGATAGATTGTTGCATTCGTGTTCTGTTGCTGAAGGATACCGAAGGAGCTGTCGTATCTCAATTCTTATCACATGAACTCTTCATAAGGTGCGTCACCATTGTATGATTAAAGCGTTTAGTTAAGCCATTAGTTTGTGGGTGATATGCTGTGGATATGTTTTGTTCGATGCCGAGACGATTTGTCACAAACTCGAATATTTTATTGCGAAACTCTCGGCCTTGATCATGCGTCAAGAATTTCATCTCGCCGAATCGATAAACCAAAACAAAGGACTTGATCTGCAATGGGTTATGTGATCGTCAACTGTCCGGATTAGATCCATGTCCCATCTATAAACAGATAGAATAAAATATTACAATTTAGTTTATTTCATACTTCACATTTTACGTTTATTTAGTTTTTATACGGGGAAAGAAGGGGGGGGGAGAGAGATAGATAGAGAGAGCGAGAGTAGAGAGAGAGAGATAGAGAAAGAGGGGGGAGAGAGAGAGGGAGAGAGACAGGGAGAGAGAGAGAGAGAGAGAGAGAGAGAGAGGGAGACAGAGAGATGGAGAGAGAGAGAGAGAGAGAGAGAGAGAGAGAGAGAGAGAGAGAGAGAGAGAGAGAGAGGATTGACATACAGAGAGATAAATATGCTTATACATACATAGATGAAGATAAGAGAATGAATGAATGGTTATTAGAAACAACTACGATGATGATGTTGGTGTGCATATCTGATATATAAAATATATATATATATATATATATATATATATATATATATATATATATATATATATATATTTTTCTCTCTCTTTCTCTCTCTCTCTCTCTCTCTCTCTCTTTCGCTGGACAAACTTTTATTCAGGTTAATGTAACACATTTTTGATTATTTAAACGAAATTGGTTAATACTATAAGTTTTTACAAATATGTTTAAGTTATGAGTATGAATTATTTGATTCTTTTGAACCTCTGTTCACTGCCATACTTTTTTATAGTTATTTAGTTATTTATTCTGGGTTTAATGCTGGCTAACGGACCCTGCACTTATGTGTAAGCTATTGGTGTTTAGTTGAAATATAATAAGTTTAGTGGCTTGACTAGTACCAAAATAGTAATTGATGAGTATCGTATTCTAATTGCTCCATGGTTCATATATCTTATGTTGCGTGTTGAACTATGATATGATGAATCATGAACTCTCAGCGCTTTATATAGGTCTAGATTTAATTTCTATGACAACAGCAACAACAACAACAACAATAATAATAATAATAATTGCCGAAATGGCAGTTTTACGTGGCTTAGCTACATGAAATTAGGGAGACGCATATGGTCTGTAATTTACTGTTCACCACGGGGTCTAACACAGGCATATTCTGTTGAGAAAATCTTGCCAGTTGCCTGGTTGGATGAAAAACTCCCCCTACTATGGTGCCACAGCCGGTATCGAACCTCCGACCTCCCGCACAGCATCACCATGAGCAAAGATTATTTATAACAAGACGTGTTACTTTGCGTTTTAACATGGGGCGCCATTTTGAATTCATGTAGCGCCAGGGCCCTAGCGACCGGAGGTAGATGGTCACGACAGCTCCCTTCGTTAACATGGCGTCTAATGGCACTGGTTCATTCTGCGCCGCTTTAGGCTGCAGTAACAGGAAAAGTATGCACAAATAAAGACATTCCCGAAAGTAAATGAAAGCTAGTGTAAAAAATGTATATGATCTGGCTTTTTTAGATAAAGGATATTCAAAAAATAAGTATAACAATTTGAAGGAGACACGCCCCCTACTTGCCATGACCCAAGCAGTAGGCCCAAGCAAGATCTACCTAGATCTATATTTGTTTCAGACAAAATCTTATTAAATTTTAGTGAACACTATCAACCTATTAATCACAAAATGGGTATGTAAGATATACATAAGCTTACAGTTACATGTACTGGAGCCACTGAAGATGTTATGGAGGAGAGGTATATTTTATTTTGTTATTGTTAATAATATAATTGGACTTCTAAAATTAATATAATAATAATCAGATAATTTTCCCTTAATTACGGTAATTATAAATAGCTGAGTATTTACGTGATCATCTGCATCCATATTTATTTTTAAACATAAGCAATTGATATATATGGACTTGTATTTATAATTTAAATGCTATGAAATTAATTATTAAATACCTCAACTAGTGGTAGAAACATTCATTTTGTTATTTTTTTCTCTTGGCAGAAGTAAAAGATGGGTTATTAATTGTTGTTGGGCAGATATATGATGAGGAAAGATTTAAATTACTTGAATACTAATTGTAGAGTGTATGCTATACACTTCACTGAGACGGAATTCGTGAACCAGACGAGAGATAAACTTATCTAGAATGCCATTCCGACTATTTTTTATGTACAAATCCACCGCATGCATCCACTGAAATCAAAGAGGAAGGTATTAACATATGGGAGACCTATACAGGAGACAGGGCCAGCTGTGATGGTAATTAATATTTATAAATATTAATGGTGAAAATTGGTATTATAAAATTAATTAAATAAAAAAACAAGGCATCAAACCCATGAAGTTTTGTCAGCCCATTTCATATCTTAATACAAAAAAGGATTACCAGCACTTGAATTAGTATCTGAATGTTCAGCTCATGTGCTTTAATTGGTATACTTTTGTTCATAACTTAAATACATATCAAATCCAATTCTTTAACCAACTTGAAAAAGGAAAACATGTGTTTACACATTGTGTATGCACTTAATGGTTAAAGTCATTATTTTACAAGGTATTGTTCTGTTTCAGTCCTTGAAGTTCTATGATGATGAGATACCATGTAAACAGGCCAATCTCTTGGATACAGATTTACTGGTGTTGGATGTGATAGATGATTTTGAGTTATCTGTAACATTAGTTAATGCATGTGTCTATTACACCTCTGGGTATATTCTGTCTAACTTTAAACAGTTCACTGATCTGGACTAAATGTCATATTTTTGTAGTAGTGGTTGTTTAGAGCTGGAAGCAATTTTGGTTATTCTATCCATTTGATAACAAATGACTGATTGTAACTGTAGATAAACCAGTGGCACAAGAGTTTTGGTGCCACTTATTGTATGAAAGTACTAATTTCTCTATCTCTAACATGTTAACGCAAACATAAATATTGTTAATATTCCATGTATATTCTTTGTTCTCAGCTGGGCAGGCCTATATTGCATGGTCTATAATATTGAGGTATAGACTTTAAATGAACTTATGATTTATTTTAGTTAATATATGATAAACGTACATGATGAATATATGCCATATGGTGGGAAGTTCGTACTGAATTGTGTTATGGTTGCGTTATAATAGCTGTATATATCATTATATGTATATATCCAAATAAATAAAAAATTATGGACTATGATAAACTGACATGATGAAAGTATGTTTGTATGCATTTACCTCATATATACCTAATTGTTTTCATTAAAAAAAACTTTCACATACAAAGCTGTGAAATAACCTAAACCACGTTCAATTATTTTCTGATCAGCTGTCAAGTGATCGCAAATTGTAGGCTATGAATTAAGTGACTGGGCTGTGAAATCACTTAATTCTTTATTTACAGTTTCAGAGCTTGTTTTTTTTTTCGATATCATGTGTGCACAATTAAAATGTTAATTAATAAAATAGTATGTGATCATGTAACATAGAGTACTAGTATTGGCAATTCATTTCAACCATGCACATACATGTACACGATCACATGTGGATAACCAGAGAACTTATGTTTATCTGAGCAATACCTCCGGTCGCTGGAGTAACGCCTCTCTATATTTAAGCTCTCTGCCATGAGTAAGAAAGTCCCACGCTCTTACCCACTAGGCTATAGAAGCGGTAATAACAATACCAATTGCCATATTAAGTGATCTTTTCAACTAACAAATGATTATCCGTGAATATGACCAAATATGGATGTTCCAATAATAGAAACAAACTTTAATCGTAAATAAAAACCTCTTAAGTTGATTTATGTAAAATTGGTATTTCAAATGAAGAAAGTTTTATTCTTATGCCGAATCCTGCTTCAGTCAAATTACCAGCAGGGGCAAAGAACTAGAAACCATGCTGTCAACGCTTGAAGACAAGATGAAAAGTACGATTGGGACCAAGCCGCAGCGATGTCCAGTCGACCCCCAGGTCCACCACAAGCTAGCCAAAATGCCAGTTTAGACATATCCACTCTCCACCTGTTAAACGAATTCTCTGACAAAGAGATGCGTAAGAGTAACCTGATAATTCATAATATGCCAGAAAGCTCAGAACGTACTCTAGCTGACAGAAACAAGATGGATACTTGAGCAGTGATGAAGCTTGTCAACAAAAGCTTGAATATTGATAGTTTTGAACTAACTAAGACCGTATGTTTAGGAGGAAAAGGACAAAATATGGCAAATAAACCCAGACTAATTATAGCAACGATGTCATCCCCCAAACGCAAGAGGTCTATCCTCGCTGCTGCCAAGAGCCTGAAATCGACAAATGAATGAGCTAACATCTACATATCCCCTAATGAGAGGGAAGAGGAAAAAACCCTCAGAGAGGCACTTAAAGCAGGACGCGAAAATGATGAACATAACACAAGGATACGGTATAATAGAATCGTACAAACGCCGGTTAAAGACACTCCCTAAAAAGACAAACCCAATCAAGGAGCATCCCAAATTGAAGATCAGCAAGTTGAAAAGGCCACCAAGCCAACAAATGAAGTCAGCCAAGGCATATCAATCTGAATCTTACTACAAGATAATTCGCGAAATAATAAATTGAAAACAATCAAGCTATTATACACAAATGCAGATACCCTAACCATCTCGCAGAATTACAACTTGTGGTGGAAGAATTAAAATTAGATATAGTTATGATAACAGAAGCGAAATCGAAATACACACAAACATCCACCACATCACAACAAATGGCGGATATGAAACTTATACTAACATTGAACCGAAAAAATATGAATCATGGGAAATATACACAGAGACAGGGGATTGATTATCTGGACTATGTTCGTGCAACAAGAGATATGCTTTGAACATAATCTTGCACGTAACATCATGACAAACCGAAAAGCCTTTTGGCGTTATACTAACAGCAACCTGAAAACAAACCAAAATTAGGTTATCTCAAACAAGAGGACGACTCACTCACTCAGGATGATGGAACAAAGGCCGAGTTATTCAATACATTCTTCTTAAGTGTATTTACAAATGAGAATATGGACTGGATGCCAATCCTAGATCCTCAACATAATGGAATCACATTGAGTGACCTCATTATATCACCGGACATGGTAGCAAAGAAATTGAAGAAGCTAAAGCCAACCAGGTCGGCAGCACCAGAGGGACTACATCCAAGAGTTCTGGAGGAAACAGCTGACACTCCATGCTAACCACTGGCAATAGTGTTCACCAAATCACTTGAGGAGAGTCACCTGCCCAAGAGCTTGAAGATGGGACATATCACTCCGATACACAAGACAACGTAAGACAACACCTGGTAATTATAGACCAGTAATTATAGACCAGTTAACCTCACAGCAGTCACAGGGAAAGTCATGGAATCAATCATCAGAGACCAGTTTGTCCACCATATGATGAGATGTAACCAATTTTATGACTTAGATTTGTTCCAGGGGGATCATGTATGACGCAGCTGTTGGAGACATTGGAACTGTGGACTAAATGGCTGGATTAAGGAGAACCTTTAGATGTAGTATACTTAGACTCCAAGAAAGCATTTGATAGTGTCCGCCAAAATCGTGATTGTGAAGCTCGAGGCATATGGCATCACTTTTTGTTTGGTCGAATGCATGGAGTTTTAGTCAATGGTAGGGTATCTGGGACCTATCCTCTTCGTGATATTTATCAATGATCTCCCAGAAATGGTTGCAAATATTGCAAATATATTCGCAGACGACACAAAACTGTTTCGTAAAATAACATCAGAGGAGAACCGTCACAAAATCCAAACCGACCTTGATATGCTTGTCAGGTGGTCAGAGCACCTGCACCTAGGATCCAGAAACCCAAAATATGACTATCATATGAAGGGAGTCACCTAAGCTGTAACCACTAAGGAAAATGATTTCGGAGTGATCATAAACGAAGAGCTCAAATTTCATAACCATGTAGCAGCTGCTGCTAAAATAAACTTCAATGATGCTCAGCCTCATAAGAGCTACATTTACATGCCTCGATGAAGTACAATAAGTGCAATAATTTTAGATTGTGTGTTTAACAAGTTTTTTTATATTATTTTACTATATCTGCATTGACACATATTTTAGTATCATATGTTTTTTTCAGTGCATTAGTTTTTGTTAAGTGCAATAATTTAAGATTGTATGTTTTACATGGACATTTTGTACTTCATCTCGTGGCAGGTATTAGTTTGATAATAATAAATCTTGATTGTTATGGTCTAAGGAGTTTTCTTTTCTATTCTGTTACTATAGTAATTATTATAATATTCCGATTTAGGTATAAAAGCTAGATTTTCTGAGACACTCCGATTTACGTATACATCTACTGTTTTAGCATTTCTGAAACTTAACATTTATGCAAGATGGCGTATGGCACAAACTGAGGTAGTCTTCCTCCTTGGCTAGGCGACACCTGACAACCTATTCTTTCGCACACACCACGCCACAATCTGGTTCGCTGGCCCGTAACTACGAACCGCTATCAGTAACTCGAAACAACAACTTTAACTCGCTTATGGGGATTAGTTCGTAAGTCGGAGCCGCAGCAACCTGAAAACTTCCTGTACTTATCTTTGTCATTGTCATTGTTGTGTTTGTTGTTGTTGAAATAATTATTTGTGTTTTCAAGCTCAGCGTTATAATATTAATTGGTAGGATTCAAAGTTAACCTAAATTTAAAAGTAATATAAGCTTAAAATAGGGTACAATATTATATAGAAAGAGGGGAGTTAAAATATGCTATCCTAAGGGGATGGGTAAAATATTTTTCCCTTACAAACCATAAGGTAATTGTAAAGTACTTCAATCTACGATTGACAACAATGACCTGCCAAACCCGTGTAACACCCATCCCATCGACCCTCAGTACAGTAGTGATAAGACCATACTTTAACATTGCATAAACGTCCACAAACAACATTGATGCATATAGTATACCCTGCATCCGCAGCTGCAGGGCGGCACAAAATAAATGACAATTTATTTTCATGACATTCATGACATAATAGGTGTCACAAAGTGCCAAATCGGTTTCGAACATATGTATTTAACTAGTCGTTTTATTCCAAACGTATTCATGTTTCAGATTTTAATATAAAAATTTCAAATTTTTCTATTTATCTTATTATATATGTATTCAGATGTGACATTCTTTAACCAGTTCATCCGTTTTATTAATGTAATTGATTCGACTGTCTTGGCGGTTTCCTCAAACACTCATAGTGTTAGGTGACAGCGTTTATTCCCAGGGAGACTAATATATGTGTGTTGGTAGATGTTCGATGTGATCGTCTAAAAACACAACAAAATACATAATCTACTATTGTATACACGCATCTACCTATAATACATGGAAATGTATAGAAGCGCTAGCGTAAACAAGTTTAAAATAAAAGTGATGAATAGAGTATTAGCCAATCAATTATAATATATATATATATATATATATATATATATATATATATATATATATATATATAGAGAGAGAGAGAGAGAGAGAGAGATCTGATGGTCTAGCTATTAAACACCCGGCACTTGGTGCCAACGGTCACAGGTTACAACCCCGTAAGAGGTCGAAACTTTTCCAGAGATTAATTTCTCGGCTCACAACATCGTGGGTGGGTGACCACGTTAAATGGCACTGCCGTCTCCACTGAATTATTTAAAATAAAGGGGGACGTTAAAAAAACCTGAGGACGTAAAAGACTCTGGCAGTGACCACCCTCAAGGTATTTCGGCTCCATCTTTCCGTACTGCTCCCCTGTGAGTGGTGGGGGATGAGGGTTTCTCAACCACTCCAACATAGAGGCTGTGCCGAATAAGCGACAGCCTGTCGATTCTCCCCGAACAACAAAGCCGGAGAGCCTCTAGCCCTCATAGGGGTTATATAGGTTATGCATTATACCGCGCCACGTAGGCCTACCCAGAAAATGAACACATACAAACACGTCCAACTTCAGTCAGCTTGTTTATATATAGACCAAAGTTTTCGGTGAGGACAGAATGCTCTCTCTCTCTCTCTCTCTGGAAAGATGATCTATGTGTGGACAGATAATCTCCCTGTGGATAGTTATAGTGACTGACTTTCGCGATCCGACTTGAGAGTTCTTTGTTGGCTAGCTATGAAAGTGGATCAAACTGTCTACGATATAAACATAAAACTTCAGTGATATAATCGGCATGCACTCGAAATTGGGACCAAAAAACAAATTAAGGTGGAGATCTAGCAAACTACAAAATGTAGGTTTTGACAAAATGTGGTTACGGTGTGTATTGGGTCGGCTATCACCCGAGAGTATGCAGGAACACAATAGGGTTCACTTGGCTTTTTAATGAAACTAGCCTCGTCTGTGCCACGTCGGACTACGTAATACATGTATGTGGCTATGTAGATGTCCATGACTGTATAGAGAACAAGGTAAGTGTGGGATCTATAAACAATGCCATCTAGAAGACAACTGTACTTGGATCAGATGCGGGATATCTGAACTGCCAGATGCAGAAGCAAAAGAGGGGTATCGTATAGGTTCTTCGAGGCTATAAGATACGGCAAGATGCCAGCGCGGAGGAACATCTACAAAAAGACACCGTGCCTGTGTTGGGGCAACAGCAGTGCGAAATATCGACGCCAGTGCTTGGCCGCTCGATAGCGAAGATGACAAAATCTCAAAAAGTTCTATTCGTGTAATGTTGGATGCACCGTTGTGTATGTATGGAAGTGAGTGTGTCCATAACACAGTCTTGAGCATGAACTGATTTATTGAAACAAGTATTTCTGTTCTCGTAATACAGTGGTCACGTGATATATATATATATATATATATATATATATATATTAACCACTATAGATATAAGCGTACACTATTTTTATGAAATAAATATATCACTACATCTCCCCTTTTTAGTTATGTCCTTATTGTTATAATATTGAATATTATAGTTTTCCCATCTTGTTGTCAGTCATATACTGATGTTGAACATTCCACACACCATTTTCTGTGTTTGTTTCTACATTGTGATTTGAATTAAACATCACTCATTATTAAGCGGTAATATTTCACTATGACATTATACATACAGTTGATCGACTAATCCTGAATATACATTATATATATATATATATATATATATATTCTTGCTATATAAAGGGTGGACTACCTGTAAGAGCTCATCGGGATCTAAGGGATTATTCTGTCCTTGTCATATATCTTATAGTTCACTCTTAGCATATTTCAATGTATCGTTCCGGTTTCTTAACAATTCAGCCACTTGTTATAATAGGTGTATTTGATGAACATATACCATTGGCATCTGCTTGATCTTGCTGGTTAACATTAGGTGTTGGCGCAGGTGTTGATTGGCTGGTCATATCCACTGCTTGCGCGTCTCCAATGTGAAGCAAATGTCTACGATTCCTTCTGTAAATAGCACCATCATCTGTTTGGACATTGTAAGAGCGCGAACTTACCTGTTATAAGACTGTTGCTTTCTGTTTCCATGATCTGTTGTAATATAATCGGACAGGTTTATTGATAGGTAATGGTTTTAATGGCTTAACAGACTGGTCATAATACCTTTTTGCAGCTGACGACCGAAGAATAACTCTGCTGGCGATTTGCCACATTCTAGAGGTGTAGCTCTGTAAGCTAGCAATGCTAAGGGCTTGACGTTTTGTGACTGAAAGTTGTAGAACTTTGCAAATGACAGACACTCTGGACTACTGAACTGTGGCGCATTATCTGAGAATACGATCTTTGGTATCCCGAATCTTGCCATAATTGATTTCAAGGCATCAATCACGTGCTTTGATGTAGTACCACGGTAAATAGATCTTTTCCTATTTTGATCCATGTTGTTGCAGGTACAACATGTTGATCCAATGGCTATTTGTTTGTACAGTTGACATGTGTCACAGTTGCTGATCATTTTATGAATGTCTTCATTCATCTTGGGCTAGTACAATGCTCGATGAGCTCTGGATCGACATTTTGCAATTATATGTAATATCCTTCCTCTCAACAACGTTGGGACCACGACTCTGTTCTATATGATGATAACTCAGTCAACTATTGAAAGCTCTTGCAGAAAGTTGTGATAAGGGCTGTAATGTGTTATTGAGCCATTAATTATATTTGTTTTCACCTGGTGTAATGTTTTATCTTTGACCGTTTCTTCTGCAATTGTTCTTCACATGTCATCACTTACTGTCATCATTTTCTTGACTAAGTTGACGTGAATGGCCATCTCTTGTTCTCTGTCACTTTTCGTCTTTGCCACTTGACCGTGCATCTGCTAAAATCCATTTGGTCAATTCCAATTCCACATCAAATGTATCAATTCCAATTCTAAATGTATCAACTCTTTACCTACTACTTTTTACCATGAGTAGGTACTCCCAAGTACCTACCCCGAGTACCTACTTGAAATACTTACGGCGAGTAGTTTATATTCAAAGTAGGATTGTCATGGAAGAAATATTTCTGGATTAAACCATTTACTGGTAAATAAATTTGTGGATTTAATTTTGTTTGTAGAAAACTTCAATTCCAATTTATAAAATTTCAATTCCAATTCAATATTTTTTAAATAATGAATTCCAATTCCAATTTTGCAATTGGAATTCACCATTAATTCCAGTTCCGGAATTGAATTGACCCCATGTCTGCCATATCTTCGTATTCTTAGCATCAGTCTTTGTAGTCTGGGTGTCATCTCACTAAAAACTCATTTTGATTATTCCCAGTAGTGGTTTGTGATCCGTCTCAGCAGCTCTCTTAGCTGCATAAAAGTACTCGCGAAATTTCTCTCTGTACGGTTATCCACGGTGCTAATCGACTTTGTTTTCCAGCATTATTGAAAAAGATTTTTCATACGACATTTCCCCAAACAGGACATTCATTATAACCGTGTTGTCGTCCACAACGACGACATTTCTGTTTGTTGTATTGTTTTCGTGGTTGTTCCTGACCTCTGACCCCTGTCCGGGCTAACTTCTCTGGTTGCCATGGTAACCTTTACTCTTACCGGATCCGCTTACATCACCGACGTTAGAGGTCTCAGTACAGCTGGTAGCGCCATCCGTCATTGCCTGTATCCGGCGTTTCGTTGGTTTGGCAAATAGATACTGCTTTTTTCAGGTCTAATTCATCATTAGAAAGTACTTTTTCTTTCACTTTGTAGTTTATCGTTCGTATGTTTCAAAACATCGTGGTGTACATTATTAATCAAACTTACGTATCACCGCAGCATAATTAGTTCTTTGGCGACTTAATTGTTCCGGTAAGTCAATCCGTTAATCAATGAGTTCAATAGACTTCTGGTACCATGTAATGTTGGATACACCGTTGTGTATGTATGAAAGTATGTGCGTCTATAACACAGTCTTGAACATGATCTGATTTTATTAAATCAAGTATTTCTGTACTCGTAGTGCAGTGGTCACGTGGTGTGTGTGCGTGCGTGCGTGCTTGCTTGCTTTAGGGTACATAGTAAGAGGCAACAGGCACAGAGCATCAACATGTCTAAACATCATTCGAGACCTACCTCCATAAATCGAAATACAAACACAACTATACATACATTAATCTAAAAATAAAATGTTCCATACCTCCATATATTGATAGATGTGTGCGTATGCCTAAGCATGTGTCTGGTCTACTCATCAGCCTGTGGGAACCAGCTAATTCGCTTTTCGTACCCGACAAATGTGTCACGCCCACAGGAAAGCGGCTACATGCAGGCTACGCACAAAAGCGGAAGCACGTAAATAACATAAAATTTGACACCACAACTCGCAATAAACAACACGTGCGTGTGGTTCAATGGTGACTTGCTACATACATATCATAAACTATTTTGACACCACAGTTTACATTCAACAGTAATTTTCTGTGGTCCAAAAGCAAACCTATATATAAAACATTTCGACACCTCAGATGCTGACCTCAGCTTTATTCTGGGTACGAATAACTGAATAAATCCTACCTATATGAACCATGTATCAATACATGACCGACTGGTCTGGCGTCGAAGCTCAAATAATGGCGGTTACTTGACCAATGGAAATTGGCGGCTAGTTGTCCTTAGAGGCCAGTCGTCCGTGGTGCTGCCTGTCAACTTAATACCAACATTTCAGAGTTCCCCCCCCATCTACCCACAGCTTCTACAGAGCCACTTTCCATTCTACAAACTCGACACGGTAGGCTGGACCCAGCTACAACGTGTAGGAATTAAGTCGGGTCACAGTTCAAGAGACCAGCTTTCACACATGCCCCTAAATACAGTCGCTAGTTAATGACAATAAAGCTGTGCCGGTGACACAGTAAATAGACACTTTGTTCTTGTTTCTGTAGCCAGCAAACAGTGATTCAGTTTGTTTCTTATTTTCTGTTCTTTCCTGCATGGTGGTAAGTATAACGTTCTGTTACCGTCAGGTAATTCAATCTTATGTATTTTTGAGCATCATTTAAGACCTTTGGAATAGACCTTGCCAACTAATTTTCGTGGGCTTTTACACTTCGGGTAACCACGCCCTGAGCAGCTTCATGGTTTTCTATGTAGGCTGGATTCTTGTTCTGAAAATCTCCGTTTGAACAACGATTTACTGAGCATTACAATTGGAATTAAGATAGGAAAATACTTCTATAGATTAGTTTCTTGTTGTTCAGCATATTCCATTATTAAATGATGTTATTGTGAAAAAAATGAGAGTAAATACTTCTTTAGCGAAGTCCGCTAGTATCGATTATCGCTTGAAAATTGAGATGGCGACAGACGGGGTTTGTTTACATTTTAAAATCAACTCATGGTTCGCGTTAATTCACGAGAAATAATACCCAAATACAATATATCAATGCCAGATTATTGCTCTATCAATCAATACTTTTATGTCTCCAATTTGATGAATATTTTCGATCTAAATAGCACACCCGTTTCAACGTTTGTTTATTAGAATTATGCTGGAGCATTATGACTTACATGTGCCATGAGCCTACTGCTAGACGGTTCCCGGTCAATTCGCCCCACGGGACATTCGCCTCAAGTCTATTCGTCCCCGGTCTTAGTTCATTTGCCTCTCTATCTTAAGTTCATTCGCCCCATATTAATTTTAGTGTTTGAAACTGTTTAAAGTGTTTTACCAAAGAGATTCTTTCAGAGTGAGACAGTTTATGGGCTACATTTGAAGTCCATATATTGGATTTGTTTATATATGAGGAAAGGCTACAAGCCCTTAAATTACCATCACTGGGTTTTAGACGTCGCCGTGGAGGTATGATCCAAGTGTTCAAGATCACTAATGGGTTGGATATCAAACTAGGGAATATAAGGCTGAGCCTGTCGGGTATTCCGCTCTTCACGCCAATGTCATGCCCCATGGCTATCATCGCCATGGTGCCCTATATTTTAGTGCCTGCCACTGTTTATCAAGCCTAGACTTAAACATATTGAGGGTAGTGGCCGCTACGGTTCCTTCAGAGAGTGAATTCCAGTCTTGGACACGTTCTTGCAAATTTCAAGCCTACTGTGACGGATGAGTAACTCGTCCTTGTGCCCCCTGGTACATCTTCCTTCAGCTCTAAAAAAACTATCTCAGGATCAAACCGATCCAACCCATTAGTGATCTTGAACACTTGGATCATACCTCCACGGCGACGTCTAAAACCCAGTGATGGTAATTTAAGGGCTTGTAGCCTTTCCTCATATGATGGATGTCTCAGGTGAGGTATTAGCTTAGTCGCTCGCCTCTGTATTTTCTCGATTTGTATCTTATCAATCCGGTATCTAGGGTGTCATGTGATATTCCCATACTCCAGGTGGGGTCTGACAAGAGTCGTGAATAGTCGCGGTAGAGTATCTTCGTCAATACAAGATAAGGTCGTTCTGATGAGCCCCAGTAGTCTACTGGCCTTGTTTACAACGTAAGATACAG
>JAODUP010001423.1:0-52858 GCA_025642065.1 Paralvinella palmiformis | reverse complement strand
AAAGATGTCGTTGCCGTAGCAAGGAATCCTAACCCAAATATTATTTTCCGACATACGAAATCTGTTGCAAATTACACATTAATACTATAGATGAAATATGTATCATTAGTCGATCATTAAAAACAGACATATTTCCAGATAAGCTAAATTGTCCTCAACTAATTTCCACCTATAAAGCTTCTCATCCATCCCAAATGAATAATCATCATTCTGTAGGTATTATATCAGCCTTTTCTAAATTACTAGAACGAGAAATGTATTAACAAAGAAATATTTGAATTTCAATAACTTACTTTATGAATACCAATATGGATTTCGTGCCAACCATTCGACCATCTATCAAATTGTACCTTTGCCAAACAAGTATCCATAAGCCAAAACAATACTCTTATTAAATAAATGCAAATTTAACTTAATACAGAATTCTCTGCTCTCAGTAAAGTCAGTCACTTAATACTTTTCCATAAGGTAAATAGATATGATTTACATAGGATACATGTGGTTTAAAAGTTATCTTCAAAATATTATTCTTGGGTTCCTCGAAGGTCAATATTGGTTGCTCGTTTATTTTTAATTTAAATAAATGACATTTCAAAACCATAATGCTAATATTTTATTATTTGCAGACGATACAATGATATTTTTGTCACACCCTAATATTGAGGAAATATTTCTTCAAAATATTAATAAAATGTAATTGTTTCTGTACAAATAAAAAGCTTTCGTTAAGTGAAAATAAAATATATCATAACGACACTAACTCCTTAACAATGTCACATTATAAATATAAAAGTATGTGTAAATGGGACCCAGTATCACAAATTTGCAAAACAAATATAACAGGAATATACGTGAAAATCTCGTAGATGATTTTATCAATTGGAAATAGCATTTTATGTTCATTAATATAAAATTATCAGATCACCCTTTGTTATCAAACAATTCAAATACGCTTAGCAGCATGAGTGGCTTTGCACGTCATATTTTTCACTGATACATTCATAAATCCAAATTAAAACAGTCACACATATCCATTGTTCAAGTGGTTTAGCAGTTTGAAAGTGTCAGACCCATGTTAGCAGGGGGTGTTATTGTATAGGAACGATTTTGTATGAAATGGACTGCCGAAATGCTTTTCACTATTATTGTTATATCAACGACACACCCACCCACCGCACACCCACACAGATACACACGTTTTCATGACAATAACTCAATGCATGTGACCCAGGACCTTCAACCCAGTACATAGCTAATTACATGTTGTAAGCAAAATATATTGTTTTTATTTCAAGAGGGAACATACTAATATTATCAGTGTACTTTACATATTATTGCTATGAATTTAAAGGCATGTGATATTGGCATTGGTCACACGCATTCAACCCAGTACATTGATTACATTAACATATCGATTTCTGTCCGCGAGGTAGGAAGCGAACCAGTCCAAGAACACTCCACTCAAGCCAAACCAAGATGGCAGATAGTTCAAGAGAACTGTATGAGCAGTAGTGTCAAAGGCAGCCGACAAGTCTAGTAAAACAAGAGCAGCCTTTTGACAACGAAGTGTGTATATCGTTCTTTATACACAGAGTTGCTTGCGTTATGTGAGATAAACGTTCCAACTTGGCAGGTGAGATGTCTGTCGAGATGGGTTGAAAAGACTGGTTTCTGAAACTATTGTGTATTTGCGTGAATCTGTTTGTGAAAAAAAGAGCTGAACGTATTTGCGACGTATTTGTCGTCTTTACCGTAAGGCAAGATGCCGTTCAGTTCTTTCTACAACTTTTTCGGGTCGTCCCAGTTCTTGTTGACGACGTCTGTATAGAAATTATCCTATGGTTTGTTGATGATAACGTTACATTTACGGATTTGGCGTCGCAGCTTTGATCTATTGAAATGAGAGGGATTTTTCTCCAGGTCCTTTCGTCTTGTCTACGAAACTGTTTGGCATCACGATATTGCTGAGTTAACCATACTGGCTTAGGTTTGGTTAGACATTTGTTTTACGTGGTGCATTTTGGTCTAGTTCATATGAGAGATTACTAATATATTGAGCATAAAGGTCAGAAGCATTGTCGGAAGGTGACGAGACAAAATAGTTGCTGCGTTTAATACATTTTCACAAACTTTGATCATAAGATTAGTCATAACATTCCACAAGGTCACAAATCATTCTACAAATATATCCAGACCATCATGACCACACCGTTTTTTTAGACTAAGTTGGAACTAAAGATGTCGTTGACGTAGCAAGGAATCCTAACCCAAATATTATTTTCCGACATACGAAATCTGTTGCAAATTACACATTAATACTATAGATGAAATATGTATCATTAGTCGATCATTAAAAACAGACATATTTCCAGATAAGCTAAATTGTCCTCAACTAATTTCCACCTTTAAAGCTTCTCATCCATCCCAAATGAATAATCATCATTCTGTAGGTATTATATCAGCCTTTTCTAAATTACTAGAACGAGAAATGTATTAACAAAGAAATATTTGAATTTCAATAACTTACTTTATGAATACCAATATGGATTTCGTGCCAACCATTCGACCATCTATCAAATTGTACCTTTGCCAAACAAGTATCCATAAGCCAAAACAATACTCTTATTAAATAAATGCAAATTTAACTTAATACAGAATTCTCTGCTCTCAGTAAAGTCAGTAACTTAATACTTTTCCATAAGGTAAATAGATATGATTTACATAGGATACATGTGGTTTAAAAGTTATCTTCAAAATATTATTCTTGGGTTCCTCGAAGGTCAATATTGGTTGCTCGTTTATGTTTAATTTAAATAAATGACATTTCAAAACCATAATGCTAATATTTTATTATTTGCAGACGATACAATGATATTTTTGTCACACCCTAATATTGAGGAAATATTTCTTCAAAATATTAATAAAATGTAATTGTTTCTGTACAAACAAAAAGCTTTCGTTAAGTGAAAATAAAATATATCATAACGACACTAACTCCTTAACAATGTCACATTATAAATATAAAAGTATGTGTAAATGGGACCCAGTATCACAAATTTGCAAAACAAATATAACAGGAATATACGTGAAAATCTCGTAGATGATTTTATCAATTGGAAATAGCATTTTATGTTCATTAATATAAAATTATCAGATCACCCTTTGTTATCAAACAATTCAAATACGCTTAGCAGCATGAGTGGCTTTGCACGTCATATTTTTCACTGATACATTCATAAATCCAAATTAAAACAGTCACACATATCCATTGTTCAAGTGGTTTAGCAGTTTGAAAGTGTCAGACCCATGTTAGCAGGGGGTGTTATTGTATAGGAACGATTTTGTATGAAATGGACTGCCGAAATGCTTTTCACTATTATTGTTATATCAACGACACACCCACCCACCGCACACCCACACAGATACACACGTTTTCATGACAATAACTCAATGCATGTGACCCAGGACCTTCAACCCAGTACATAGCTAATTACATGTTGTAAGCAAAATATATTGTTTTTATTTCAAGAGGGAACATACTAATATTATCAGTGTACTTTACATATTATTGCTATGAATTTAAAGGCATGTGATATTGGCATTGGTCACACGCATTCAACCCAGTACATTGATTACATTAACATATCGATTTCTGTCCGCGAGGTAGGAAGCGAACCAGTCCAAGAACACTCCACTCAAGCCAAACCAAGATGGCAGATAGTTCAAGAGAACTGTATGAGCAGTAGTGTCAAAGGCAGCCGACAAGTCTAGTAAAACAAGAGCAGCCTTTTGACAACGAAGTGTGTATATCGTTCTTTATACACAGAGTTGCTTGCGTTATGTGAGATAAACGTTCCAACTTGGCAGGTGAGATGTCTGTCGAGATGGGTTGAAAAGACTGGTTTCTGAAACTATTGTGTATTTGCGTGAATCTGTTTGTGAAAAAAAGAGCTGAACGTATTTGCGACGTATTTGTCGTCTTTACCGTGAGGCAAGATGCCGTTCAGTTCTTTCTACAACTTTTTCGGGTCGTCCCAGTTCTTGTTGACGACGTCAGTATAGAAATTATCCTATGGTTTGTCGATGATAGCGTTACATTTACTGATTTGGCGTCGCAGCTTTGATCTATTGAAATGAGAGGGATTTTTCTCCAGGTCCTTTCGTCTTGTCTACGAAACTGTTTGGCATCACGATATTGCTGAGTTAACCATACTGGCTTAGGTTTGGTTAGACATTTGTTTTAAGTGTTGCATGTTGGTCTAGTTCATAGGAGAGATTACTAATATATTGAGCATAAAGGTCAGAAGCATTGTCGGAAGGTGACGAGACAAAAGAGTTGTTGAGTAAATCATACTTCATTTGATCACAATCTATTCGGTGATATTGACGAAACGTAATCTGTTTAGCTATGCATTTTGAAGGTGATATGAAATCTAACCCATTATATTGATTGCACACATTCAACCCAGTGCATTGGTTAATCACATTCAACCCAGTACATTGGTTACTTTTACTACTACTGCTACTGCCACTACTACTACTATTATTATGGCAACTTCACAGCACTTGCCATATAAATATTTTCACGGGCCCAATATATGTGGAATTGCCCCAAGAAAAACGCTCTTGATCCAAAACATGCCAACTTTGTAAAAATACACATATTCTTTCTTTGCAATCATAAGTTTTGTCATGAAACTTGCTTTTGTTGGCTTTGTAGATTGAATGGGTAGTATAGTATTACACAAAAAATACGAATAAAACACTATATTCACAAATATAACACTATTATGAGTCTATTCAAAATTATAGATAACACTTTTATTATGTGATAGTAACAATATCTTGATATCTTTTCATTTAAAAAACCCTATTTTCCCCACTGTTTCGAAAATTCTAGAAAAGGTGTGTGACATCTGCTATGAAAGGTGATTTCTTCAAACACTTTTCTGATATACAGACAACCTGTTATTGACTGTTAATAACATAATAATTGGAACCTAATTTAATAAACCACTAGAATATTTACTATGTGCACGGTTAAAAAGTGTTTGCAAAGTAATTGGCAAATTAAAAATTAAATCAGACAAGACATACTGGACAACGAATGGTCTCGTGTCTCTGAAATTCCAAGGAACAAGATTGGAATTTGATGTCACAATCTGAAGGCCTGTAGTATGCTCTGTGGTATTATACTTTCATTCAAACAACAATTATAACTCCAAACTAGTTAAACAATATTTAACTGCATGTATAATTTAATTACCGTTATAATTAGAAAATGAAAGAAAAAACTAAATCTGCAAGTCAATATGTTATCAAGTAATCTTACCCGATTACCTTGATCTTGTAATTGTCCCATCCCTGTCTTACCGAGCTTGATCATCATTAATCACAAGAGTATTCACACCAAAGTTTATATTTACAAATCATCAAATGTCTAACATTATTATTATATGATTATTAGATCCCTTCTGGCTCTGGCCTCTACTACGGCTCTAGGTTGAGTCTAGCCTCAGTAGTACAGTACTAGTCTACCCTTTAGACTTAGGCCTTTAGGTTTTGGTATTTCTTTCATTTCATGATCTATGACAGGGGTCGACAACCTTTTGGAGGGGAGAGCCAAATCGTAAAACTGGACTTGATCGGAGTGTCAGGCTCAAAGTGCCGTGTGGGGTAGGTATGGGAGTGGGCACCCCTCCCACTGGCAGAAGATTTCCCCAAATGAAGTGGTTTCGGACGATCCTAGACCAGATGTCACCAATATATTTTATGAAATTGTTTTGAACTGTATCTGTATGGGTAGTAGAGTAAAATTTGGATTAAGCCAGTGGACAATATATGTATTTTCAAGCGCAAGAAGCTGCATAATACATTGTGTGTCTACCATGACCTATACCTCTCAGATAGAGTAGCTTCATGAATATTAATTATTATATACTATTAACAGAAGAAAAGAAATGTCTACGAATTAATTATGTGTAATGTTTAATTTATTTTCAATGTGCTGGGCTTGCTCCATCAACCCAATGATATCAAACTATAGATACATACTAACAAGCCTGCTCTTTGCAAAAATAACCTTGGTGAACAGTTGTTCACATATAGGTATTCTTTTTTTGAAAAGTGCAATTACCCTTCGAACGTGATGCATTAGTCCGGTGATCTAGTCGGCTTGAACATATTTTTGATAAAACTTAACTATCGCAACTTCAGTAAACTTGGTTTTCAAGTCAGTGCTGCATTGCAAATCAATCAGTTCCAGCTGTAGGTGAATGATAACACTGTCCACGGTTACTGCGAACAGAGTTGGAAATAATGCCAAAGCTTGGTTGTTGGCGTGCAGATCTGCAAATTGAGTTTTGAATGTTCTCGCAGCTGCCAACAAAAGGAGCACACGTAGTGGTCTCATTAAGTTAACTTGCAGACAACATTGGAAAATGTGCATAATTGCATTGTGCAGATATGTTTAAACAGTTTGTTAATTAACTATTCTCTGCTGTGTAATTTTATGTTGAACACATTCATATGTTTTGAAAAGTCTACCAAGAATGCCAAAACTGACAACCTTGCTTGGCTTGACAGAAACCAGTATATGGTTTTTATCCAACATTATATCAGTATGGCATCAAAAAAGGACTTTGGTAGAACAAAACACTATAAATCTCTGCTCACGATGACCATTATTAAGAAAGAGGACTTACAAAGCTAGCCAGTTCTTGATTGGTTGCCGAATTTGCTAAGGATTGTCGATTTCTATGAAAAGGGCCATTAGACTATTGCCTTCTTTGCAGCAAAGGACAGTTTAACAGGAGTTATTAGTCATCTGGTAAAACGTTTTGATAATTATGCAGTCAGTGACAACCAAAACCAATGTGTAAGTGGGTTAAAAGAGATATGGGAATCTCCATACTTTACAAATACTCTAAAATTCACAAATACCTTAAACTCCAGAATGTTGTCACAGGCCAGACAGAATGCAGCTACAGGCCATAGGTTACCAACCCATGATCTATGATCATAACACTGGGATAGCACACCGCAATGCAAGCATGTTTGGTCTGTCGGGTAAAGTACTTGAATGGTTTATATATTCTATCTGGAACAACGCTCCCAGACAGTGTCAGTTCGTGGTATTTTATCTGACATTAAGTTTTTGTTATCTGTTGTACCACAGGGTTCAGTTCTTGGTCCTCTGGTTTTCACAATGTATACCTGTCCTCTTGGGATCATTGCGCAGTGATATGGGGTTAAATATCACTTGTATGCTAATGACACAGAGCTGTATATATCACTGGATCCTAAAAATCAGTTAAATTTCCCCTTTTCATTGAAGAATTTAGAACATTGTATTGCCGATATTTGGTTGATGACTCAAAAACTTCTAAAACTAAATGATAATAAAACAAATATTTTATATTTGGCATCACCCCATTGTTTTAAATCCCTAAAGACACCAGCATTACAGATGGGTGCATCTTCCATTACCCCTAATGGGTCAGTAAAAAATCTAGGGGTTATTTTGGACCAATGTATTAACATGCCGGCAACTATTAAAAATGGGTCGTCTCTTGAAACTTTTAAATATCTTCTAAAAGATACCTATTTAAGGTCACTTTCACAGATAAATAATTATTATCTTTTAAATAATTACAGGGTTTTTACAGGTATACTGTTTGGGGTGTTATTATATTACATATTAGTTGTACAGCGCCTTTGAATGGCTCTTGCTAGTAAGTGCGTTTTATTAAATATACATTATTATTATTATTATTATTATTATTACACACACTGGCTAACTTTAATAATATGTTATTAAAAGAAAAAAAACCATCTATTTACATAACAATCGTTTACTTTAAGTTACTCTAGAAGATGTGTAGCAAGTTGGTTGTGTGATAGATACTATTTATTACCTGTAATTTGTCCAGGTGTTTATACATTTAGTAATGTCTCTTACTAACATTTCCATGTAATCTATTGTTTAATCTGAATTATATTGTTTGTTCCCAGTTCAATAGTAAGTCTGTTATGATTCCTTTCAGATAGCAAGCTAAATACTCCTGCAGCTGCAGAAGTGATGTTATCATAATTTGTGTTAGAAGGTGTTAGACTTTACTTTGATGTGGTGCAAAGAATAAAGCCACATGATTAGTGGAATGTAAACAAGAGACACGTTATATATATTTAAGTCAAAAGATTGAAATAATTCAACAAAGTTAATTACCATTTTGTGAAATGTTAAATGGAAGTGTTCTTAAATATATTTGGTGAACATTTTGCAATTGATCAAAGGATGATGACTTTATTTGTTTCCATTACATTCTTTCTATCTGTAGCAGATGATGATGACTTTATTTGTTTCCATTACATTCTTTCTATCTGTAGCAGATACAGTACGCTCTTAAAGCATTATAAGTACTCCTGACTCAGGAATAGAAACACTGCATCGCATCTCGAGCGGTGGCATTGGACACAGCTCGCGCGGTTGGTGGGTTTTATATAACAACTTATATAATTCACCTTGGTTGTATGTGGGAATATAACTATCTTTCCTAGGTCCAGTTATGTCCAGTTTGTACTATGACATTCAAGATTAGCTCTAATCTGCTTGTCATAAATAACATTTAAGAACTACAATAGTTGGAATAGCATAAATTAGGTCAGGTTTGAAAATGATAGCATAGTTCAAACAGTACGGAAGCTATGACGCGCTATTACGGTCTGCTTCAGCGCAGATGTCAGTTTTTTAATAGTAATTAAGAAAAACAGTTTTAATAGTAGTCGCTTCATGACGCCTGCCCGTTGTAAAAACTGATCTTTGAAGACAGTGACAATTGGGTTATATGGTTTATATAGTATTGCTTTGAAGAAAGATACAGCAATTAAAAAATAGCTATAAATAGGGCTGCTTAGATAATTAATCTAAACATTCTCACTACTGCCGTGATCTGACTTGGGTGTTCTACTCCCAAACTCCACGGCTGTAGGTGATTCGCTTTTTGTTTTTGCTTGGCGGCTTAGGGACTGGTGAGACATTACACATGTCTCAGCAAGAAAAGTCGCCACTCTGGATTCAGTCCCCTGAAGAAACGTCCAGAGTTTGAATTCACGGTTCGAGATTCTCTGTGCCTGTGCCTTATTATACACAGCTAAAACACACATTGCCCGTGCCAGAGATTGAGGTTCGTGTTTTCTTTTTACCAATTGTAATATTTGATATAAAGGGTTAGTGACGAGTAGGTCATAGAATTTATTGGATTTGTATGCTTATGAGGTATTTGACCCTCCAGCAAATATCACAAGGCCATTTATGCTGCGGTTAAGATGTTCCCGTTTTCTGTGCGTGGAGTTTAAATTTTCCCCGGCCCCCGCTTCAAAAAAGGGTTGATCTAGAGCTGTATATTCCGTGCACTATTTGCGTCTTTGGAGGCACGCCGTTTAAGTGTTTGGCCTGGTTATCCAGCATTTAAATGACTGTAGCAGACACAGTACGCTCTTAAAGCATGTACCCCTAACTCAGGAATAGAAAACTCCCTCGCATCTCGGGCGGTGGCATTGGACACAGCTCGTGGGGTTTGGGTGTGTTTTATAAAACAACTTTAGTTGTATATATAATTCACCTTAGTTGTTTGTGGGAATAAATTATTTTCCGGGTTTATGTCCAGTCTGTACTATGACATTCAAGGCTAACTCTAGTCTCCTTGTCATTAATAAAACCCTATATTATAATTATAGTTTGTATAGCAGACATTAGATCTGATTTGAAAATGTTAATATATAGAACGGCAATTCCGCCATAACGATCTGTTAAGGCGCCGATGTAATAGTGACGAGTAGGTCATAGTATTTATTGGATTTGTATGTTTATGAGGTTTTTGACCCTCCAGCAAATATCACAAGGCATATTATGCTGCGGTTGAGAAAGTTCCGTTTTCTATGCGTGCAGACCATATTTCCCGGTCTCTGCATTCAAGAAAAGTTGATCTAGAGCTATATATTCCGTGCACTATTTGCGTCTTTGGAGGTACGCCGTTTAGATGTTTGGCCTGGTTATCCAGCATTTAAATGACTGTAGCAGACACAGTACGCTCTTAAAGCATGTACTCCTGACTCAGGAATAGAAACACTGCATCGCATCTCGAGCGGTGGCATTGGACACAGCTCGCGCGGTTGGTGGGTTTTATATAACGACTTATATAATTCACCTTGGTTGTATGTGGGAATAGAATTATCTTTGCTATGTGTGTGTGTGTGTGTGTGTGTGTGTGTGTGTGTGTGTGTGTGTTTGTTAAGTACAGATTGTGTCTGGGAGTTTTACTTCCTGGTTTGTTGAAAGCACATATGCCTCTGAGTGTTTAACGTGATTCTCCCTCTCACCCTCTGCGTGTGAGTGGGTGAGTGTGTGCATGTGTGTGCGCGCGCGTGTGTGTTGTATGGTTTATCTAATTAATTTTCATCTCTTAGCCACTCAATATGTCGAATTGCGCATGTAGGTATGTCGGCTAATTCCCTATTTTCGGCCCATCCCAATAATCCGGATGTGCGTATTTGGGACGTGATTTCAGTTATTTTGTAAATACAGATAAATGACAGAAACAATGGATGCATGCAACCTAAAGTAATCAGTAAACAAAATCCCAACTCAATTCCAATGTCATCTTGATGTAAAGCAAACTGTTCTAACCTTTGCCGATGAATTTTGCATTGTACCATGACTGAGATTATTCCACACCTGTACTAAGTGGACCACTGAGTTCGATTCTTTTCGGGGATTTTGACGCTATAGATGTTTGTAATTATTATTATTAAATTGAAACAAACCGCTCATCATACAGAGGTAGGAACTATGCTTTATAGCGTAGGCCGGAAATAAGGATGATGTTTTGCGTGTTATGTCATGTGATCTTGTTGTGTTATTATGTCTCAGTTTTCAATAATCGATTGGTGTTTTTATTTATTCCTTTATATTCGTTAGCAACTGATATAATGCCACAACACAAGATAATAACTGAACATTACATTGCCACGACCTTCATTCATGTCTTAATACGCCGAAAATATGGTTGAAAGGGGTATATAGTTTAGAACAATGTGTCTTTGTAAAAAGCAAATTGCATACACATTTTTGTAATAATATATATTAACGTATTAAAGTAATAATAATGGAATGTTAAGTTTTGAAACAAGAAAAAAGTAACTAATTTAATTTCAAAAATTTGTTTTGATTCAAATTAGTATTTGTAACTCATACGTCGCTTCTGAGTTATTGAGTAAGGGCGCTATCACAGGCCATTTGGATAAGCGTAGTGTCGTCCACATGTTTTTTGTATCTTTATTGTACAGAATAACGTCGAGACACCTTTTTCCAGTCTTGTATGGTTATTATCATGTTTCATCAGAGAAAAATAAAATATTACAGCAATGTTCCACACATCAAATCTCTCTCCCGCGCTCAAGGCTTGGTTCTATTTGTCTGTCGCTCTCTCTCTCTCTCTCTCTCCCTCTCTCTCCCTCTCTCCCTCTCTCTCTCTCTCTCTCTTTCTCTCTCTTACACATACACACACACACACACACACACACACACACACACACACACACTGGTATGCCGACCTATTTCTCGCATTGATAAATAGAATTCTAATCGGATACTGGCTTGAAATGTGGACATTGTTTAATTTAGAGATAATGTTACTTACATAGAGTGTATAAATGTGTTTATTATCTATGACCAATTACTACATGCATTAATAATTTGTACGATATTTGTTCTTCCTCATCATGGCATTGCTTTCTTATACATAATGTTGACGTGACAAATATTTGGAATGATATGGTAACAATACTTGATATTATTAAATGATGATTTTATCATGTTTCCTCGAAACTATCATATTTATGTGCAAGCATTACATATATTTATTGTTTGTCTGTAATTATCAGATGTTAGGTGAGATATATATTGTTGTGTCAAATTACACAATTTATATTTGTTTGGAACTCAACGTTTACTTGTAGAGTGAACTTTGTACATTTGATGGTGTAATATGAATACGCGTCGTGGATATTTAAATATCACACTTAGAAATATTAAAACATTCAAGAGAAAGCAAACAAAGATAATAACGACAAGCAAATATTCAATAGTGATTTAGGAGATCAATGCAAAACTTTAATGTTTATTTGCAGGGGACTATCTGGCTGCTTTTTGTTTGTTATTTATTCAAAACGAAAAGTGATATGCATATGGCACAGAGTTTAAACTGAAAGTTGCGCAGTATGCTGACAATTGTAATAACAACAGGCAGAAGGCTCGGGAGTTCAATGTTTCAGAGAAGCAAGTGCTAGTCTGGCGAAAAGCCACGGTTGACTTAGCCGAGATGCCACGAACAAAGAAGGCACACAGAGCGAGGAAGAATTCATTACCCCAAGAAAAACAATAACTGAAAGAGAAGATATGTGACCACAGACAACAGAGTTATGTTTCCTGTTGCGCTATCAGAATGAAAGCGAAACAGATGATCAACAGTAAATCGTTCCGTGTATCATCCTGTAGTTGTCACATAAACATTTATCATGACACCTTGCTGATTTTAGTGCACCTTATATGCGGGTTCGACTCCAGGGGGCTTATTGGTCCGAGAAATACGCGGGTGCAACTTATACCCGAATATATGCGGTACATGTAATTTTGAAATTAGCTTGTATCTTATTACATGAAATGCAGATATAAAGCACACGAATCGTAAGGCATTTAGGAGGGGGAGGGTTATCTGATGGATTAATTCATGTGTCATCTTGGCTCACAAATTACTAGCTATTCCTTCTACACACAGATAGACACATTTTCCCTATAAACTTATTCAATTAATATATATATATATATATATATATATATATATATATATATATATATATATATATATATATATATATATATATATATAATGGAGAAAGGAAAATTTTATGTTTGTCTTAACACTAATGATTGCCAATATTAACATGCGAATAACAACATGCCAACTACTCTATCCACTTTGAGAATGCTTAGGTAACCTTATCCATTTAATCTATGTGTATACGAGAATACTCACACAACTACTATTCTCACAAGGTATTATTATATAATTTTTAGTAGTCGCTGGGTAGCCTCATATTGACATCATGGTGAATATAAAGATTTTGCTATTTATAGTCTGAAAGATAAAATAGTTTATATATGATTTTGTTGTTGATGTTTTGTGAAGGACTGTGTGCCTTAAAGATTAAATCATACAGCATTTATAAAGGCTTCTTGAAGTACGTCAACCGACAATGTTTATATAGGAATGAATGCTGTTGAATGAATCATGACTAGCGTTCATCTTCATTCGCTTTCCCAAAAAGAGGCAAAAACAAAAAACAAACCCCCCCACCATACACACACACACACACACACATATATATATATATATATATATATATATATATATATATATAAAAAACCCAAACAAAAGAGAGAGAGAAAAAAAAAAGAGAGAGTGAGCAACATTCGTGTGTTTAGGGCTTCAATAGTTTATTTCCCATGCTCATTAATCATATGAACCATCTGATGTGTCATATCCGGCGCTTATAGCTTGAAGTTTAATATCATTCAATGTATGAATTTTTTTAAAAAATTTACCTTCATATTCTAATTTTCAGGACTAACATAAATATGCTCACACAAATTATAAATGATGTTAAAATATGAGATCGATGAACCACATATTAATTTATTCGTTCAAAGTGCTGCTTCATCGACTACAATTAGTTTGTATGGCCGCATTTTGAAGCCAGACACAGACCACATGCTTCTGAAATAGGACGTCACTTAATACAAGCTGTTTGTATAACTGGGTTATAACAATGTAAACAGGGGTCAACCAGACATGTATTTTGGAACAAATAAGGAATATTACTGTTTAGTTCCAAATAGCCTCGTAGTTTCTTTATATAGTGAAATTCCTTAAGATTGTTTTGTACCTTTTAACAACGAACATCTTCCGAGCAGTCAGATTTATGTAAATGAACCTACGACGGTGTCAGTTAGTAGTAGTTAGTAGGTAGATGATCACGGGATGGGATCGGATCATGAAGATAGCTGAGCCAGGGCATATATGACCTGACCTGATCGAGAACGAGATGGCTATATGATCCTTGTGCCATATGAACTGGGAATACTTCCCGCCTTACAATTTGGCATTCGATAAACCCTCAAGCAATTATATATATTAAAACAATTATAATTCCTGATTATTATTGGGTAAATTTGATTACATTAATAAACATTACCAATTTAAAACACATTATCTGAGGGTGAACTGTTCCTTTAAAATGTAACACGGACACGTATTTAAAAATAAATTAAGTAACTTAAATATTTAGATACTTATACTAATATTCCACTGAAGTTGTGAGCACTGACGTGTTAAATATTGTAGTATGTCGACACTGGACCATTACGGAAATAATTTTTGGTTTAATAATACAGAATCTGTAGCTCACCGAAAATTGATCAATATTAACCAGTTGACATGTTAAACTAATCATCGAAACCATGAGCAGTTCTATGTTTGACGTTTACTCACATAAGTTGATTGATTAGACACCGTCCATGTCACGTTCTTATGATACAAGGGGCATTAGCTTTGGTACTAATTGTTTTCAGTACCTGATATGTTATATTTATTATGGAATTAAACTTGAAGTCGGTACACCATTATGATTGATCTATTTGTTATTCATGATTCGGTTTTAATGTTCGCTAAATGTATAAATATGTCTTATATCAAGATATATTTGTTAAAGATTGTGAACTATAAGTGAATTAAGTTATATTAGTTTATTTATTTCGATGTAGTTTTCCTTTATAAATGAAATCGGTAGTTACCAAGATATATCGATACGTGATGCTTTTAGGGGAATATATGTGTGATATGTTTTTCAACATTTTATTGACCATGGTCTAACATCGCATGAACAATGAAGTGTTTCGTGATTAAATAGTCATTGCATTAAATTTAGTGACATTTCAAGTTATAATTGAAAGAGTAATCACATATTTTCACACAAGAGATAGGCATAAAATATGTTATTTGCTTTACAGAGACTGATATAATATTACACTCCTTAGTATAAAATGTCACTAGATCTGCATATAATTTCCTTGTAAGCCATCTACATATTATAATAATTATAATATCGGTGCAATATAAACAAATGTATCTAAAACAAGGAAAGATGAAGTTGTTCCTTGTAAGACAGCAAACTAAATCTTGGATATAATATTTAGTTATCTAGTTAATCTGTTAATATCAGTTGACATATATCAGTTATCGAGGGTCTCTAATAAAATAAAATGACACTTTTATTAATGTAAATAATTGTTTAATCATCTGAGTTTGTTTACAGTTACCCTTATCGTTTGTTCTTTGTATCATACCTATATAAGGTGATATATTATTTATACTCTCGGGTTACTTAATAAATTACTAACTGGAGATAATGCTGTCCCTTGATTAGTGGAGTATCCCTTTTATTTGATTTCGGCTACGATAATAGTAGATACACATCCATTAAACACAGCTAACACTGGGATTCGAACCCTAACTTGGAAGTTGGAAGTAGAGTCCAGACTTTAAAGATTGTTCCTTTGGACAGTTACTTGGCCCTTCAGCCCATATAACTAAGATATTAGAATAATAAAACAACGACCATAGTCTCGATCATAGTCCCAACCAATGTCATATTCATGGCCGTTTAAGACCCTTTTATTAGACTTTTTTTGGCGAACACAGACAAACAATCAAAAACAGAGATACATACACACACAGATAGATTTGTAAATTTTATTTTCACTGACAAAATATCAACAGATAAATATTAATGTTAAGAATTAAATAAAAGAAGATAAACGTAAAAATAATTCGGAAATATATTTGACTGTTATCTGATCTAGTAATAATGATGGGTATTTAAAATATTGATCCCAAGCTTAGCTTTCGTATAGTAGATAGCATATTACCTTATAAGTTACTAGGTAGGGGTGTACATCCTAATGTTTCTTGTGTTTCTTGTATATGCAATGAGGCTCTCCTACGAGTAGCGCTAATGCTAAATAAAACTAAAACGTCTACATAATTAAGATATTGTAGTTGGTAATTCTAATTATTATATATACATCCATTGTTATCTTCACTTGGTTATTATCAAGTGTGACAACACTTTCTTTGTGGATATGACGTTATTTTATAACCTTGAATTACATGTATACAGCTTAGTAATAGCAATAGATGATAAAACTATGATTTTCAAGAGGAAAGAAATAAGACTGTATGAACAATGTATTGACCGTTAATAATAATAATATTAATAATAATAATAATAATAATAATAATATTAAACTTGTTCATGCAGATGGCTACATGGATCTTCAAACCATATAACTAAGGATCTAACATAACTTTAAATTAGTTTTAATGACTAAATATCATCGTCCCAATTGTAGTCCCAACCAATATCATATTCACCGCCGTTTAAGACTCTTTTGTCAAAATATTTGCGAACACACAAACAAACAGATGCACATTCGCTTTTATTTATATAGAAGACATGTAGCTCAAAGCAATGAACGTACCTGATATAAAATGATAACTCCATATAGATAGTAATCATTCATCTAATCGAATTGTATTTGCGGCATATATTCCATTATTTGTCTAGCTTTTAGGATTCGTAACTCAAGTACAGATAAAATATAGGACATGTTTGCTTACATCTTCTAACAGCTCTTCTATTGATCACCCAAGTTAAAAATAAATATGTGATCAAATTATGGGTGATGACGATTTGAGGTTAAAAAAATGGTGACAGATATTCAATTCAACTTAGCAGCTAGTAGTTTATCTCTAATCACTGATAAACTAAGTCATAAAATGACTATCTGATTTAGGAAACAATGACAGATTATTGCGGGGTATTGGTCTGTTATTGATAACTGGATACGGCATACTCCTCTGGAAACTGGATCATGTTGCTGGATCGGGCAGGTCCATACTGGGAACAAACAAATATACCCCTTAGCTTTATCTGCAGAGCTGTATTTATGAAAGAAGTAAATATCAGACATACTAATAAAATAACACATTGTCTTTGTAATACTAATGACTTGCTCTAAATGCTGAATATTTATTCTATTGGGTTATTTTAGATCATATTTTATTACGCTGGTAACCATTATTATTATTATTGAAGTAAGTTCTACTATCAGTTTGAATATCGTTATAAATATTGTTGCAATAGAGAAATGTGCATTATAAACGTTGAGCCGATTTAAAAAACAAACTTATTATTTGATATAATTGGCTAATAATCCAAAGGGCACTTATGTCTGATTTGGTTAAATAAAAAAATAGAACACCAGAGATTCGTTTACCTTGTAAAACATTATAATTTTGACCATTTTGTGATAAGGTAATCTCAGTCGCCTAATATATTACAACTAAATTCAATTTCCAAACATGCTCAAATGAAAACCCTAGGTATCCAAGAGAAGGGTATACTTTGTTGGCACTAGATACCTATTGATATTAATGGTCGGAAACATCATGTGCGTATGTCACATTTTATGTCACACATTTCACCTGAAGAAACCTTTCTCATTTTATTGTCCGGATGATTAAATATAATAATAATGGATAATTAATAATGTTATTTATCTATGAAAGTAACATCTGTGTTTTAGAACGGATGTTAAATGTTCAAGAGACGACGTATTTGTAATATCCCTCGACACTAAAGGCATAATCATCATAAAACTTGAACCGGCACACAGTCACCTGTAATAGTATCTGACTAGATGGCATTAGTTTTCGAGATGAATGTCTGATGGACACAGGTTCACACATAGCTAATCAGGTGCCACGTGATTGACATATTCATTAGATATTATTAATTTCGACATGGATACCCTGTCGAGAATATATTACAGTGTGAGCTGCATTCTTCTGAATTCGCTAAAATCGATTGATGTTATAATCAGTTATGCAACATTATAGGGAGTTATGATAGTATATACGAGATGTAATAATAACAAGTGCTTCTTATGTCAAGGATGCTTTTAATCAGTGATATTGTTAAGACGGTGGTAGGCAGCTCGTGACATGTTCATAAATGTTAAAACATTTATAAAAAATAACTGACCCATTAGGGTTAATTGAAGATATACCCATCTGCAATGCTGGTGTTTTCTGACAAATATATAATATTTAATCCTAGAAATGTTTCAGTCATCCATAGCCGAATATCGGCAATAATATTCTAAATTCTTTACATTAGATAAAGTTAACTGAATGTCGTATGAAATGTTATGAATAGGCATTGTTCCAGATAGGATCGATACCATTCAAGTACTTTATCTGACATACCAAACATGTCGTTTAGCCTAGAAAAAGTAATTATAGTTAACTGTATAAAATGCAGCAGACAGATCCGGGAGAACAAGTAATACTGGCTTACCTTGATCAATTGATATTATAATATATTTGTTCACCAGAATCAAGGCTGTTTCAGTGCTGTGTCCATATTTATATGCAGACTGTAGAGATTCATTAAAGTTATTATTATATTAAATATTTGTTTAGATGGAAAGCAGAAGATTTTGGTTCGTGACAGTTTTAGTTAGTGCATATAAAGTTTTCATTCGGAATTTAACTTCAGTAAGCGTGATAACTCCCCATTTGTTGCATAGCAATGTGTTGTGAGATGTCTCGGTTGTACAACTATGCATATATATGGGGGGTTTAACGCACACAGAGGGTGGTAGTTATAAGATAATAATTATTCTTTCAGTTTTCTTGTGATATTAAAAATACATAAGCCGTGATTTGACGAACGTAAAACGAAACCATCTTACGCTGAATGATATCCTTGACACACGCTGTCTAATACTCCAATCCTGTATAATATATTGCCATGTATTTTCACGGAATATTAAGTATTAGAACAATGGGCCACGCATCTAAACTCTCTCCCCCCCCTCTCTTTCTCTGTGTCTATCTGCCTCTCATACACACACACACACACACACACACACACACACACACACACACACACACACACACACACACACACACACACACCCCACACACACACATATATATACTCTCTCTCCTCTCTCTCTCTCTCTATCTCTCTCTCTCTCTCTCTATATATATATATATATATATATATATATATTGCAACCATGTCCATGTTTGTCATCCGGACACAAACGATCCTCACTGAATGTCTACAATAGCTAGTTCTTCTTTTCTAGCACATATATTTATGGTGGAGCATGTCGTTTAAAGCGTTGGATAGAGAGTTATGGGGACATCACCGTAGAGATAGCACCATGTTTACGGAATGAATTAATAATAATTATGTCTAAATGTTAAATTGACTAAATGTTAAATTGCTTTACCTAAAGATAATAGATAATTATGTATGCATAGATTTATGAAAGTATAGTTTTTATTGATGTCTGACAGTCTATGTTCTAAACTAGAACCATTATATATATATATATATATATATATATATATATATATATATATATATATATATATATATATACAGTCTAACCTCGCCATCCGCCACCCGGGAACAGCCACCAACAGCACATACCGCCAACTTTTGATAAGGTCCCGATATCCTGCCAAGATAAAGCGCCATTATCCGCCCCCAGTTATTCATCCACCGCCAATGAATACGCAATACGAATACCATACATTGCCATATAAATTAATTTGAACGTATCAAGGGTCTTGCACTTTCTGATGGTTACGGAAGATCATGCCATAAGGTTGCAGCAGTGTTTCTGAACCATCTATTACCGTATGTCACTTCACGTGTTGTTGGTACGGCTAAAATTGCTCCAGACTCAGACCGTAGAGACGTTGTCGGCTGATACGGTACGACAAGTTCCTCTAAGTACTGAGGGGAAGTCCCTTGAAGTGCTTTAAAAGTGTACATCGAAATCTTATACTGCGACCTATATATAACCGGAAAACAATGGGGGAGTTCAAGACTGATGTTATATGTTCTCTTTTATGAGTGCGAGTGAATAGCCTGGCAGAAGAATTCTGTACTTTCTGTAGCCGTGTCATCAGTGTGCTTGGAAGACCATACAGGAGAGCGTTGCCGTAACCTAGCCGAGAAGTTATCAGGGTGTGTGTCAGTGTTTTGCAAGTATCCAATGTGATGTACCGCCTGCTATGACCAATATTACGAATTTGGCAATAACAAGCTTTGGGTATTGCATTTACTTGCCTGTCCATGGTCAGGGATGTATCAAAATATACTCCTAAGTTCTTCACTGACGATGGTAGAGAAACAGTATTATTACCTACCTGAAGCCGTAATCCCTCATTAATTCTGATGTTTTGGGTTAAAGATAATGAGCTCTGTCTTTTCCTCGTTTAACGTAAGCATGTTTGCACTCATCCAAGTACTGATATCAAGCAAACAAGCTCCCAGTTTCTTTGCAACGTCGGACCAAGTTGTTTTTGTCATGATCTCCATAAAACCCTGGGTATCATCTGCATAACAGTGCTAGAGCAAATTATGTCGGCTACATATCGCACCAATTGGTTTTGAATACAAACAGTACAAACGTGGTCCAAGTACCGATCCTTGTGGCACCCCAAAATGCAGGCACTAACCTTCTGATGTCGTCATTCCTATGACAACACACTGAGATCTGTCACTCAGATAAGATTTGATCCAGCAGAGGGCACTTCCGGTTACTCCAAGCGAGTGATCAAGGTGCGTTTGAAGGATCTTGTGATCTATAACATTGAAAGCAGCAAATAAGTCAAGCAGAACTAATGCCGCCATACACTTCCTATCTAAAGCTTCGCTTATTGGAGATTTGTGATTATCAATGTTGTCTCTAATGGTTGTAGTTTTCCTCATGAAGAAATCACTCCAACTTATTGGCCAAGTGCTCATCAGATGAACAGCTTGGCAGAATGATTTCTCCTTTATGTCCCATCAAATTCTTAGTGATTTTGAACAGACATTTTTGACTGTTGCCACATTCCGCTATCTTGTCTGAATAATAAGTCCTCTTGGATGAGAAGCTTTCCTACTTCACGACATCTTTCTTTGAATAGCTGATGATGATTCTCCAGCTTTGTTTTCCGCCACAGTCGTTCAGCTTTCCGTGTTAATTATTTGGGACAATTGCTGTAACAACATTTTAGTCCATGGAAGCTTAGTACATAGTATGCAGGTCATTAACAACTTTGCTGGACTGAATGTCATACCAGTGATCGGTGTTGTTCTATATTCTAATAATGCTATGCTCTGATATTTACCTTCATCATTATACTTGGCCGACATGTGCTTCATTGTTTGACATATTTATCTGCTTCTCCCATTGGATTGTGCTAAACGAAGACTAGAGATGATCAACTCCACATCCCATTCCCGGGGGAAATCACGGAATCGCTGTCTTAGAATAGGCACATTGGCAGACAAAATTTGTTGGAGGATTCTATGATGTGCTAGCATTGAGTAATAACATGATCAATTGTTTTGTATTCCAGTTTTGCCAATTCCCAGAAATTAGAATAGCACTGTACAATTACTAGTTAATCAGTGTTTTAATAGTCTTCTTCTAGTTTCTGCCATGCCAATTTAGGTATCTCATAAGCCTGCATAGGTTATTTTTCATTTGTGTTTCTGTAACACAAACACATATTACACTTTACCAATTTGTGACCAATATCTCAAGATATACCAGGCTAAAATAGTATCATTCTAGCCCGAGATTTTATTTTGACCATAGTCTCGTGAAGTAACTGTGACATTTTATTTTCTTCTTATCTCACTAGGCATTATGATGCGGTTACTAAAGAGTAGTGTACCATCTGCTTCATGAGTCTGGCCACTAATATTGTAATATGCCAAAATGGACTCTGGTCTCCAGTTTTAATGTTCCATTAGACACCTGCACTAACTAGTCTTCAAGTGTTGCCTTGTTTATCTACTCTAATAAGGTACTAGATACTGACAGACAGTCAACTAAGGAATGTACCATGAACTCCACATATTCTAGCCTCTCCATATCAGGTAGATCAGTCGGTACTGTTCTTGACAGTGAATCACTAAGATGCATTTATTGAGGTATACTTGATGTTCAAATCATAAGGGTGCAGAAATAACATTATTTGTTGAAGTCTGATAAGTGCTTCAGCGATTGTTTTCTTCTTTATTGATTCCAGTGGAAGATGATCAGACTCAATATGTAATTGTTCATTTAAATATACTAATCAAACTTGTCACAAAATGCTAAAAGTATCTTGTCGAACCGAACGTAGTTTTGTGGAGCACTGGCGAATATAAACGTTAACCTGTATCACTATTAGGTTAACTTGTATGTAATGGCTTTAATATGACATGCACACCTTGTGTGTCACTAAATGTTTCTTTGTTGCGTTTTTGGTGGAATTCACTTACTGACTTTATGCCAAATGGCATAAGGAGTGATAACATTTATCCCGTGGGGTATTACGCATTTACAAGTATAACGTTTCTTCTGTGATGTGTAACTGCCAACAACCTCATAGTTTTCATCGAGCGTTGTAAATATCTGCTTAACAGACAACTGGCTTTTTACGTCTGATAGAATTGGAATATTATATAGCTCTCGACGAAAACCAGTGTTCAATCGTTTTGGATCCAGACATAACTACTCAGCTATGACCAAGTTATACTATTTGCTTTTAAATCGTCTAGCATTAACTTCAGTTTGTTATATTCTGGCAAATGGCACTTTACGTGAAGGCTGGATTTGACGTTGAATCATAGGCTCCATTTTCAATGTGATACGCAAACAAAACATTATCACGTCTTCATTTGAAAGCCATTTCTACTGTGGCAACTGCCAGCTACACACTGACGTCTCCATAAGAACAAAAAAAACAACAATAGTTTTATCATTTGTTTTGTTTGGGATATAGGGATATAGCCATATGATGACACAATGATTTGTTCCCCAAATACCTAGCTCGTGGCATATCATAGTACCACAATACTTAATTGGTGTTTTCGCTGTTCCTACTGGAGATCACTAAATGGTCTCATTCCGACCGCATTTATACCACCTATTACCCGCTGATACCTATAATTGTAGTAAATTGACACATAGAGTCTGTGTTACGATGTAACCCTTGAGGATGACGAAATTCCATTTACCTCCATCATGATATAAACCTGCGGTTTTGTATTTGCATTTGTATTCGTGTAGACAATATCAACAGATTTAGTGGTATCCGCACTAATCATCTTTATAAGTAATGGCGTGGACTTTGCGGCTTGATATATTTCAACTGCTCTTAGTAATATCAGATCAATTTCCCGAAGGTGTCTTTCCTGTACTTTATGGTAAAATACACCTGACACTATTTGGTCATGAACCAACATGTCACGGAGCTGCCCAGAATTACAATTATTTGTCAAATTAGTGTGTTCTGCGGCATACGATTCTATAATTTCCCGATCTTTCTGTGTGCAGATCACATAGACGTTTCATTAATTTAGGATGACAATACTGTAGGAGGCAAGATACTTTTCCTACAGGGATTTCGTTCGTTCAAAAGTTACGTATTCTATACATGCAATTCTACAGACTCAATACGTTTATTAGCATGTCCATACTGTTAGCAACATAACAAAACAGGCTATGGTGACAATTCTAATACGTTTATCGTTAAATAACAGCTTATATTACGTTAACTGTTCATAGTAATTCAAATAATAGTTACATTATTATTTATATCAGAAAAAGATGACATCTAAATAATGCCTGCCACCAAAATCAATTCAAATGTATCTACGCCCTTGAAACTACATTGTCCAAAATTGGGCATAGTTCCAATATCTACAAAACATACAATATTATACGAAAATCGGCTATATACATACATAGAAATTATTATAATAGCTAAATAGTGCACAATACTTACATTTGTCTAATGGCTAGACTTGTGCTTGAGTAATAAAATCAAATATTAATGGCAACTGTAGTTTACGATGTTTATTGTTTGAAACTGCTTAGTCAACAAAAGGTGTAAGCCGTTATTATTTACAGGTAAAAATAATAATAAATACCAGAATGCAAAATATTAAGAATAGAAAAATAACAAAACGGTTTCCACCAGGATTCGAACTTGGTAACCTGAGATACGCATACAAATTATTGGTCAAAGCGCTCTATCCATTGAGCTAACTTCATAAATTTTAATTAGCATTTATTTTACAAATCATCATTATACTAAGAGTGACAAATCAAAACATTATAATTGACATTTACAAATAATAAGGTAAAGTATTTACCCTTTTCGTCTTCTGGGAATTTAAATGCATTATAATCATCCTTAAAATCAAGTCCACCAACGGTTTCAACAATGGGGACCTTTTGTAACTGTTCATTAATATTTCAGACCACACCTGTGGCGAGTTAATACATTTCAAATCTCAATTTAAAACGTGTTGAGTTTTCCAGATTCTTATCTACCTTTCTCACACCATGTTATATATGCATGTGCCAAAAACGAGTACTGGACGGAAACAAGCTTTATTTGTGTGTTTAGAAAAAAATGTGTATAATCGCAAAGAAAGCTTCATCACTCGACGGAATACCATGACGTTAGATTGGGCAGTTGTTTCAGTGATGAATTATTCCCATTGGATGTCACTTCAGGTTGTTGTCTAGGACTATGTTATAATTAATTTGCCTTAAGATAGAGCCAATTGGCTTTAAACGTTGCAACTGTCACGATGGAACATTTCTCCGGGTTGTATTGCATTCCTCAATTGTCTGTCCAAAGCGAAATCATAAAAAAATAACTTCGTCTGGAAGTTTAAGTTTGAAGGGAGATAATTAATAAATAGGAATAATGACATGGTATCTAGTGAAGCCTTCTTCTGTATTCTAGATGCAACATATATATTTATGTAAAGTGCACCATAAACAAGTAATCGTTGGTGTTGTCCTGTAATAATTTGAGGAATCCATGTATATATATATATAAGTATTTATTTCCCAGTTTGAGAGTTTATGTTATAGTTTTTCCCTATGTATCTTTAATAATCTTATTAAATGTCTTGCTCTAAAAGTCTAAAATAACTACATCGACCTTGACCTCCTGATCAAGATATGACAAGGTGTTAATAACTAACATAAGTGACCTTTCGTTAGTCAACGCTAGATATTGGTAAAGATATTGCAGAAATCTAGGTGTTCTTATATTTGAGAACATACTATAAATTGGACAGCTTATAGTATAAGTTAAAGACAAACGTCTATAAGTAACAGTCTTCTGGCTAGCATTTTTGTACAGTGGCATGGCGTTAAGATTAGACCAATCTTCTGGTGATGAGCTTGTCTCTTGATTTTGCTGGCTGATATATATTGAGTATTTATATCTCAGATCTTTATTAAATCTTGTTGTGCTTTTCTTTGTTAATTAATTTCCACAAAGTCGATATTTGTGATGGGACACTGGTTCTCTTTGACAACATTTTAGTAAATTAATTTTCACGATTAGAAAATGTATGAAATAAAGTGGTGATAATAAATGTTTCTTCATCGCCACTGATTCATGAAGATTTCATATCTCACAAAAATGAAGACTTTGAGTGCGTGTACATTAATATGTGTTTAGACATTTCCAAAAGTAATTTAGTTCCCTAATTTTTGTCAGACAGGTTAAACTTACATATTTCTATATGCTTGGAACTTGAATGTTAGTCCATTTTGGCAAATTCTTTGCTTATTGGATATATCCCACTGGATGAACCTTCATAAGATGAAACTTAACATGTAGACCTTACTCAATTGGTTGATGTAAGTTCAGTGATTGTTTCACGAGATCCAGTAACATATTTCTAAATTAATTGAGTGACTACTATCTGTTGTTGTTGTGGATCATGTTGCTGTGGAGCTTGTGATATCTGTCAAATTTAATATTACATTAACTGTAAAATGTAGCAAGTATTAGTCATATTCAGAAGAGCATATTTTCTGGCAACCCAAACTATTACATTTAACATTCTTGGAAATTCAGTTGAGATCTTGTTCTGTTTTAAAACACTGTATATACTTCACTAATAATAGTTACACCTCATTTTCAATGAAAGTATCTGTGGTTGAAACTCTGCTACATGATAGGTTTATTTTAAGATTTTCTATTATAAATGTAATTCTTATGTAATAGCTTAATATTTTCTTTTCGGCTAGTAATGGTCACCATGTTGTAGACATGTTATCAACTTTAGAGAGGTGAAGGAGATACTTATCACATAATAATTAGTCTTCTATTTTGTTTGGTATTTTTATAAACAAATCTGTTCTGACATTTTAGTGAAGCCATATATTACTGTATGATGTTCCTTGCATAATTACTTTGGTGTCTTAGCAATTAAGATAATCTAAATATGATATTATACCAGCACCTGAAATGTTTAATTAATCATTTCCTTTGTAATTAACATCAATATTTCATTAGATTTGTTATATTTATTGGGATTTTGTTCAGAATTCTGATAAACTAACGATATTTTTCCCAGATGATGGCTTTTATTAATGATCTTTCGCCCGAGGGTCATTTATCCGGGGTTCATATTACACGTCTGAGCTTGAAGTATCGAATTTCTGGGAATCTTCCACTGATTTATCATCTAGATGTTGTACGAAATTTCTGATTCACTATGGCAGTGTCTTGTCACCACTGACAGACACACACACCTCCACACACACACACACGCACATGCGCGCATACACACATCCACACACACCAGAGCCCTGCACGGGTTAGGTTAACCCGTTCGGGTAAAGCCAATCCTGACCCGTGGGTCGAATTGGACGGGTTGAACTTTTTGCTTTGGGTCACGGGTTGGGTTGGCTTTACGTTTTGGGTTCAAGTTGTTGTCTTATGGGAGGGGTTGGGTTCGGCCGCCTCCCGTTATTCAGTCACCGCCAATGTTTACGCGATACGAATACCATGCATTGCCATATAAATACCAGCGATCGTGACGATGTAGATAGTAATATCAGCGATAGATTAAATATAGTAATAGTTGCGGTTAACAAAGAATCAAAAGCCATCTATAACGAATCATCTCCCAAGGCTGACCATCGAATATGCCCCACTCTAATTCCACCCCACCACATAAAAGTGGCATAAAGTGAGGTTATAATATATATATATATATATATATATATATATATATATATATATATATATATATATATATATATATATATATATATATATATATATAAATCACCCGTCACAGAATTGGTCCAGTATGTGTTTATAGAGCTAACAAACTATCTCCAGTTTGAACAGTTCAAAAGCAACTTATTATAATAGCAGTAAGTGGTTAGTGTCTGGGACTATTTACAGAGATGTGCTGTATTGTTACAGCTGTTAATTAGTAAGTAGTTTGACTGATGAATATCTGGTTCAATATCATTTTAAGTACCAATATTATTAATCTACATCTCCTCCAACAAAATTAGAACTGAATATTTCATATTTATTGCTGTTTGTTTATGGACTAACTGACTGTCATATGACAATTAGTTTTTATTTTTACATTTCATTGACGTTAAATCCTAGAAACATATATATTATGGAAAGAGCATACATTAATAATCATGATAAGTTACAAAAATAATAGACTCGGGTCCTAGCTATAGTTCACCTGAACATTTTCTGCCAAAAATAGATTAAAAACTGACGAGTGTAGCACCAAGACTAAGCTAGGATGGAGAATAATTTGGATGGGACAGAATAGGGATGGTTGGTTCTTCAGACATAAAAACGATCTATTTTTAAATGAAAAAGGATGGAACAAAAAACGTGTAATACCAATATCTCAGAATAAAAATGTTTTTAACAAAATATTTACACAAACAAAAGCAATTGAATAGCGCAATAATGCAATAGGAAAGTTGTTCAAATATTGGGAGTGTCAGAGCTGGTATTGATGATAAATCACGATTTTGATTGAATATTTGCATTGAAAGTTGATAATAATATGAATGGTGACGATAAGCAGAAGCTAGATATTGACACCAGTCATTAACAACTTCTGTGTATTGCTATTTCTTCTTAAGTTATTATAGATTGTTGTATAATATAAATCAATCTAAGTATTTTCAGAACTAATTGCAATATCTTCAACATTAACATTATTATGCTGATTTAACCCTATTAGCCTTATTAACCCTATTAACCATATTCTATTTTATTTTCCTGCGAATATTTTTACTATATGTTGTCGTATATAGGCATACGCTCAATATCACCATAACTACTACTACTACTACGACTACTACTACTAGTAGTACGGTTACTATTACTACTACATTTTGTACTACTACAATTAGTACAACTACTATTACTACTAAGTTTACTACTACTTCTACTACAACTACCATTACCACGGCTACCACCATCCATATCCACCTAGAATAAGATTATAAATTGTTATCCAGGTTATTGTTTATACGGAGATGATCCTAACTGTGCCTTCAATTGTCATTGTGCTGTAGATGATGAGTGTAGTGGAGATACGTGTCTTAGTTGCTGTAATACGTCACTTCCTTCTGGATATAACTGGAAAGGACCATCTTGTCAAAGGTAAATGTTGAAATTATGAAAATATCCATCTGATGGTAATTAACTTTATACCTCAGCCACTAACTAAATCAATGAATCATTTGTTAAAGAATAAGATATATAACCAATGTATTGTTTGTCTAATAAAGGATGTCTGTTTTATAATTAAACTACAATATGTACATTATTATAGGTAATCTCGCCTTTAACAAACCAACTAATGTGACAGCATCTGACTTCTATCAAAAGACATATCCAGCTACTGGAGCTGTAGACGGTATAATACCTGATAATACATTAAATACACATTGTGCCCATCTTAGTAATGATAATGGAACATCGGCTGAATGGTGGACTGATCTGGGAGATGTCTACAAAATATATAACATTACATTATATTCCAGAACTGATAGTAAGCTTCACTTTATTATAGGTCATACTATTTTATTTTCAGTAGAATGTCTAAATATAAACATAATTAATTGTTGTACATAACATATATAAAACTGTGTAACGTGTTTATTTCTACATTTGATATTATTAAATATCAACAGATAATAATGATGACAGATTACAACAGTTTAATCTAACAGTGTACAATACATCAGATAATGAGGTACTCTGTGGATATCATCATAATCCCGTCTTCACACATATTACTATAACATGTCCTAGACCACTGATAGGTAGATATGTACACTTTAAGAAGAAGGCTAATGTAACAAAAGAAGAAGCTGCTGTACTATGTGAGGTAATCATAATAGGACATAAATATATAGGTAAGTATTTAATATATGGTTTTATTATTGTTAGTTAGTTATTAGACAATTAATATTAATAAATCATAAATATAATTGCAATTTTTCTTCAAAGGTTTATATAATATATTTGTTCTTGTTGTTGTTATTGTTGTTGTTGTTATTGTTGTTGTTATTATTGTGGTAGCAAAAAAGATAGTAACGAAGCGCGCTTATTTTAATATTTGCTAATGATGTTGCTGCATGTATTGCTATTATTGATGTCCTCATCATCATCATCATCATCATCGTCATCATTATCATCATCATCATCATCATAATAGTAATAACAACAATGAAAATAATAATACTATTAATAATAATAATATGCGGACACCTTTATGACTATTATTACATTAACTACTTATATTTCTATTGCTACTACAACTACAACAAATAATAAACCAACAACAATCATAATAGCTTTGTGTCTAATTTGTAATTAGTATGTGCCCTATAAAAGTTGTAACTTTGTCGACAAGTAACACACAAAAACTATATTTAGTAAAATCACAAACCTTTTGGACACATCATTTATTAGACATAACGTGTTTTATTTAATACCATTAAATGCCCGGGATATATATCATGATTACCAAGTTAGCCTTGACTTGTTATCTTCGCAGATCAGTTAAAGTTTCATTATTTCGTTCTAAATCATAATTATATATATATATATATATATATATATATATATATATATATATATATATATATATATATATATATATGTATTATATCTATGATATTAAGGACACCGAATGGTCTAAATTGTGCCGATGTGTCGTTAAACAACATCCATCCATCCATCCTTCTATGAATACTATATATATCTAAATGTTTATTTATCATTATAGTAGTGAAGGATAAAAGAGATCAGAAATGATTCTTTTTCATTTGTTACGTATTGTTTTAGTATAAAAGACCCTAGTCTTTCCTATTTTACAGTTTATCTTTAATATAACAAAATCCTGCTGCTTGTGTTGGACAGTTCTTAAGTCTGGAAATGCTGGTTGGAACTATGTAAAATATATTTTAATGTATCGCATGTGGCTTTATAGACTTATTTATAATTATTAGTAAATATATAGTGATAGCTTAAAGAGATGTTGTAGTTGACATGACCATCATTATCGGTGGGTTGCACATTTTCAATCGTCGATATTTGACTATTTTCAAAATAGCCCTCCCATCGGGCAACTTATTTACTGCAAAAGGGCCAAATATTTATCGAAATCTTAGACAACATATCTTGTTTATATTTGGGTAATAGATAACCCAAAACAATTCTATAGTCCATCAATGTTTGATTGTCATTTGCCAATTTTCGTTATCACGCAATTTACCGACTTCACAATTGTTCTCTTCGCCTGTATTCTAGTTCTCAGAATATTTAGAAGTTAGGAAAGTTGTCATATTTGGTATGTAAGGGAATAATATGATGTAGTTTACTTTAAAATATAATATATGGCTGTTGTAAAGTCATAATTAATAAGTACGCCATATAGGTTTATTTACACGATTAGATCTTAAACAACATTTGAAATCGACATTGATCAGATTGTAAGTTTAATTAAATATGATAATAAATTACACCATAAGAAGATTAATGAAGGAATTAATGTGAAAAGGATATGCTAGGATGATAACTTCCAGATAAATTAATTAAACTAACTAATATCAACTAAGTCAAAAATGCCCTTTAACATCGTAGACGTAAGCTTGTTTTGTCTGCTAAGACCCTAGTCAGAGTGTTGTGTTGGATTTCTTTAGGTCGAGTTTCAAATCCATCTCTTGCTTGTCTTTGTGTTATGTTTTGACTCAATAACAGCTAGACACATTTTTTGCTAATAATCATCGATATATCCATCTTTTAATGAAGTGAATGATTCGTTACTAGTAGCTCGTTTGAAGTAACTGAAATAAATGAAATAAGTTGATTAGTGAAATCAATAAGGAATTCATCAATACTTGATGTTACGGAAACTACAAGGAATAATACATTTAATACGTTATATATGCTGATTAGTTATAAAAGGAAATACACGGTTCAAATCAAGCAGTGATGGCGTAGTTAGTAAAACAGTAGACGCGTGTTCGTGGCTGCAGAGCTCCAATTCTGTCATTTGACGATTATTCACTCAGCCAGAAATACATTTTACGGACGTGATGGCAATGTGTCTGAATAATGCGCATAAGATGGCAACATGCGTTGTATGCTCTACTGGGACTTGATGTGTTTGATGGATTGACACAGGTCTTAGTTAGGGATAAAACTATTGTTCAGCGCCTCAGAAAGTGGTTACCTGTTTTGGTGGTTTAGAATTATACATTATTATCATGCTAGTGATATTTTACATAAACTAAGTGATAAAACTAGCATTTAATCCGGCCATGATATTCACTCGTAATATTTCATAACATCAAGACATAAATGTATATTAGTACAATTTGCATAATTACCAGATAGACTAGTTATAGGAATCCATCTTGTGATATGAGTTTAAAGGATTGTTAATCCCCAGTAGTCATATAGTGTGCCGACGAATATGATTTAACTTAGTGATATATCTAGTCTACAGGTGATTTAGATACTTTAAAGTTTTATTCATAAAGAGATCATCAATATTTTTACAAACTAAAATATTATTCTGTCTGTGATTATGTAAATTGACGGAACCTCGGAAATATCAGTGTTCCTTTTAATTAAGAGAGACGTATTTTCTATTTTACTACTAGGATGTCTTCAATATTAAGTTTATCATACTTGTACAATAGCTTTCAGGGTCGGTCGATATATACAAACTTTATTCACTGATCATCATTATTATTATCATCATCCTCATCATCATCACCTTCATTATCACCATCATCTTATTGTTATTAGCACTAAACATCGTTCTTTGTTTACTCTAAATCAAATATATTTTTAAAGCAAACAATACATTTACAGATTGTACCCTATGTCCCAATAGTGTTAGCTGTAATGACGTCACTGGCTGTGAGGCATGTCATGGATCATATCAACCAGAGTGTAAACAAAGTAGGGTACTGATTAATTTTAAATATTTTCTGAGAAATTTGCTCACTAAGCTGTCCGGAAAATTAATTCGAATTGTTTACATAATATGCATTTATTATCTTCAGGATGTGAAGACGGAATTTACGGAACAAACTGTCAGGATCAATGTGGTCAATGTAAGACTAACACTATCTGTGACAGGTATAACGGTACATGTCATGATGGATGTCAGATTTGGTGGACAATAACCATTTGTCTGAAAATATTATATAATATCTGCATGCAATGCAAACATTTCAGCTGTCTCTGAAGATACTACCCACCCGCATTCCCACTTAACCTAGGATTGACTAGTTCAATGTTACTAAACTCTTAAAACAAATGGTTCTACGAAGAACCATTAAGGGTTCATCAGGCTGGTTTAAATAGGGTCCCCTTAATGGTTCTTAGAAGAACCATATTAAGGGTTCTTTGCAAAGAACCATTTAAATAGCTGTAAAGGGTTCTTCACAAAGAACCTTTTAAGAACCATTTGGGGTTCCCGTGAAGAACCCCTTTCTCTACAAATAGTCATTCCAGGGAACCCTAATTTCATGAAAAGGTTCTTCATGAAGAACCTTATTTGAGGTTGTGGTTGTTGGGAAGAACCTTCATACATGTCAGTGCAGGTAAAAAAAACAAAAAAACAAGAAACAATTTTTAATATTTATTGATTAAGCGTTTGTGTAATCCAAGATATTAAATTCATTCATGTTGTAATAATCCATCCACCTTCTGCAATAGTTGTTTCATTCTCAATGCTGTTGTTGGCAATTTGCTCTCCTCAATATTGAGAATGCAATTCTCTATAAATATAAGTGATTTCTCCAATTTGTTTGGATATTAAATCCCATACACAAAGTAAGCAGCCATCAGCAATGTCACAGCATCTCGAAACATCTCCTGAAAAATGATAAACATACAAATTAAAAATAATGCTTCATCCAAATTTGAATCATTTGAAAACATAATGTGAGACAAATGCCAGTAGTGTCACATAACATTCTGATGAAAAACAAAACCATATTAATACATATAAAAAGTATAATTTTGTAAAATAAAAACATAGCACACAACATGCAAAGATACAGATACAGGAATCAGAAACAGATACGTACATTACCAAATGTAAACAGCCACTCCTTGTTTTCCTTAAATAACGATGGAACTAGCATCAGTGCAGCCATTTTCTCTACTTCTGCAAATATTAAAAAATTAATTTCATGAAGTACCCAATTTTAAAATATAAATATTATTTAAATAAATGATTCTTTTCAAGGCTATATCTCTCAACCTCCTTTACTATTAAACTGAATCGCTCTTATCCAAATTCACATATACATGCACCTTTTAAACATATTTAGAAATACAGTAAATAAAGACTAACCAATTAACATAGATTACCTTGCTTTGTCAAATCCAACATAGCTTGTCTATCTAAATCTTAATATGAAAATATACCATAAAAATAAAGAAAATGTATTAAACATAAAGTAACGTAAATAATTAATGTTGTGGCTTCTTGGTGTATTATAATATTTTTATTCAACAAAGATTATTTTATGTGGTGACTGCCACACAATATTTTTTTAAGAGGCAAGATATTGCTCAGTGACCAAAAAGTAGTTATTATATACTAGCATTATAATTAACACTCATTACTAAGAATATCTCTAAGATGTTTTCATAAAATACTCAACACATACCTTTGTTTAAAGTCATATCATATTATATGGTCACCTGAAGGTTTGTAATGTAAGAACAGCAGTTGAGTTTCATATTTGCCATGTCTGAAAATATTACACACCTTTGAAACACTTTCTTCTCCTCCAATGTTGTGGTTCATCAATCAGGAACAAACATTATCAGCAGTCCATTTGCATAGGTCCGTTGACTGTTGCATAATTCTGCAAGGCAAACAGGTAGAAAACAACGTAGAAAATACATGAAAAATTGTTCATTCTGGCAAATGCAACCATGAATGTATTCCCCAGTTGCTGAAATATATTTTGTTCAGGTTATTATAAATCTAGTACTGCCATCCTAATTTCTGAAAAAAAGTATGACTTTTGTCTAAAAAAAGAACATAGTTAATTATATCCAGGACATGTCAATAACACATTTTGTGCTAGTGAAATGCCTTCTGCCTAATTGCAATCACCAGTGCCAGTATATGAGCTCATTTTGAAACTTTATCAGATGGCACTTCTCATCCACCAATATGTCATATCCCACCAAAACACAGAATGCATACGGATGACACAGTTACAACAGATTACATAAATGAATTAAAGCATAATGATTTGATACATTACATTTACATACAATTACAAGATATGATATTTAAATTGTTATTTTCACTGATAAATCCAACATTTATGTGTAAAAGCCAAAAGGTATCTTAGTTTTAAAAAGCATACAATTACTGAATTAGATCTACCAGTGAATTGATCCATAAAAAAGTATAATACTAATTAATACGTTTTAAAAATTATTTAATGACAGCACTGAAATCACAAGCCAAAATTCATATAACTATAAAGAATAAAGGGCTATTAGTATTACTAAAACAATGTTGTATTTCGTCACGACCTGTGTCCTGTATTCAAGCTCAAACAAGTCAAAGGGCAAACTAGTAAAATTCCATGTGAGCGATAATACCAAATGTTACACATATACATCTCTTCTTTACTTACTAACTTAATTTATAGAACAATTTCTAGTTACACGTTAGCTATGATATAACTGCTAGTATGTAAACATCAATATACACGTGATAGAAAATATAGTTAGCTTAATCACGTGTAACTTTTCACTATAAATGTTAATTACTGTTTGTGAAATATTTGTTTCTTTTGTTTACACATGGATCATCTAGCTGGAAACCCATTTTAAACAGTGTTACGGTAAAAAAAACCATATATTAATAGAATATCTTTCCAGAATATGATCCTGTGATATGATATATTTCAAGTATTATAATACTTGAAGCACATGGTATATATCCATTGAACTAGTCGTTTTATTTTTACTCAATAGTTGAAAGAACCCTTGCAAGAGAAAAACTCTCACTAAAAACCCTTTTCAGAACCCATTTGCTCCTCGTTAGCACCGAAGAACCTTTGGGTGTCCAAAGAACCCTATCCAGAAATGTTGAACCCCCAAAGAACCCTAGGATTCCCAAAGGACCCCCAAGAAACCTTTTTAAGAGTGTAAGATTAATATAATCAAACAAGATATTTTATAACAGATAAATAAACTATCACATCGTTTGTTATTAAAGTGTTGTACTACTCTCCAAAAAGTGTTCCTAAACTCTTAGTTTGACCATTGGAAGATCCATAAATAACGTAAGAACTGAGACTAAATATAATATATGGTACACAGAGAATTATATTGGATGACTTTCAGTAAAGATAGTGAGAACACTTTTCAGCAACTAAGAAGAACTAAAATATGTAATGAAACAAAGACGAATACACTCAGCACTATATAGAAAAACAGACAATGTAATATTGTTGACTGACACCCGAGGTATACTACATACATAGATGGTGTAGTAGTTCAAGAATAGCATGTGTTTGTGAGATGTTAGTCATGTATGTCCGATTCGGAATAGCAGCAGAGGCGCCTTATTATTCCACACATAAGAATTTAAGCAATTATTTATTCATTGAGAAAGGTACAAGCCAGTTGTAATCCTTATATCATATTAAAAGCCGAAGAAAATACCTGTACTAAAGTATCGTGCCCAACATTAATTTAACGACTTAAAATATGGCTACACACACTGAAAATGTTGCCTGATAGATGATTAATGGAATAAATACTGAAGCTGGAGATATATATGGCCCAGATCTAAATCTGGGTCATAACATGTCGATATTTCAGTTATCAATCTGCTATACATACTCTCCTCCCCGTTAAGATGTTTTTGAAAATGTGCCAGTAGGATCAGAGTGTTGCATCGTCATGGTCATGAATACGAAATGTAATCAATTGTATTCTCATAGGGGATCACCTACCAATGAAGTGTAGTTTCTTTTCTTAAAAATAGACCGTTAGTGCATTTATTATGCTACAAAATCATCCAACTCAACACATTATGAAATAAACTTAATGTATATGAAACTTTATATAGCCTAATCAGGACTGGTGAATTACTCTCGGGACTAATATGTTGTTGCAAGTTACCAGTCTTGTTGACTAACGGTGGATTCTAAATACTTTCTAACTCCATATATATTTCGGATCCGAACCTTATATGGGCCAATTAAAGCAATATACAAATTATAATTCTATTTTACTAAGCATTGGTATATGGATAACATATCACAGGTGAGACATGTTTAGAGGGAAAACTCACCAAGTGATAAATTCCTTTCCATTTTCACAAACCAGCTTGGAAGAGAAAAACTGAATCCAATTTTATGTAAACTAGACTTTGTAGCCTCATATACATTTTCTTTAGTTTAATACTGAACGCGCCTTTTATTCTAACAGTTGTACTAGTTATTACTATAAAAACTGTCCAATGTTTTCTTCCAATTAAATATGTTTCCGATAAACAGAATGATCACGTTAAAAACGGACATTCCGTGGGACTACAATTTTAATTATTTGACCTTCTATACAATCGTGAACCCAATGTTAATTTCTTACTACTATCATCTACCATTAATTGAATCGTCGCATTGTTCTAGTAAGATAAAACACATTAAACAGTAATAGTAATAACATTAAATAGTAATAGTAGTTACATTAAACAGTAATAGTAGTAAAATTAAACAGTAATAGTAGTAGCATTAAACAGTAATAGTAGTAACGCTAAACATTAATAGTAGCAACATTAAACAGTAATAGTAGTAACGTTAAACATTAATAGTAGCAACATTAAACAGTAATAGTACTAACATTAAACAGTAGTAGTTGTAGTCCTAAAGCTTTCAACTTATCATGGTCAATGGATTCGTTTCGAGAAATGATTATATTATTCAATCGAGTAGGTATTATCATCACACCATGGATGCTTACTTTTTGTATAAAATATTTAAACATCCTGTGCTTCAGAATACACAATTCTATTATAATAGACCAATGTTTAAATTCGATTGTGAGAATTATATACTATCTAATTTGGATCACTTATTCCCTGACAAGATTATAGAACAGGCATTTATATTATTTTTAAATTTCAGATTAGTAGCTTATTTTAAACGATGTTTCTGTAAGGTATTTCCAGAATTGAATATTCATGAGAAAGGTTTGATGCAGAGTCTTGATTATCCACTAATTGTCAATGCTCGTTCTGTATATAGGAACCATCGATGGAGATAAAAGGATCATAGCACAGACTATCACACCCAAATGTTCTATTATGTTGGATATCATCTTTACACCATTTATTAGGGATTACCAGTAAAATAAGGACTGTTTCAATATATTGTAGCATATTTCTGTTAGTAAAGTAAACTAAAACTCTTCCCTTTCTGGTAGTAAAATTATTTGTATGCTGGGAGTAGCAATAACTAACGTCATCATGTTTCTAAATCGACAAAAACAGGTTCTTACTTTAAATATCCAAATATATATAATTATTACTGCACAAAGAAAACCTTTCTCTTAATAATCCTTTCTCTCTCCGCTGATTTCAACACAGTGGGTTATTCCTCTACCAATAGATCTAGTTCTTTTTAAGTAATACTTATGGGGTCAAGGTATGAGTGCGAACAACTATATTGTGTGTTTATAAACAATATGATAACTTTTGATGTTGATATTGTATTCCTGATATTTCTTCAATTTTGATATCTATTACATACAGCACAAACAGTATTTGTCTGGTTCCAGTTATATAAATGTGCGTATATAGAGTAACATCTCAGTTTGGAAAACTCTGAATTTTGGAATGAACAAGTTTTATAAAATATAGTTATATAAAAATGTCACTTTTTCGCAAAGAAACCAATATTAGGGAATAGGGTTATCATACAATAAATTAGAAGTGAAGATGAACTGTTCTGGTAAGAAACATTAGTTTCTTCATTTATTTAATTATTGGTTCCTACATTTGTTAACTATATTTTCTTTTAGCTCCTGTAACTCCAGCTGTATCAGAGATAAGCGTTTTCATTAATGATGCTGGCCCATCACGCGTTATGATAATGTTTAAGGCAAGTGTTTTGGCTGTTAGTATTCTTTATGAAGTACATTATTGACGGTCATCAAACTTTTGTTTAATTCCCTGTACTAACCGGATTTCAACTTTTCTCTCTTTTCCACCAGTTGATGAGGTAGTTTGAACTATGAATCTGAGAATGAAATAATATCAACCAACATTAGTCATCATTACATAATGTTAACAATTACCTCTGTAACAAACAACTCCATGACCGTACATTAACATTTTGATCAAAACAAGAAATATGGGATCTTTATTTATTAAATTGTCTTACGATGATATCGGAATCATTGCAGTTAAATAAATTTATTAATATCTCATGATGTCAGTACTAGAATGTCATAAGACTATTATTCAGATTGACTTCAGTATGTGTAAATTATATATTCATTTCTCAGTCTAGGTTAATTTTATCAGCGCATACCTCCCCATTATTATGATAATGATTATAATTGGTGTTTTACGGCCACTTTTTTGGCACATGGTAGACTAAATTATTATGATAATGTAAAATAACTAGAGTTCAAAACTAATAATTAGAATATTCAAAACTTCATTTTAATAGGCAACGGTTATAGATGCTTTTAATTTTGGTTAGGTATGATGTATTTAGCAATTTATTTAATCTATGAATCTATTTATAATGATAGTAAATGTGTCTTCCAAACATACGGAAGTTCGAATAGGAAATGAGTGCCTATCTGACTGAGTCTCTCTCTCTTCTCTGTGTGTGTGTGTGTGTGTGTGTGTGTGTGTGTGTGCATATATATATATATATATATATATATATATATATATATATATATATATATATATATATATATATATATATATATATATATATATATACAGACACACACACAATCATAATAAATCTCATCTGTAACCATTTGTTCCCGCACAGGTCGTCTCTTCTCTTGAGTCAAACTGCGATCAGTTAACAAATGCCACATTATTTTACAAAATAAAAACTTCCACCAAATACCGTGCCATTTCCTTACTTCCTAATGACAGCTTCACAGTCTTTCCAGCAGATGAAAAGACAGAAAACGAGATTAAACGTGTTGTAGAGCATAATGAGGGATATGTCTCTAGCAGTGAAATCTATAAAATCCTAGTTAAAGGTTTGTTTAAATAAAACAATAATTAATTTACTTTTCTATCACAAACAGTTAAATGGTTTTCTACTATAAATTACTATATTTTATTCCAGGCCCAAATACCTGCTCATCCCAGAAGATATCACTAACTGTATCCGTTGTTGTGAATGTTATCTTGATTGTGGTCATAATTGTCTTCGCGATAATACTGTGGAGATTAAGGTATTCTGTGTATATCATATCATGTTGTTTGTTTGTGTGTGTGTGCGTGCGTGTGTGCGTGCGTGCGTGCGTATGTGTATGTGCGTGCGTGTGTGGGTGCGTATATATATATATATATATATATATATATATTCTTATTAAATTTTATAGGCAAAAGAAATTGGAACATAATAGTAACAGCATTAGCATGTTGCCAACAAGTAACACCTAGTTCAATATATCGTGTTTGCATTATTCCAATCAAAAAAGCAAATTAATTATGACCCTTTATTTCTAATATTGCCAATGATAGTCAAGATAAGACATATGAGGCTATTACTGTATTTACAATAGACAGAGAAGCAGTAAACGTGGCACCTTCTCCAGAATATTCAGTTCAAAGACATGATAACAGCAATGTTTTACAAGACAGAGATGATCCAGTAAATAATGAAGAAGGAATCCATTATGAAGACATATCAGCTAACATTAAAGGAGAAGAAATAGGTCAAAGTCAATATGAAGGATTATCTGATCAGGTGATTTACCTTATACATAGATAATATATATTGTCTATAAACAAAACATGAGTTTATATTTTTAATTAAACGCTAACAAATATTAAGATATCAGAGCAAAGAAAACAGATATAGATCTCGTCAAATAAATGGTATCATTCAAATATTTCTTGATCATAGATTCAGATATTGATGATGCTTAATATCCCACCAACAAATCATATTTTTCAGGGTCACAGAATTTACCAGAACAACATGATATCTGGTCTTTATGCAGAACTTAAGAAATAAAAGAATTTTTAAGGAATCATACATTATCTCTAATCACAATGTTATAGTAGCAATTAATATCATATGTGGCTGTAATTATCTGTTGGAAATGCATGTATGTTATTATATTCCCTATATATTGCCCACTCCGCCTATAGCCAACATGTTCTTCAGAACGGATTTCCTACCATGCTAATTCCCCCCATAAACCGCCCCTCACTCCCTCGGATACCGCAACATCATTTTAGTCCCCAAAGCAATCATTTCCCCCACATATCGCCAAAACAAAGGCATTTTACGCGTGGGTTTATCAATCTCAACAACTGCGAACACAAACAAAATACTGGGATGAGGCTCTTGGTTGATTGTGATTTTAAGATTGGCTGTCAGCAGCAAATATGGGTGGTGTTAATTGATTGGTATTTGTGGCATGCAGACAACAGTGCCTTGTTAATATGGTTTTGTGATTGGGTGTAGGGCAATAATCAACATTCATCACATCTTAAATGAATAAATACATCTGATATCGCCGCACAATGGATTTGTACTATGCTAACACCTTATATGATACAATAGATGCTTAAATTTAAAATATGTGAGGTAAATAAACCAACTTAATTAAATATTATAATATGTAAGTGAATCTAAACTAAATTTTGATGACATAATCATAAATATAAGGACAACAACAGGCATTTAAATGTTATGGCAGAATACTCCCTCCCCCTTATTTTGGCAGATTATTTCCCCATTCGCCACCCCAATATAATGTCACCCCTTTATAATGCCAACTTTTATCAAATTCCCAAGTTGGCATTATATCGAGGGAGCACTGTATATATATATATATATATATATATATATATATATATATATATATATATATATATATATATATATATATATATATGAATGTGTGTGTGTGTGTGTGTGTAGTGTAGTGTGTGAATGTAAGTATATATGTAAATATAAATATATTAAAAAGGTTCTGTATATGTAACACGCACGCACACACACACACACACACACACACATATATATATATGAGTATAATACTCTGTACATTATATATTAAGGTAAATATCTGTGAAACATATTTGGGTGTAAATATCTGCGGTTCGATAAGTAATTATAAATATTTATAAACAAAAGTAGCATTGTATTTCTTCTTGGCGGGGTTTCAGATCTACCAAAACCACTTTTACTTTGTGGAGAAAGGGCACAAATTTAATTTACAAATTAGTTATTTATTTATCTTTGGAGATCCCCACTCCGCGCATGATGTAAATTGATTATACCCAAATGAAGGATCCAGATATCGCTATGATGTACAGGATCTCATCTGTCTGCTAAGATATATTATTGTAAGTAATTAATATTGATGTTTCTAATGTTCAATCAATAAATTATTTAGGTATATAACGTTGTTCTGTTTTCAGTTTCCATTTCTATAATATCCGAAAAATTATGATACGTAGTGACTATAATAATAAATATATTTTATAATTTATTTAACTTCATCATTGTTTAAATTGTTTTGACAGCTTCCGTTTGTTTGTCTTAACACATTACCATGCTAAAATTAAAATCAACATTATACAAGCAATATGTTACGTATGATAGTTAAGTGAGTGATAATAACGAAACACGTTACACTGCAATATAAGACTGTATTGCTTATACAGTGGGTATACCTGAAGGGTGTTTCATCTTTGACTTCGCCTGATTTCATTTGCAGGTCACTCGGTCAATTTAGCCTACCATATGCACAAAAGTGGTCGTAAAACATCAAACATTTCTCTTCTTGGGATAATAATTTAATAGATTGTTAGAGGAAGGTTCATGAATGTGCTAAACACAGAAAGTACTGACGGTAATAATACATTTATCTATATCTGTCTATGTCAACACAACAATCATAATTTGTACATGTAGTTTATTATAACATAGTGTTTAGAATTATTTTAATGACAGTAGATTATCTAAAAGGCGATTCTACTATTTAAGAGATTTTGTTGAGAAACATCTTCTAATTTATGATTGGGAATAAACGTACGGGCCAATTCTAGCAAACATGACAATCAAAATCTTTTCTATGCTAATCTTCAGCAAAAATAAATATTCTTCCCATTATACAAGCTAATATATACTTAAAACATGATCAGACAAGGAATTAGTTGTGATAAAATGGTGAATTTTCTGATTTATGGCTAGATTAACTCATAAAAATCAATATAAGTAACATCGAGTTAATATACAACTGGAAACATAAATATAACCAATATGTTGTATGAAACCTTCATTAATATGATGTCGTAGTCCCGTATTACAATGCACATACGGAATCCGTTGATAATGAAGGGGTTTTAGAAGTACTGCATCTATTAATGAGGTATACGATATGTTATTCTTAGTACAAAGTTATTTAAGTTATATATGTTAACTTGTTCTTTTTCAAAATGCAATTGACTGGTCATGACATCTATGACAAGTAATAAGATGTACTTATTCTACTAATCTTCAGCCTCCCTTCACCATTACACCTTTTGAAAGTGCATACTACTTTGTTAATAATGAATTAAAAATACACGCATCGTAAAATAACCACACACATTAGTTACTATTTATGTAATATTCGTACGTTTAGTGTAAACTAATTTTACAAACAATTTACAAAGTTAAAGGTATTGTAAAGGGTCTTTGGGTAGCTCAGGATGTTTGACAAGTGATTTTTATCATATACAGCCCAACAAGTGTATCTTCTCTGCATCGTTTCTGTAATATTTTCATGGAAAAGGTATTAACTATATACATTTGTTAACCCAAAGATTGTCTAGCCTGTATTTAAAAATTAAAGTAGGTACATTCGCCTCTATTGTCTTGAATATTGGTGTAAAGGAATGGTTAATTTTGAGGCCTTTATTAAATTAGCACATATTGATCCCCAAAAGCTGTTTATAGAACAATGAACAATGTATTGAACAACATATTATATGCAATATATAAATAAGACTTGTTTACAACATGAGAAAGGGGAATGGGATTTTTTAAATTTTATTTAGATAGCCTTACACTGATTCAGTCTTTTTAAAACAAAATTTATAATTAAAAGTATATTATTTTGTATATTTCAGTCAACCTTCGACACTGATTAAAGGTTTATGCGACGTCATTTGTTTCGAAAACAGAATTATACTTGTATACGTTCGATTTATAAGATCCTCAATAACAAAATTCAAATACTTCAGTAAGGTTTCTACTAGCTTGATGCATTACTTTATAAGCTAACTTAAATGAAAATCATGTATTTGCCTAATAGTGGATGAAATTGATCACAATTTAAAATAAATTATGACGCGGTTGAAAGTTCCTTCAAAACCGGCTCATTTTATAATCATGAAACCTTCTTATCTCCAAGCCGTTAGAGGTGTGAAAGATTGTTCTTTTACTTTCTGAACTTCTTTTACTTGTATATGTTTTATTCTGTATTTCTTCACCATTTTTAATTATTTCCTGACAGGTCCCAGTTTTTCTCATATCAAAAGTTTGGAAACTTTTTCTTATTCTATCACTCTAGAGATGCGGAAAATAATTAATAACAATATTTTCAACAAAATGAGAGTCAATGTTAAATTATTAAATCAGTTCAACGAAACACCAGAATTAGTGGCTCAGATAGTAATTGGTTTGACCTCGGCATCAGACACACCTGGGAAATTGAAAGGCAATTTATTATCGAAACATTCCAATAAACACAGGTCTGAGTCGGTTCAGAACCCACAACCTAGATATTTGGAACACAGTATATCACATCTAATCCTTAAGCAATTACAGAACTAGTTTGTGTTTAAACTATTTTTGACATAGTCACTTAGTTACGGGAGTCAATAATTAAACGTTAAGATCTTTATGCTTTTCTTTGTCATCTTCTGTTGTAAATATTCATCATCATAAAGATTAGACAACGTGATCTTCATGTTAAGTATCTGGTTGATGGTGTGTCAGTTAAAGGGACTGATATTAGGTAAGTTAATACCGATTACTTTGTTATCTGTTAATCGGATACGTAAGTATGTTATACATTCTAATTTGCTCAAACACGGTATGTGCATTTAAGCATTTGTGTATGTTTTATTCATGAACTCTGGGCGCGCTAACGAATATAACAGTTTCAGTTGAAGGCCAAGGTGTTGTTACCCGAACAGGATGAAAATGTGTGCCTTTCATGAGCTCTCGGGGCAGTAACCAATATGATAGTTTCAGTTGAACACATAACGTTGTGTCGTGTACACTACCTCTATATAGTAGCAGGAAGTGACTTAACTAAAAAAAAGTAGCAAGTGCTCTACAGTGGTTTATTACTGGACTAGGACGAAATATCGTCTCACTCCTGAGTAATTACTATGATTCTTGACTGTGTTAGGTAACCGATTATTGATATCAGTGAGTCACTTCCTACCTGGACTTTATATTTTATAACAAATAGTAACTTGAAAACTAAACTTTCGGAAACGAATGCTTTGTTTAGTTCCTGAAATTGTGACTTTAAACATAAAGCTTTGATGAATGTTTTATTGTTTCACCGCCAAACCATAAACATATTAGGTTTAGTAAAGAAAAACAAAAAAGTGACATAAATATATGAACATATTTAAGAGGCTATGTAAATGTAATCTCACTTAGCAGTCTAAACGTAAACGTGACATTTATTTGTAATATTACAACAATGTCGTTGATTGGTGTTTAACGACCTGTTACACAGATTACAAGCTCATAGTTGGGATCCAAGTGTTAAATATGTTTCTAGTTTATTTCGTATGCCCTGGTCCAAGAAGGATAATGTACATAATACATACGCACTTTACTCTCTGTACTTGGCCAATATTAAGTGCGCCAGCCATTCATTGTTGGATAAAACCTGATACTATAACTTTGAACTACGACCATAAACTTTACCATCATCATTAAATAATATTTGTTTCAAGATTATAGAAATAAGACGTTTTAGTTTGTTATTGACAGTATAACACTACTACCACTACTACTACTTCTACTACTACTACTACTAGTAATATTTATATAGCTCCTCCTCCTCCCCTCCTGCTGCTGCTGCTGATGATGATAATAATAATAATAATAATAATAACAATTAATATAGCATGTTTAGATGCTGATTCAACTATTTTTATTCTTCATGTGAACATTACTTCAAAATAAGTTATACACAATTTAGTAATTCCGGGGAAAATTATAAAATGAAGGTTGTTTACAATTAGTAAGCATCTATCTAAGCGGAATAATTGACGTGAAAATAGTAAATTTGATCTAAATCATTTTATGAGAAGCATTTTGTATGTTAACACGATAAGATCAAGGTTTTACGGTTTTATATCTGTGTGAACTTTTAGAGAGATATTGACTGGGATCAGTGTATTTATAGTCATTATGTTGTATCGTCATCCGTGTTATGTTATCTATTAAACCTAAGTACTATATCATTTATGTATGTATTTCATTATATATTTTGTGTGGATATTTGGTATAAAATGATCTAAGTAGTTCTATATATATATATATATATATATATATATATATATATATATATATATATATATATATATATAATAATATAATAGTATAATATATTTTTGTTGTATAATATATTAGATGTTTTGCTAAAAGCTTCTACCAGCTGATCTATTGGTACTTCATGTTTATCAAAACATTTGGTAAAATTATAGTTGGTGATAGCTTCAAGTGAACAATAAATTGATAGGTCCTCAGTTCAAATCCACTAAGCAGCTGTTAATTTGATTGATTGAGTCATAAAATGACTACCTGATGTTGGAGATGATGATGGATAATTGGGCATTACCAACCAGTAACTTTTATATAGAAACAGTATAATTCCCTTAGAGCTGGTGATAGTAAGAAATTGTTTTGGTTCATACTTGGGAATAAAGTACTGACAACTAGAGTCTTCCCCCTTTCCCACGAAGCAAAGTCGTTTAGAATAGTGGAGCAAGTGTCTAAGAACACACATATAATTAATAATGTATTACTACTTATAGTAACTATAACAACAATTCAATGATTAGTTATTTGGGTAATCGCAAGAACGTAATAAGATATATCACTGAACTGAACTGAAATTTATTTTCAATTACCATTTAAACATGCATGCATACAATAGATATAATGCAATAATGAAACATAAAATTGTCAATGGAGATTGAAGGGCCTGTGTAGGTTTTCTTGAAATGTTTTCGTAAAGAAACATTTAAGATAATATCACGCCACCTGTTCTCTATATAAAGGAATTTATAGAATGGAAATTTTCCTGCAAAGGTGGAGTTACATCGTTCAATGTAAATTTGATAAAATTGTCTCGTCTGGTGATCTTTTTCTGGATTTCATAATTAAACTCGTAAGTTTAGACAAAGGAAAAACATAGTCATGGCATAAAATGTGCTACTTTGGACTAATAAGGATCCTTTAATTTTAAGATACCGGCTTTTATCTGTTTAAATCATTGGTTTAAATCATCATTTAAATCACTCCAAAAGATTTTAGAAATCAATGGTTTTGATTTTATTCATGTTTCTTTAACAATTTGGCTGTGATTTAATTCGCAATAATGTAAAATAATGATTTTGAATATATATTAAATTAGTTATTTCAAATTAAATCCTATACTAGCCATAGACATTTGTTACATAGTAATTAGCTATTCTTAGAGTTCATACTTGAACACGCAGTGGTAGAATCCAATAACAATACAGCCCTGTACTATAAAAACACAATATATAACATTGAAAGAGAACGATCAACCTATCAGCGTCCTAAAACACGTAAGCGACCGTTACGATAAAACAATGACAAATTCCCATTTTTAGCCAATCTATTACATCCTCGATATAGAGGATGTATGTGTTAAGGAAACAGACAAGGTCTTGGAGCATATACTGAAAAGGTATCCTGATCTGATGGCCAGCAGGGTAAACTATAAGGCAAAGACAGGTCCATTCCACCAGTACATGTTTGTGCCAGAAAAAATGAATTTAGTTAGTCCCATTACCTGGTGGCATTCACAATCAGAGTGAGGGACTGAAAGACTGCTCACGCTTATATATTGAGAGAGTATTTTCCACATTCAGACTAGTTCGAAATCGCCTAGAATGGAAAAAGCTGGCAAGCTGGTATTCATATACAAGCTGCTAAACAAGAAATGAAAAATGATCTTTGTTTGGTATAAAAAAGTGATTAATTGTATGTAATGTGTTATAATGTATATGATGTAGAGCTTGAATAATTGTAGGTGGATGGATTTTTGGTTGTGTGTATGTGTGTGCGCGCGCGCGCGTGTGTGTGTGTGTGTTAAATATGACAGTATACGTTTAAAACAATTACTTAAACTGCATTCTCCTTTTTGGGATCCATTCTATATATCTTAATCCAACTTTTCCGATATCTTTGACTTGACTCCATAGTCTAAGAACACAATATTTCGGAACAAAATGGAAAAGTTTAAACAATTATATATATAAATATTTGAGGTATCAATCAAAAAGCAGTTTCAGTGTGAAATATTATTATTAATATATTTTCTGTTAATCATCAAAAGTTTATCAATTTCTAATAACTAAATGGTCATATTTGTTTAGTCAAATAATATAAACTTAAATATTCAGCATCACGAGTAGGTCTGTGTTTCTGGTTTACCGACACCATATTGATTGATTTGACACCTTTTATGTTATTGATTTGTGATAAATTGTCATTACCCATAATGCTATTTTATATAAAAATCTGAAACATCATATTCATTATCCAATTAACATTTGAGTGGGTATAACTCAATGACTGGTCAGTTTCTTATTTCTATTTTGACCTTAATGTTCACTGAATTACCAGACCTGTGCCATTTCTTACCGTATTCGTTTTGGATAACATTTAACGGACACAATCGGAGGTTATATTAATTTGGATTTGGATGTTTTCCTCATCAAATCAGTTATTATAAAGACGTTGCGACTCGTGATGCATTTAATGAATCCTGAAAGAGTTGAAATACCACATGATGTTTAAATAATTTACTATGCCTGCTCGAACATCGTAGGAACCGTGTTATTTTTCATAGATAGAAGTGAAATGTAGTGATTAAGTGGTCGGTCGGTGAGTGAGTGAGCGAGTGAGTGATATTTCGATAAAAATGTGATTTAGTATAGTATCTTCAACATTTCGTTAGATACGGCTTGAGCCATATCTAACATCGTGTTAAAGGGTAGAGTGGAACGACTATCAGTCCAAAAGTATAAATAAAATGGAGAAAGACTCATTGGGATCAGTACTACGTAATTGTTCTTGAACTTGGGAAAACTTAGCTAAGATAATATTTGGAAGATAATACAATTTTGGATAATGAACTTTAAATTAATGTTATAACATTCAAACAGATAGCCTAATGATGCACGGCGTTTTAAACATTCCCCCCAAAAAACAAGAAACACGTCTCTTTATTCACCATCAAAATTTGCTAAAATGTTTTAAAAGGTTGTTTTATCATAACAAACTCGGCTGGTTAAATAATTTGTAACAATGAGAAGACTATAAATTATAAACATCTCTTTCTGGATTACCAAATTTACTACTCAAGCACATCCAAAACCGGTAATGATACCCCCCCCTCCTCCGTACTCCCTGTCTTATTAAGTAAACAACATACAAATAGCTGTATCCCTTCAATCATGTTATCTTAATTGTTTATTCTGGTTACCATTTTAATTTTTTATTTATTATTTCATTATAAAAACTAAATTTAACATTAATATAATCCTTTATGTCTTTCTGGTAATCTGACTAAGCTACTTGTTTCCATTTTGAGTAACATTTCGCTCATCTTCGCCATAATATTAATCTCCATAACATATACTAATGTTATTATAGGATTGTTAGGTAGCATACTGTCATAAAATATCTGAAATATCACGTTATGACATTAATTATTATATTGATCTAGTAATATTAACTATTATAATCGATACAGGTACATAATAATGTAATCTTTAGGGATTAAAGACACATAATAACGTAACCTGAGGATTCAAAAATATAATAAATACGAGTCACATCTTGGTCCATTTTAGAGGAGGTAATCTATAGATTACAGAAATGTAAATAAGTGTTACTTGTAATATTTCTATGCATAGTTTTTTGTTTATCTTAAACTAAGTATCTTAGTCCTTGTTTATGATAAAGCTTAATATTATTGATTATCATCATATAATAATTATTTTCATGTTATTGTTTATACGGAGAATACCTTAGCTGTAGCTATCAGTGTCATTGTGCTGTAGACAATGAGTGTAGTGCAGGTACATGTCCGAGTGGATGTAACGCGTCACTTCCTTTTGGATATAACTGGAGAGGATCATCTTATCAAATAGGTAAATGGTGATAAGTGATATTAGATAAATTACGGAAAAGTCAGTTTCAATACATATTAATATACGGCTCGTTTAGGTGCTTGTATATTTCTTTTTTTACTTGCACAAAAACATGACAGTTAATACATATTTTATTACTTAAAGTTAGAGCTATGCATGATACATATGTTTTATTTACCCGATGTATGTTGCTGAATGATGAATAATAATTAATTTTGTTTATTTTTCTGTCTGTGATGACATATAATTTTAAAGGTAATGTCGACTTACACAAATCAACTAACATGAGAGCAGCTCACTTCTATCAAAAGACATACCCAGCTACTGGAGCTCTTGACGGCATTATACCTTATGTTATAAACACATATTGTGCTCATCTTAGTAAAACTTATGGAATATCAATTGATTGGTGCACTGATTTGGGAGACATATATAAAATATATAATATTACTATATATGCAAGAAATGACGGTACGCTTTACCGTTTTGTGAGTCTTTATTTTTTATTTATCGTTACTAGAATGAGGTGTACACATGTATTTGTACCTACAACATGTATAACAAGATAAACGTTTAAAATTGATTTTGAAATTAATCTCACATTTTATTTTAAAATCAAACATTTATTCGATAAACGTATCTCTCAGCTGCATAGATAATGGTATGGAGTAAACCAACCAATCAACAATAAACTACTTCAATATTCATAGGGAATTCAAATCTCCTTTCCCGTCTTCAAGTAGTTCTACCAACGATTAAAAGTCTTTTAGAATTAGTAACAAAACGAGTTTGGTAAATGAACACACACTTTATTCTAAGTTAATCATTTAATTTAAAAACAAATAGACTGTGCTGCAGTCCTGGTAGTAACTGTGACATTCTGCAGCCCTTCACGATGGTTCTCGGCCTATGTGGCTTGTCGTGGGAATGTTGCCCTTTGGCAATGGAGCTGTCTCCTTGTGCAGAGGTGTCCGAGTCCTGCTTGCTTGAGGTCGGCACGTATTGTTTCCAGGAGGTTTGTGCAGTGCATTCCTAGTCGGGGTTTGTAGGCTTGTGAGCCGATAACAGCGAAGTCTAAGACGCTCTGAGCGGGTGCGTCTGGGTCCATGCGTAGGACATACGCTAAAATTGACCATCTTTGCTTTGCGACCTTTGAAGAGAGGAGTTCTTCATTGCACAGTTTGTACAGTGCCTAGTTGCTGAGAAGGCCTTTTGGCCAGCAGTGACATGTGATGGTATTGAGGTGTCTGTGGTGGCCTACATCCAGATTGTTAAGCATCGCTTTCGGTACTGCCCAGCTGTTGCAGTTGTATAGCATGATTAATACGCAGTGTGCATTGAAGAGACGCAGTTTTATCTTCCGTGGGATCTTGGTTCGCCGACTCCGGGGTTTCCGTAACGAATAGAATATTACGTTGTCTTGTATGCATCGGGCTGTGATGTCTGTAGCTGGACAATAAGGAGCCTAGGGTCTTGTTCTTGTGCCAGCTCTCATTACCACAGAGAGCCTTATTATGTGTATTTATCTCCGTGACTTCTGCAAGGTATATATGACTAAACTCTGTCTTCGTCTCGCTCATGAACAGATTGTGGCCTTTCAGTTTCTCTGGTGCTACAGACGGTAGATGGTCCAATGGTTTCTTTTCTTCGTCCAACAAGTCAAAATCGTTTGCGTATTCCACTGTTGAGAGTGCAGCAGCGAGATAGTAGGTAAAAGACAGGTGAGAGGTTGTCGTCCTAATATATATGAAATTTATATAGCGACCTAAATAGTCTGTAAGAAGGCTACTCTAAGGCCCTCGACAATAAATAATTCATATGGATGTAACAGATTTACATCTTTAAAAATACTTAATTTTCTCCAGCCAAATACATAATATATTCAGCTAGGAAAAGCTGAAATAAAAAGATTAGTTCTTTTTAGTTATATGTCTTATTAAGTTCCTGCGATTACCGAAAGAAAACCATTTATTACATTAATATGGTTGATTGTTACTTCCTTCATGCAAAATGGCAAATAACTAGTCATTGAATTGTTGTTATAATTAATTAAATTTATCATTACTTATTAATTATAAGTGTGTAGTCGGGCACTTGCTGCACTGTTCTAAAGACTTCGCTTCGTGGGAAAACGGTAAGACTTTAGTTATTAGTTCTTTATCTCCAAGTATGGACCAATGCAATTTCTTACTTTCATTAGCTTTAAAGGAATTATACCGTTTCTATACATCAGTTATTGGTTCATAATGCCCAATTATCCATCATCATGTTCATCATCAGGTAGTCATTTTATGACTCAATCAATAAAATTATCAGATGCTTAGTGGATTTGAACTGAGGACCTATCAACTTATTGTTCACTTGAAGCTATCACCAACTATAATTTTACCAAATATCTTGATAAACACGAAGGACCAATAGATCAGCTGGTAGAAACTTTTAGCAAAACATCTAATATATTATAAACAAACAAGATACAGTTAGCTATTTCTATGTGACCAGGTATATATATATATATATATATATATATATATATATATATATATATATAATTTTAATTAGATCACTTTATACCAAATATCACAAA
>JAODUP010001422.1:0-53850 GCA_025642065.1 Paralvinella palmiformis | reverse complement strand
ATTCATTGTTTTGGATTAATTATCTTTTAGAAATGTGGAGTAGCATATTCTTTGAATGGATTATCACTTACCCTCAGATACATAATATCATGTTGATAAGATCGATAATGGTGTATTTTTGATTCGAATAATGGATAAAAAGCAAAAACCCATACAATTGATCTGCCTTTCCTGAAATACAGTCTGTGGTATTGATTGATTGTATGCGTATTTAGACTGCATTTCGAATAAATGATAAATAAATTTATACTTTAACGCTGTCTCACATGAGAGCAGCCTAACTGCCAGCATGGATTGTCACAGATCTCTACCACCCGAGATCTATCAAATCTCGGCCTGATTGTCTAAATGTAGTATATTTCATCTTCCCTTTTGCCTCATCACCATTGAAGATAGCTCTGTCCATTTAGCCATTAATACATAAAAATGGCTGTAAAACAACAACATTTTCGTCAAAAATGTAACTCTGGAAGAAGTAGCTAAATGTAAGTAAGATTTAGGTCTAATAACCGTTTTGTGCAAGTGACACAGACAGTATCTTTGAAATAAATGTTGAAAACCATGACATCACAATAATATGGTCTTAGCCAAGAATTGCCACCATTAACCCAAATGAAGTGTTATATATCGATAATTTGAAGGAGTTAAAGTTACTCCATGAAAGTAGAAATAAAAGATTATAACTTGAAGGCGACAGGAAAAGGTCTCCCAAATTAGTCAAAATGTCAGTATTGTATATTAAAATCAATTTCAATCAGAGATATATTAAAGTTTTTCCTAGAAATAAAGACATAGTGGTTTTAAAACTTGCTTTGCCAGCATTTCACATGGACAAATATGCCACAGCTTTAATCGGGAATCTTTGGTAAAATTCGGAATATGACGTCATCTTTGACAAACATGCACTCAAATGTTTTGAATAATTTTGCATTGTACCTCCTTGGCTACTTATTGCTTTATATTCGTTTTCAACGAACATTACGCTATCACAACCTCATTTATGCTTTAGTAGGCGGAAAATGGGGTTCAAAAAGGTACACACCACTCTAACTCCTGTGTTGGATCGGGGCCGAGTGTCGGCGGCATAGGTGGCTGCTCTGGTCCATATATGCACTTCCTGCAGCTAATTCTTCACAATTGATACGTTGTAAAGCTTTATATTACTGAAAATGTCAAAACCTTCGTCAAAATCTGACATTTTTTTCTGTCAACTGGTCAAGAAGCTTGTAAACAAAGCTGTGGCACTACATGATGTTTATCAAAGATGACATCACACGATAATCCCCAGCGAGTAAGTACACACTAACAATGGCTCCTGAAAGTTGAGGAAATTAAGGATTTAGGAAACAATTTACTGGAAATATAATAGTTGATGATTAGAAGTGTATCTGATAGGGAATAAAATAATGTTTTGCTACGTTATATTTACTTGGGAATATGAATTTTTCCCGGGACCTTAAAGACAGTGTTTTGTCTCGGAAATAAAATCTTTTATGGAAGGTGTACCATGGTCGTTACATGTTTTTGGGTAAATAGTAATTAACTTGTGCATGAAAAACAATTTTCATATACTTGACCCATCTCTGGTTGGCTTAGATATGTTTATGGTAGAACTCGAAATATCCAAAACCAGTTGGAAAGCGGCAAGTTTAATTTTTGATGCTTACTGCTTTATTAAGATATTACTCATGAATATTTTGATTTTCAATCCTTAAGACGGAAGCACTTCTATCAAAGATGTTAAACCTTTATTTTTATCCTATTGAGAAGAATGTGTTGTTTACAGTTTTAGATGCTGCTTCTTATTGCTTAGATGATTTACCCATCAGAGTGCCGCTTGATGAGGCCATTGAAATATGTACTAATTACAAGACAGGTTGGAAAATTCCAGTTATATTGGATCAGAGATTATTAAAATGATTCGTTTTATGATTTAAGTAAGATGTAAAAATAATTATTTGATTTATTATAAGTATATATATATATATATATATATATATATTTTATTTTAAATAAAACGTTTAAATATTTTAAAAAAATGCTGGTTTTTAAATATTGTCAGTGATGGTATAATATTATGTACTAATATTACTTTTAATATATTATTTCTTTTAAAAATTATTTAATAATTAGGGATACCCCAGATACTGATGGCTTGCCAAGTGTCTTCAAAACTCTCGACGATGTATATCTTACCTATTCACGATGGGAAAGTTCCCAACCAAGTCTTCGACAAATAAAGGGGATTTTTGAAAATATGTCACACCATTTAAATAAAAAAATTTAATTTTTTATACGGTTACAAAAAATTTTCAAAAAATAAAATTCAATTTTCCCAAATTATTCAAAATTTTCTAAAACTTTATTAGTTTAGCGTTTAATGTGTATTTCTTTCAGATGACATTTGCCAAAAATCTCCAAATATAACAAACGGCATCAAGACAGTAAATATGTCTTCCAAGGATATTTTATATACCTGTAAGATGGTTATTTTAAAGATAAGCTCCCCTAAGTAAAAAGGACTGTCCTGGTTCAGAAAATTTCAAAGGAAAGACAGGGATTATAATTACTCAGGGAAAAAGGGGCCCCCCCTCATTGTTTTTGAAGACCGTTTCCCCCCGGGGGCTATTCAAGCATACCCTTATTCAAGCAGAGGCACTTATTGTTTTTAAGACATGTTGGTGTCTGATATAAACGATTATCGTACTGAAAATATTGTTTATCCATCCAAAAACATGTCAAATATGGTAAAAATTTCTTTTTATTAAAAGATAATAATAACAAGACATGTCATAGAATTTGCACAACATTTATACTTGTAACTGAATGTTGGCGATGATAAATAATTCTATACTAGAGTATTCGTACATGTGTATCTTCGTTTATTTTCTTCGAGGGGGCGTAAAACAAAAAGGGGCTTATTTTTTAAACAATACCCCCCCCCCTGTTCAAATCCCCTTTCACAGAGGCCCTTATTAAAAAATATATATATATATATATATATATATATATATATATATATATATATATATATATATATATATATATCACAGAAAACAATAAACAAAATTGTACTGTGTTATGCGTATTAAACCATCTCAATAATGACACTAGTATCGGCTATATTGAGAAAAATATCGATACTATTTGTATACATATTATATCCTTATACAAATTAATTTACTATTTGTTTTATTTTTAACAGTTATTCAATGTCCTATGACAAGAGACAATAGTAATGGGACTGTAGTTAGTATGACAGGGTTAGGAGTTAATGATACGGTCATATATAAATGTCCGATTGGTTTTCGAGTTATCGATATAGGATCGATTTATTACAATCTTACGTGTATTCGTGTCCCAAACACAACTATTGGTGTTTGGTCAGATTATCCACAGTTTGAAGGTACACAACCAATACTTAATATTCATCTTATTTTGATTACATAAATTTTATAAGTTATCCATACACCTATTTCTGTTATTTACATCTCTCTCGACGCCTTCTCTCTCTATTTAGTCACGAGTGCATGTAAATGATTAGTGTCTGTGTATATGTGTTTGTGAGTGAGTGTATGTCTGTATTTGTGCGCTTGTTTATTTTAGATAAACATCTTCAGTATGACTGGTTAGAACACTGTCCTACAAGACTCATTTTTATATTTCAAATTAACTCGAGCACCCTCTCGCGGTCATATATTCAAGATATGCTATGCACCGAAGTCATACGAATCATTCTATCTTTTGTTTAGATAATTCACAGTGATGATGCTAATTTGTTTATTTTACTTGCTTCCTTATTAGTTATGAAGTGCAATGACAGCCCAAATGTAAACAATGCCAATTTTTCAACGGATAACAACATTTTTGGATCTATTATGGAAATAATCTGTATCGACTGGTACTGGATACCGGAGTTAGCTAGTAATACTGTCAATACTACCTGTGTCATGGATCAATCAGGACTATTTGCTACCTGGTGCTGGACACCTCCATGTCAAGGTATTGATTATAAAATGATTTAAAAAATGTATGCTCATTTAGCAAAAGGAATTAATTGATAAGATTATGAATTTTATTCGATATTTATATTAATTTAAATTTTAAATTCAACGACACTTATTATTGGTATTGAGTATTTAATTGTCACGTTTTGGCGAAAGAGATCATTAAAATAAAGTGACAACATAAGACATTTTTCTATAAGTATGTTCTTATAAACTTATTCACTCACTGAAATTCGATGCTTAGAAATTATTTGTCCTGAGCCACCTACAATCCCAATGGGTACTTACGTCATACAAGAAAACAAAGCCATATACACGTGTGAAACTAATTACAAGATTAAAGGAAAGTCGAGTAATACAACGGAAATTTCTTGTATATATGATGAGAATTTCAGAACATCTTGGCTAGCTGCTCCAATTTGTCAAGGTCAGTTTTGATGGTGGGCACTTGAAGTATATTCGGACATTTAAATATATCCTAATGTAGTATAGCCTAATCAATCGAGAACAGATATCATTTGACATATTACCGTAATTGATAAAGTATATTAATTTATCGATTATCCAATATTCTAAAGCTATAACCTGTCCTGGTGTAACTGATGTACAAGGAGCCAATGTCTTATCAAAAGCCGAGAACAATTATACAGGTGCTGTTATACAATATCAGTGCAACGATGGTCTCGTTGTATATCAAGATGGTCTTCAAATCAATTACACGAATCAGTTCAATAAAACATGTATACCTGATTCCAGCGCCTTTACGGGTAGATGGATTGGCAACTATTCTTGTGACTGTAAGTATATCTCACTTTCACCAAACACAAACATACCCACATTCACAGACACACACGCAAGCACGGGCACATACACACGCACATACACACACCCCACGCATGCAAACGCAGCCAAAGACGCATGTATACATACTCGCACATAAATACAGACGTACACATGTACACACCCATACATACGCTTACACACACATACAGACTCGCGCGCACACATATAAACACACACACACACACACACATATATATATATATATATATCCACCAAACACATATGTAATGTCTGTACGATTGGTTAGATTTACCTGGAATTATTTTATATTTAAGTCTCCCAATGCGAAACACCTCCAAGACGCCAGAACAGCTTTCTCCTGGTGGCGAATAAATTATAGTATCAATTCGACGGGCACTAAATGGGCGATTTCAACATGTTCTGTGGCGCCAGATGAAGTGAAGCCATACTGGACTGTAATAGAAAACTGTTCGTGTACGTTTAATATGGGAAATGGCGAATAATCGAAAAACAATTCTTAATTTGAGCACAATGTTTCTATAATAACAATAATAATAATAATAATAATAATAATAATAATTATAATAATTATAATAATAATATTCATATAAACATGATAAAGCCCTCTTTCTAGGAACAGTCGTTGAAATAAGATGCAAGGTTTAATTTCCTCAATGAGATATTTCTTAGTCAATGAAGCAGAAATGGGGCAAGTTTTAGTCAGACACCAAAAATATATTTATATGATTATAGATTGTTGTTGATATTTATTTCAGTGATCCGATGTTTTGACGCAGACAATATTTCTAATGCGATAATCTTGTCTTCGTCGACGAATATTGGTGAATTAACGCGCTATAAGTGTAAATCCGGATACAAAGTGAAAGATGTAGAACCTACTACAATTGAGTTCCAGATTAGATGTGTACTAGATGATTACATGTTGTCAGCTTTTTGGTCAGATCCATCAAAATGTGACGGTATAAATACATTAATTTAGTGTGTTTAGTTGTTTTAAATAATATTTATTTTCAACACATTCTTCAGCTTTATGTTGTTTTTTTTTGGGCCATTTAGCCACTTGCTAAAAATTTAAACCATTTATATTTTTTGCAATAAAATCTATGTATTCTTTTTTATTTATTACCTTTTATTTAATTGGAACGTATCTGATCATAGTTAAATTTGCTCTTCCTTTTAATTGGATATTATTAGATAATAGATATAATACAATAAAGAAATAAATTAGTCACAGCTAAAGATGAAATTATATTTATAGGAAAATATAATATGAAAATATATTTATAGGATAAAATTTGCTTATAAGATAAAATCAATCACTTATAAATAAATACGCTTAAATTTGCTCTTCCTTTTAATTGGATATTATTAGATAATAGATATAATACAATAAAGAAATAAATTCCCAAATTTTGAATTTCCGGTAAAAAAAATTTATATTTTGGGAAAATAAATATGAAAATATATTTATGGCAAAATTTTTTATAAGATAAAATCAATCACTTTAAAAATAAATAGCTTAAAATGAAATTATGGGGATGAAATGGACTGGGGGTGTAGGGGAGTTAAACGGGAGGAATGTGAGGGGAGTGAGTGAGTAAGTGAATGAATGATTGAATGTTTTGTTCAAATCTATGTTATTTATTAACTAATGAAATATCCAATATAATTACAATTCGCTGTCACTGTTATTAATAATTTATCTTTTTTGGTAGCTGTGACTTGTTCAGAGCCGCCATTAGTGTTGAACAGCCAGGTAACAGCTAGAGGATATAACATAGGAGATACTGCTTTATAATGGAATTAAATAGGGGTTTTTTTTTGTGAAAATATTTATTAACAATTTGAAATTTTTTTAAAATTTTTACTAATTTTTTAAATTTTTTTTTAGCCAAAACCCAAAATCCATGAAAAGCCGGATTATAATTTCCCTTTAAAGTGTGTTTTAAAATTGGACAAAATGACCATGGGTACTATTTATTTAATTTGTTTTGTAGATTTAGGTAGTTTTTCAATAAAAACCGATTTCCCCCTTGATGGGAATTAGTGGTGTAAAATTTTTGTAATAAAAATAAAATTTGTCATTATTTTGGGGGCTTTTTTGAAAATTTTTTTTTGCTAAAAAAAATACCGTAAAGCATAGAAAATAACCTCAGTTTTTTTTCATTTCCCAATCAGGAATGTGTCCATTTTCCCCTATCTTGGAAACCCCTGTACACTGAAAAATGGGCAAAAGGTACCTAGATTGGGGTCATGTTAAATATCCGTTTATGTGCACATATAATTATTAGTTACATTTCGATGTAAAGAATCGAGAGATATTGAATTATGAAATGATATATTTATTTAAAGGTCACAATACGTTGTAATGACGTCAAAGCAAAGTTGGGGAATGGTTTATCAGAAGTGACAATTAAATGTATAAATAACGAACAGTGGACTTTTATTCCCAGGTCCTGTGAAAGTGAGTATATACACAGTCATTTATAGATGGAATAATCATATTTATACCTGAATCGTACATAGGTCAAGGGGCATAATATAAATATATGTGTTATAATTATGTTAATGTGATTCCAGCTCAGAGATGTGCTCCTTTTGAATACGTCGAACATTCACATCTAAAATCATTCAATAATACCATTGGTGGTCTGGCTATTTTAGAATGTAATCTTTCTTACCGTTTTGCTGATGGTACTAAAACTAAGACATTTCGATGTCTGTCTAATTTGTCTTGGGAATCGAGTGAACGTTGTTATTGTAAGTACAAAGTATCAATAGATGATATTTTATATTAATTAGGTTTGTATTTATGAAAAAGAAGGGAAGTGTCTGTAGTTATATTTTTGAAAACTTATTCTATACATATTAATGAGACAAAAACCAATAAAAGTATTATAATGTTTTCCACTAGAACTTTATGATAAAGAGAAATTGATTATTATCTCGTTAGTTTATTGTTTTATCACCGAAGTGAATGTTTGTCCACCATTGAGAACACCAATAAATGGAGAAATGAGCACAGATATTGCACTGGAAGGAATTATAGTAGAGGTGAAATGTCTCCGAGGATTCATGTTTCCTGACAGAAGTAGATTGAAATTCATAATTTGTACTTATCACTTTGTTTGGAACGAATCGATCACTAACTGTATCGGTACGTAATCATATATTTCGACTTATTGTCATAGGATTATGTTATTCCTCTCTTACCGAGATAGGTCGCGAAAATAAAGATGGATGGACGGATGGATGGATGGATAGATCGATCGATGGATCGATCGATCGATGGATGAATGGATCGATCGATCGATTGGTCTTTTTCTTACCAAAGTTGGTCCGAATCTTACAAAAACATTTTGGTCAAAATGCTACCTTCATTGTTCTTTTTGTTACATTTTTGGTCCCTTTCCAACAGTTTCTTGTCCTTTTCCTACATTTGCCCCAAACCTGGTCCTAATGTGTATGTAAAATATAGATACAATGCATACCATATATTTTATCAAAGTAAATTACCGTTACGTTATAGCGTCTTTTCAGTGCACATTTTCCCGCACATAATCACCTAAATACATAGTTAGTACTATATATTGAGTGTGAAACTTAATAACATTCCTGCCAATTTGTAATGTGCGCAACTAAACTATGAAAATTATCTGCAAAACCAGATGTTATGATTGTCAGATACTAAACAGACAGGTTGATAAAAGCAAGTAGTATCATAGTATCATATGTATCGTATTTATTTAGTTAATACCAGCTCAAATTAGCCATAAAACGCCAAACTTAGGAAAATGTAAGATATATTCCTCACATTCCGAGAATTAGAATAAATCATACACCACTCGGTAGTATTTGACACGTGTAAAGTAGCATAAAGACCCGTATTTTATCGACTCATAAAACATCTGTATATTTCTTAAACGTGGCACGATTTCAGCAAACTTTGTATATGACACACACAAGATGTTACTCTACATAATCAAATATATCCAAACAGTGAAGTAATAGAATTATCTATCTACCACTTTCGTCAAAAAAAGATGAAAGCTTCTAATACAATTTCGGCGCGATTTGAATAATGGATATAGGACACAACACCAGAGGGAATATTAAACCACTAAAGCGGCTTTCCTGGGAGCAGGGGCTACGACAATATTTGTGTGTAACAATAGTACTAGTAGATAGTTATGTTTGATCACTACATCAGCAAATATTATCTCATCTATGAAATCTTCATACACTTAATGCATGATACACCGAAGTATTAAACTGATTAAGGACGTATAAAACAAGTCTGTGGTTTGTATTTTATAAGGCAATGTTTGAAAAGGATCAAACTTTCTATCTATATCGAGTTACCATATATATATATATATATATATATATATATATATATATATATATATATATAATATATATATATATATATATAATGATATAGATAGGAAAAAAGACACGGGGCTCAATATAGACATACATATACACAGGAAGATCGTGCTATGAGTGAGCAAAATCCACATTTATATTAGATATCAGATGTCCAGAGGTGACTAATGGCAACAGATCATCATCAGAAACATTGTATAATAGTAATATAACGTACTGGTGTGATGGAAAAAATCGTTTACAATATGGCTATAGGCGGATGACTATACGATGTGAAGAAAATGGAGAATGGACACACAGTAACCTTTCTTGTGACAGTAAGTTTGTTCCTATTTCCATACCAAAATAAAATAAAATAATTCATTCATTTTAACACAGATTTTACATCCAGGTGCAAATCTTATCAATGACTTACATCAATCACATATAGAAGGAAAATACAGTCTGCACCTTGAAAAAAAATTATTACTTTATCTCTCTCTCTCAGACACACACACACACACACACACACACACACATATATATATATATATATATATATATATAGTCAGAATCCGTTAATCCGACAAGGTTGGCGGAATATCCAGTCCATGACATAGCGGTAGTCTGTGTCACACATTTTTAGATCGTAAAGACATGCCGTTGTATGTAACAAAAATAATACGCAACATCCATTGGAACAACAATGACACTTATAATCTCATGGTGTCTTTATTTATTTTCAACAATTATGACAATAAATTACCAGAATAAAAATCCAACATAAAGATCTGTTTAGAGGATTTAGTTGACAGATATCACGCTTCTGGGCAGCAGAAATATCAACGCGACGTCGTTTTTTCTCTGGACTTGACATACTGCTCCGTTATTATTTCGACAGCCATTGAAGTGAATCTGATAGTAAGTCGTTATTATTATTGTTGAAGCTTGGGGTAGAGACCCCTGGCTGTCGTCTATTGGGCACAGCCACCTGGTGTTGATTTCAGTTATTATGATGATGGCAGTTGTTTAACGTAGTGGCACCTCAGTTTAATATAAATGTCATGTTCGGGGCAGAGAAAACCTAGCCAGTTTCCCGTGGGGATGATGGTTAGTGCACCCATTGAGTCCGAGTGGATGACGACTCTTTCATTGATAGTCTGTCTCGGTATCCATGTTAGTGCTGCTTTGATTGTATGCTGCTCAGCTAAGGTGATCGGGGTGTGGTTTGGATGATGATGATGATTGATGTTTTACGGCCACTATTGTGCACAAGGTAGGCTAAATGGGCCGAGCGACTTCCAAAGGTAATGAGACGAAGTGAAAGACGAAACAACCTTCAGATATGCCCACGCCGGGATTCGAACACGGGTGGTAGTGATCTGTAGTCCAGCACGCTACCGCTAGACCATGGAGGCGCCCTTGGATGTGGTTTGGAATTGTGCCTCTTATTTCTTGTTCTTTTTCTTTGATGAAGCATGCCCAGGCTGTGGTTCCGTTATCTTGGGACCTGGCGTCGGTGTAGATGTTGATGGTTGATGTTCGGCTTACAATAAAGTAGGCAATTCTGTTAGTTGCCTCTATTGCAGTGCCTTATGTGGCCGCTTCCTTCTTTATTAAGAATTGGATGGACAGGATTCTTGATTCTCTGTATATCAAAATGGAGCTTGTATCGTTGGGAAGCCCCAAGATGGAGTGTAGTGTGACTCCTTGTATTCTTTCTAAGGTTTGTAAGGCTAAGTTGCAGGCCAATAGAAGGACGGGAACAGCGTATAATAGAACATACCGAATCAATTACATATACAGAGTTATGAGAATCTTGGTGTTGACACCAGTCTTCAGATTTGTGATGGCCTTGATCATGTTGAATCTGGAGTCTACGCTTTGTATCTGCTACGGGATGAATGAAGCTGAGTCTATGTATTGTCCCTAACCATTTCTAGGTGTTGTAGGCCGAGTTTAAGTTTTAAATTGCTTCCATCGCTGCTATGCTTAGGTCCTGAGGTAGTGATTGGAGGCAATTTCCTTTATCTGTGATCCATCTTGGTGGTATATGGATTCCCGGTGTCTTCTGAAAAGCACTGGTTATATAGATGCTGTTAGCTATGTGGTCTGAAGTGAGTCTCTCATTTTGGTGCCAGTATGTAGCTGTGAATAGCTGTGAGGACACAATGACTAGATCAAGTGTAGGGCCGTAGACTGTGGTTGGAACATTTGGATCGTTTATCATGATGTTCTCGGATATGTTTAGTTGGTCTAATAGATGTAGGCCTTGTATGGTGCTAGACAATCCCCAGACCTCAGAATTGGCATTGAGGTCTCCCGCGAGAAGAAAGTTGTTCTTGAAACCTGTTGTTGCTCGGTCTAAATCAAACAGGTGGCTGGGAGAAACGTATGTATTGATCAAATCAAGTGTTGTGCTCTTGAATCCTTATACTGTTATGGTCAGTGTTTCCCAGTCTTTATTTTCTGTGTATTTGGGGATGGTGACATGTGGTACGTCAGACCTAATTGCTGTGATGAGTCCTCTGCCAACTGTGGGAGAGTTGATTAGTCTTGGTTTATAGTTCACAATGTATCCTGGGAGTTTTGGTGGGGAGCGTTATTGGTGGGTGTCTCCTGGAGCATGATGATTTCTGAGTGACTAATGTTCCAGTGGATGACTGTGATGTTTCCTGGGTTGTTGACTGAGTCGGGGGGGGTCGACGGGATCTGGGTTTAGTTCTCGGTCGTAACTCCTTTGGGTTGTCGGGGGATTTCTGTGCATGCTGTTCTTTCGGTTGACTTTTGGGTGGTATTCCGGATGAGGTTATGGCACTGTCTAGGACCGAGTAGAGCATCTGATATTGGGGGACAGACTTTTCTGCAGCTATGAGATCCTCCTGGGCCTTCTAGTATAATTCCTTGGGAAGTGTTTTGATGAGTTCCTTGATTGTGTCCATTGTTTTCATCAGGTGGTTCATATAGGCCAGAATAGCAGTGACTGTTGTTGTGACAGATTTCTTTGAAGTCACTGGTTGAACTTTCAATCCTCTTGTCTGATTGAGGAAGTGGTGGGAAGGCTGATTGTAGGAGGCATGCTGAGTCCTGTATCTGTTGTGTCGCCTTCCATGCTGGCTGTGTTTGTTGTGGTATATTTAATGGTCCCTGGGTCTTTTGTGGCACTTTCCATGGTGACCGTGTCAGTTGTTTTCCGCAGTGGTAACATCTCGGGCGGGCCCTTGATACATTTACGGTGTGGTTCCACCAATGGCATCTGAAGCATTGTGCCGGCTCTGGGACGTATCATCGTATAGGCATAGGTCTGTAGAATGGGACTGTTATCTCTGTTGGTGGGGTCTGGGTGGAGGTAAATAATACTGCTCGGATCTTCTCTTCTCCCTTGCTGAGTCTTTTAACGTCTGTGAAGCCGTAGGTTTCCTGAAAATAGAAATCGGGTATTTGGAAAGGAACATTCGTTATTATGTACCTCATATTTCGGATTGGCGGCGACATCAGGTTAAACTTGATCGGTTTCCTCTCCAGTTCTTCTATTAGGAGGATCGTTTCTCATCTCCGGGCGATTTTTCCAGGTTAAAGAGTCATTTATAATGGAGCTAAATCCATCACAGACAATGCTGTGTCGGAAGGTGGATTTGTCGGATAAACGATGTCCGGATTAACGGATTCTGACTGTATATATATATATATATATATATATATATATATCCGAAAATCTTAAGTTAATGAAGTACATCCAATAACATAACCATAATAATAAAGATGTGTTTGTGTGTGGGGGGGGGGGGGCATGGATGAGGGGTGTGTGCTTCGTGTGTGTGTTTAAAAAAAGATTTCTTATATAATACCCTTAACAGAAGTGAATTGTCCACCGTTAAGCCTACCACATACTACTGTATTTGGCAACGGAAGTTCTTTCGGTGAGGTTGTGAACTTTACCTGTGATGAAGGCTACATTTATGGTAACAAGAACTCCGGTACACTAGAATGTAAGGCTAATTCTAGGTGGAACGACGATACCAAGGGATGTACAGGTATGCCTAATTAATCACTGGATTCGTATATCACAGGTAATTGAGGCAAAAGGCCTTTTTCGTACTTATAAATGGACGTAACTATATTTGACATTTGCATATGATTGTCTAGCCATTGACTGTGGGTCACCACCGGATGTGACGTATTCATTCCGGAGCGTTCCACCTTCTCCTAGGTATGGCACAACAGTAACTTACACTTGCCTATCTAGTTATTGGTTTACAAAAGAAATAACAAGCAGGTCAATCACTTGTACTCGACACGGCAAATGGTCGGATATTCTTGATTATTGCACAGGTAAGTAATATCTGGATATGTTTTATAATTAAACGAATTAATTGAGGAAGTTAAACATTTACCGGGAAAGAGCGTAGCTTTATGTTGACGTCTTAAAAACAACATCTCTTTTTCTAAGTAATAACCTGTCCACCAGTACCTGTATGGGATGATATGGAGACGAACACAACAGATAACGTTGTTGATACGAAGATAAATGTAAGCTGTATCAGAGATGAACTGAATCATTTTGCCATCTCCACTTGTACTGAACGTGGAGAATGGGAACCAGCACTTAATAACTGTAGGAGTAAGTTATTATCTGTTCTATTATATTGTTGACATCTAAATAATATTAATGGTTTTATTAAAGTGACCACTTCTTTGGTAAGGCTGACAATGCGCAGTGTTACAACGACAAGGTCGTGGGATTGATTACAACTTGCAATTGTGATGTGTTTTATGTTGTTATTATATTTATATGGTGGAGTATTTCATTGGGCCAAAGGTTGCAGCACTCGTACTTGTGTTGGTGGGACATTTCTGTAAGAAGTTTCTCCACGACCATGTGTTCAAAGTGTGACTAGTTCCGAGGATAAACAATCCATTAGCTCATTCATTCATCTCTTAGGAAGTAAACCATTGATCAGATTCCCAAGATGTGACTAATATTGAGCTAAACAGCATAACCACTCACTCAATCACACTTTGGTAGCTCACTTTATTTACAATGCACACATTTACGAACTCACACAGACTCATTTACTAATTTATGTACAAAAACACCTTAAGTCCAGATAGTTCTTGCCATTATATCAAAGTCCAATCATTTATATACTCTTGTTACCTTTCTTAGCTGAGAGAAGTGGCGTGTTTGAGCCCGAGGCAGAAGAAGCAAGAGGCGCAAGTAGCATTGCCATTGTAGTAGGCGGGTTGATGGCTTTCATTTGTGTCCTAATTATTTTAAGTGATGCTCCAGTTATCATAAAGACACTAAAAGGTGAAATACCGCAGCACAAAAGGAAGGCTAAATTTATTCATAATCGACAAACGCCTTTTTTCTAGTTACATGAACATGTTTTAATTGTATACTCCTATAAAAGTGTATATGAATACGACACTTTTGTAATTAGAGTACTACTAGTCCTTATATTAAAAACAGGATCGATGTCTACATTTAGAGGATAATTCCAATTGTGTTTTACTTCGGTAGCTTTCAATATGTGTTAATTACCTTTCTAGTGTTTTATATGTAAGCATTATTTTAGTTGTACTCATATCAGTAAACTCATGTTAATATAAATACATACTCTAATGAATATTAGTAATTGCATTTTTTCAATTCGTAATCTTAAAAATCAAATTACACTTTATAAAAACACATATACATGATTTTTTTAAACAAACATATTGGCTTATATAATATAATACCTAATAAAACAAACAATCCAAGCCAGTGTACATTAGTAATCATATGAATGAGAAAGAAACAGACGTCACGTAGATAATATATATTGTACCTACATCTGACCTTATCATACAAGAACTATTACCAAATATACTCAGAAGATCACAGAATAATAATAATCATAATAATTATTATTATTATTATTTTTGCCATTATTATTATTATTATTATTATTATTATTATTATTATTATTATTATTGTTAACAATGATAGCACTTCTAATCAACCCTATGTTGAATCTATCACGAATGATGTTGTACACTCACAATCGGTATTCTCTCGGTTCTCTGCACTAGATATGAAGCATGTAATTAATAAACTTAAAATTGGTAAAAGTGCGGGTACTGATTGACTCGATGAAAGTTGAATGCTTCAAGTATGCACACTCTAAGTTTACTGGTTTGTTATTAATGTTGTTTAATGCCATGTTTCTACACAACTATTTACCTTGTTGGCTTATGGAGACAATATTATTGTTCTCATATAAAGAATAAAACGGGTCTTATTAGAGACAAAGACAATTACAGGCCTATTGCCATTACTAGTGTTGTTTCAAATGATACCTGTATCAAAGCTCCCTCGCCTTCACCTCTCCGGGAACTGCTTGATATATGTGCTGACTTTGCTGTTTCAAATGTTGTTATTTTTAATGAGAAAAGACAAAGTGTATGTGTTTCAAACCAAATTCATCGAATGGTCTATTTGTACCTACTCTCTGCCTTAATGATGTACCTTTAACTTTCGTAACAAGCAATAAATATTTAGGTGTAATTATACATGACAAACATCAGGATGATGATGATGATATCATGAGATATGTTAAATCACTTTATTCAAGGTAGAATTTGCTTATCAGTCCCTTCAAACCATGTTCCTCCAATAATAACTTAAAGTGATATAGATCATTTCATTAGCAATGCCTATGGTTGTCATTTGTTGTCAATGTATAAACAGTATACACATAAGCGTGTTGTATTGGCCTTTAATACTATATACAGAAAACATTATTTGGTATTTTAAGGGGGAAGAGTATGTCTGCAATTTATGTAAAAAATAATATTGATTCATTTGGGTTGCTGGTTCGCTAAAACGTTTATAGTTTTAAAACAAGTTTAGGTGCTACTAGGAATTTGCTAGTACAATGGATTGTTTTTGTTTGTTTTACTATCATTCTAGCTGTTGTGCTAGATGGAAGAAAATACTCAATTTATTATTTATTATGTGTGTTATATACTTCACTGTATCATAATTCATATGTATATGGAATTTTATATTCTGAAATAAATTGATTGAATTGAAAATTGAATTGAATATATCCCTTTATTTAACTTAAGTTGCTTAACCGAACAGTTCACCGTCATTTCAAATTTTCAGGACTTATACAACTTTACTCACAAATATCATACATAAAGCCAAAATGTATAAACAATCACCCACATATTAAAAAATCCAGTTCAAACTGCTGATTAATCGACTTTTAATGGCCTGTGGGCGCCGCCACTTTGAAGCTAGACAGAGACTTGAAGCTCCTGAAAGCTGACATCACTTGAGCGTATTCGGTTGATCTGAAATCTGTAGAGCCCGTATAAAATCATGTAAATAAGTTTGAGCAAAGAATTATTCCAGGTTAGTGAGCTCCGGTGGCCAACGGTCACAGGTTCGAACCCCGTAAGAGGTCGAAACTTTTCCAGGGATTAATTTCTCGACTCACTACATCGTGTGTGGCTGACCACGTTAAATGGCGCTGCCGTCTCCACTGAATTATTTAAAATAAAGGGGGACGTAAAAAAACCCTGAGGACGTAAAACACTCTGGTAGTGACCACCCTCAGGGTATTTCGGCTCTATCTTTCCGTACTGCTCCCCTGTGAGTGGTGGGGGAGGAGGTTTCTCAACCACTCCAACATAGAGGCTGTGCTGATTAAGCGACAGCCTGGGGTTTCTCCCCGAACAACAAAACCAAACCAAACCAATTATTCCAGAACTAAACAGCATTATCTTGTTAAAACTGCGTCACGAATGATAGACAACAATATCAGTTTGAGCCAGAAGGAACCTAACAAGAGGAAGATGATTCATAACGGTTCATAAATTAACGCTCAAGAGAAACTACAATCCACGTCAGTATAGAGAGCGCCTATGTGACGTCAGAGCATTTTAGTTTTCTCCTTCTCGCCTTCGAATCTGGGTTCCGGTGCAGCCGTAATGGAAACCCTCTAATAATTTGTATTATTTCCCTATATCTAATTATTGTGGAATGTTTTGTTACTGTTCTAAGTATTGTTTTTTTTTTTAATTTCTGAGGGTGGACTGACCCTTTAATTAACTTTATGCAATCCTGGTTCCCGTCTTGTGTGACGACGCTTACGCCAATATGTCGAAACAATAACTTTATCATCTCAGTTAGATGGCGGGTGTTTAATACACCTTGCCCCCCAAAAAACCTCCTAACATCTTACAGAATAATTGGAATATGGAAGATGGGCAAAAACATAACTTCACATCTAGTTGCAGATACATTTTCTTAGAAGATTCAGCTAGATTTGTGAAACAACTTCTAAAACGAAAATTGCATTTAAATTTTCTGCAGTAATTTGCTGTGGCTGAAAGGTAACCTATTCATAAAAAAACATTTCGACACCACAAATGCTAAACAAATCCTACCTATATCAATCGTGTGGATAGAGGTCCGATGGTTTCGGCGTCGCCAAATTGTTGTTTGATCGGAATGAAAAGTTATGCTTTATATCGGTTCTCGGGTTCTAATATAAAATTGATTTCGAAATAGACTGTTTTGGTGTCTCTCCTGTGTATATTCTCAGGTATATTCAACTTCGATCTAGGTATTTTATTAGCCCAGTGAATAGTTCTGGGCTATAAATGAAAAATTTTTTATCCAGCCCTCTCACTAATCCATAAATGACCTTAAAAGACTTGACGTTACGCCGATCACCAAGTCATGTGACTCTAAGACACTACATCGGTTATCGTCCAAACGTCAAGTCTTGTTAAGTGAATAAGTCCAATATCTGGTTATTAAAATGTCTAGAAAAGTTGTTTGTAGTGTATTCAGAAAGGGGCTTTTTGAAGGAAAATCAGCCATTGTGACCGGAGGTGGGACTGGTATAGGAAAAGCCATTACACAGGAGTTACTTTTTCTTGGTACTAGTTTAAACCTAAATATTTATGTTTATCAACTTAAGTTGCTGGACGCTGGTACTACTAGAGTCTACTAGTACTATTATTAGTACTACTACTGGCTACTACATCTAATCAATAGTGGTAATCTACCTTGAAGTTAAAAATTGTCCTATTATTAATTAGGTCATTAAAGTACGTTGCGTGTCACCACTATCAGTATCACTAAAATAATGCATGTCATTATGATAAAAAGTTCTCTTTTAGTCCTGGCACGGCTCTTGTCACACTTTGAAACAAAGATGCACAGAATGTGTCCATTTAAAAAGTCTTCACGAGCAATAGGAAAGTTAGAAAAGTTTTCTAACAGATACTTCTTAGCGATATTTACAGTTCCCCGTTTCTTTTTGGGGGGGATCTTGGACTTTATGTGATGAAAAAAATACAAAATGTCTAAAAAGAAACGAAAGAACGCCTTTCAAAATCAGTAATCTATCAGTTACTAACACAAGAAAAATTTTAATAAAATCAACTTTTCCAATTTCTAATGTATATTTCTGATGTTCTGGGATGTTTTAAGTATAACCTATGAAATCTTACTAAGTAAAATGAGTCAATGAACATGCATCAATTTCAGATCGGCCATGACTATTTTTCAACCTTATGAACCTACGCCACGGTGATCTCACTACGGGTATGAAACATGTTCTAATTAATTATAAGGTTTCACCAGTTGGATTCTTATCAAATTTTCGGTAACTTTAGATAATATATAGCTTTATACGGCTACTTAGCTTTCAATCTTTGCTACACAATGTATCAAGTCAATCTAGCCTGTTGAATTTGAGCAAACATTCAATACGTGCGCAGACAACGAAAGAATTGTCGGAAAGAAAAAAATCAAATTCGCGACTAAAGTCCAGCTTTCCTACTACGTCATTCGTGATGATTTATAGAATTCCACAACGACAACCAATAAGAAGCGAATAAATAGTAGGGATACCCTCCGTGCAGCGGGAAAACAAAAAATTGAATATATCCACATACCTACATTATCGTGAATGACTATGTGCTATTTTATGAGGCTTTTTAAAAATGGCGCTCTTATCAAGTATCATATTTTTTTATAACATTGCACATACATACAATGATACAACACCATATGAACACATATTCAACAACAAATAACATTCAGTTTATAAAACGGGTATGTTTAGATCTACACTATGATTTTGATCAGTTTCGACTCATCTGTATTTAATTAGTGGTTAAATAAATGAAAGGTGAAGCTGAATGTTTAAAGCTAATTAATTTGGTAATGACATGTGAGCAATGTAAATGACAAGAAAGGGATTTTAGTTCATCTCCTGTCATGTGTTTTATCATCAGTACAAATGTAATACAAGGTCAGAGTAGGGTGTACCAAGTCTAGGATGTCACCCGGCAAATATGCCCGAAGATGGTTTTCTGGTATTTTGCGAAATTTATTTAGTGTTTATATTATTTTGGATTAATAGTTTCCAGCAAACTGAAACTGTTATTATTAATGTATTCATATGTAGATAAAATTTGTTTATGATAATATAATGATAACGGTTTGTTATATTATATTACAGATTACTTAAGTAATTTAAGTTGCCTATAAAAAGGAGAAAATAATGCTAACATGCAATAAATGAATAGCTTTGCAACAGGGATCACCATTTAAAAATATTTACATAATTCATTTATATATAATAATGAGGAAGATGAGGAAAAAACATTCAATGAAATATAGATGATTGTTTAATAGTGAACCTTTGGTTTCAAAATTTTATTTCTCACTTTCAAAGTTTTTAATTAAAATATCACTTTAGAAAATACATAACAGCAAACTATGAGAAGCTGGGGTTCATGATCAGTATATGCCAATATTTCAACATTTTGCATGATTTCTTAGCTAAAGGAGGGTGTTCTCTTATTATATGATGTAGGATGTTCTAATAGTGCAGTGGTTAGAGAACTGCCCTGCAAACATCCAGGTTGTTGGTTTGAACCTTGGCTATTCATAAGTTTGTGACATATAATGCTCTATTAACCCTAAGCCATGTGTCTCATGCATGACTATAGTTGACAATTTGACAGTATTTCTATATATAAAAGCAGATGCTGTCTCAGGCTACCACTTGGTGCACTCCTAAGATTCCTGTTGTTAGAGAATTATGCTGCTAACCTCCAGGTTGTGGGTTCATATCTAAGTCATACCTCTATGTGTTGTAGAATGTTTTCCTATACACTCACCCCTTGGCATATGTATGAAGTGCGACTAGCATCAAGGCTAAACAACTCTTAGGAAACTAACTGGAACTCTGTAACTATAGATCAAATGGAATAAAATGACATTTTAATGATCATTTGAACAGGTGACCCTAAAACCAGGTAATCATGAGAACAGGTTTTACTCTATATATATATATATATATATATATATAATTTCTTGTCTAGCTTCAGATGTATAGCCACATTTTGCATGGATAGTTTGATATAATGATGACCAGCATAGCCATGTATGGCCCAATTGAAATGGTAAACCTATGAATTGGGTTTTTATCTTTGCATCTTGTAGATGTTTCATAGCGCATCTTGCTATGCTTCTAGTTTTGATGTGTATCTCTTTGTATCATTTTAGGCTGCCATGTGATGATTGCATCGAGAAAAATTGACAGACTGAGTGCTGCAGCTAAGGAGATTAGACTCGATGTCGGGAGCGATCAATCAGGACGATTGGAGTTCATGCAGTGTAATATCCGAAAAGAAGACCAGGTAGCGTGATGCTATATGTTTTGATGGGGTTCAGTTTATAGCATCAAAACAAAACCCTGTCAGGAACCTGGTTTGAACCATCAAAGAAACCTTTTTGTCATGGTACTGTGGTAATTTTGGATGTCTTGTTTGTAGGTATATGGCTACCTTTGAGATAAGAATGCATTTATTTATAATGTTAGGAGTTCCACTTTTAATTATATTGTTAGAAATGAAACAAAATTAAAGTAAGATTTTGTGTACAATATAATGTGCAATATTAATACTTGATATGTTAACTTTACATCCTTAGAATTTCTACCCTCCAACATCAGAAGTCTAATAACTCTACAATAGTTTAAGGACACTCTTATAGTATAGTTCTCTAATCACTGGCTCTTCCATGGTCTAGTGGTAGTGTGTTGGACCACAGATCGCTAACACCCATATTCGAATCTCGGCTTGGGCATATCTGAAGGGTGTTTCATCTTTGACTTCGCTTCTTTACCTTTGGAGGTCACTCAGCGCATTTAGCCTACCATGTGCAAAAAAGCTTATGGAACTATAGTACCTCAGTTCAAAACCCAGCTGGCTGTGTCTAAAGGGTGCTTCATCTTTCACTGTGTCTCATTATCTTTGCAGGTCACTTGACACAAAGATGACCATAAAACATTTCATTTATTTTCTAACCACTGTACTTTAAATGTCCAGTACCAAGTTCCAGATCAGGATTCATATCATATCAATCTAACTGTGTTTTGTGGATGTTTTCCATATGACCTGATGATCAGTCATATAGCTCAGATATGATCACTATTGTGGCTGGATAAATCACTCACTCTGAAACAGCATAAGACGCATCAGTTTGGATTGTCTTTCATGAAAACAAACAAGTTGATTTGTTCTCTGTAAACTGTTTATTAGTAAATATGGAATTTTATTTTTAACTGTGATATTTGATAAGGAACAAGAAAATGGCTTTAGCTAAATTTAGGGATTTACTAAATAATTCTTATTGACCTACTTATCATTAATTGAGCAATTAGTGCTACTGTCTTAAACTTAAAGTATTTAAGTTTGAAATGGTGGCCTGAGCTTGGTTGAAATGCTTATACCCTATATAAATTTAAGGGTGAGCTCATGTTAAGGATAACTTAGGCAGTTTTTGTTTTTATGTGTGTTTTTTTTAAATATTTTCAGGTGGAGAATTTAATTGAAACAATGCTGGACAAATTTGGGAAGGTTGATTTTTTGATCAATAATGGTGGAGGTCAGTTTCCAAGTCCAGCACAGGACATTTCCCTGAAGGGGTGGACTGCTGTTATAGAAACAAACCTAATGGGAACATTCCTTATGTGTAGAGAAGGTAATTATTTTTATTTCAATCTGAAAATGAGGTTTATCTTATTCAGAAAATTTGACTTTAAGGTAAGGTATTTAAGATTTTCAAGATTATTACAAATATGTTCACACAAATGCTAAATGGCATCAAAATGTAAGCATGATTAACCAATATTTAAAAAAATCCCATTTGAAGTCATAGTAACTCAACTAAGACCGACCTGTTGGCACCATCATTTTGAAGCGAGACACAGATCATATTCTCCCAAAGTCTGACATGATTGCATACAAGTTGGTTGCATGACTCCCCCCATTATGATTATACCAATATAAACAAGTGGTGTTAGAAAGGGTCAGAACAAAAACATATTTACCAATACTACAATATAACGTAGGTCCTGGCCATTAAGCCGATACTTTGTGTCAACATTTTAACCCTTATTTTGGGGGGGTCAGCTTAATGGCCATTGCTATTTCAGTGTCAAGAAAGCCAGTCATCGGGAGAACAAATTTCAGTGTGTAATCTACATCTATCATCTAGATGCAAATGGACATCAATCGTCATTTTGTTTTATACATGGCTTTATAATGATGATGATGATTGATGTTTTACGGCCACTTTGTGCAAAAGGTAGGCTAGATGGGCCAACATGGCTTTATAATTAAAATCAATGTTTATATGTAGAATTTATCTGATTTTAAAAATTATGAATAAATGTTGTCAGTAGGGCATTTCACGACTTTCAATTCAAAGGCAACATCAGTACCAAGACATTTGTACACAAGACATCCCATACCCAAGAGCATCGTATCTCAGTCATTTAGCAGCACAGACATTAGGGTGCCCCATTACATATTTTGTCTGGGCATATTTATACTGATAACTGAATAATTACTGATTAATTAATTTACTCTCAATAGAGAGTTAGTTACTAACTGACAGCATATACCGGTAATTTACATTGTCTTGGTTATTGCCACATTAGTGACCAAAACATACCACCAAAGGCTCAGTAGTAATTGACAATATAATATGTCTAATTATTTCTAAGTCATTAACTTCATAGGCGGTTCATTTAATGTTTAATCATGCCGTTAATTTAAGTTTGAGGTCCTACATATGCGCTAACAGTATACAAAACACATTGGTACGAATTATAAAAACTATTTCCTGCATTCAAAACGTCACCTGGAAATACTGCAGGGAAAAGTTCAGATTTTTAGGTCAGCTTAATGGATGTTACTACCATAAATCATGATATTTTAGGCCTAAAAACGACCTCGGCTTAATGGCCGGGACCTACAGTAGTTGTTCCAAGCAACATCTTGTGACTGAAATGTCTGAAGAAAACTGTATGGTAAAATTCCTTGTGAAGATTGTTTTGCACTCTTCTAAGTTGTGGTATGAAACATTCTCTGTGGTATCAGGTTGATGTAAAGAACCAAAGAATGTCACAGCAATAGTTACAGTAGTCTGACTAAGCTAGATCATCTGTGATCTGATTCAGTCTGATAATTGTTATATGATCCTTGTGCAGGTTGATTTCAGAGCATGTGGCTTTTTTCCTTCCTGTCTTACAATGTGGCATTCGAGTAAGCCATATTGGATACTCTCTAGTAATAAAGTTTGTGACATTTCATTATATATCTGATGACATGTACAGTTTATACATTTCATGCATATTTTCTGAGTGAACTGTGCTTTTAAGAGTAGGATCCATGGAGTTTTATTGTGAAGTGCTCAGATTGCATATCCAGAACTAGCCATGCAGTATGTATGTTTGCATATATAAAAATGAACCCCATTGATATGTTGTGTGCAGAATTTATAGAACCTTCCAAACTCATACTCACCATCTGGCGAGAGTCAGAGGAACTAAGAGTGACAGTCTTGAGTGAAAAGTTTCTTCCAACTGCATATTTTCTTTTACCCAGATCAGATACTCATCTGTGAGTGAAGTGCATGTGCATACTTATGGATATTTTGTCAGTGTATGCAGATTGTGTCTGTATGTGTGCATGGAGTCAACACAGAAAAAATTAAGCCCCATCATGGAAAATGTTGAATTGTGCAAGTGTGCGTTTCCTCTCCTAGTTCTTTATATACACCACACTGTTTGCTCACCTAGCATAGAGACATAAAAAAACACTGTTTAATCACAGCTCAGTAAATACTCGTACATTTAGTAAATGTTTAATTTACATTTCTTGTTTTAGTTTACAACAGGTGGATGAAAGATAATGGGGGCGTCATTGTGAATATAATTGCTGATATGTGGAAAGGTTTTCCTGGAATGAGGTAATCCAACTGAAGTTGTGGCTGTTAGTCCTTTTTCTTTAATGGGATTTAGATTTATTATTATTATAATAAAACATGGCCTGAGGCATTATTTCTTTGATTATAGTTTATATAATTTTGTTTAATTCATTATCAGATTGTTATCATAATTTTAGTTGATGGCTGTGGTTTTTTTTAAAGCAGTTCAATTATACGAAACACTTTATCTGTTCATATTATTTTACAATAAAGAAACATCAGCCATAATTAACTATTGCTGTTGTGATTTAAAGCCAACGTTAAAACTTACCATTAAGGTTAAAGAATATATCCAGTAAAACATATTTTACGTTTCCTTACATGGTTTAAAATATTTCCAGTTTAATTACTTTGTGCAGTGACTTAGAATAGCTTCTGCTAGTAAAAGAACCTCGTTATATGACATTAGTTTTATTATAATTATTATTATTTGAAAATTGTATTTGCATCTTAATATTTTTGTATCTTACCACCTCTGAATTGTTAGAATTTGCAGTAATTATATTTATTTTATCACATTTTATGGTGTATAGTGTTTTCTTAGTGAACTAAAATGCCCATTTTAAGATAGACACTGGTCAGTAGCCTTAACTGAAGACAAATTTATACTTTCTTTGTTTATTGAATGCATTTTCAACCACATAAACAAGATGTGGATATTTGAACTTTTATTGATCTCTACATAATGATAATAATAGAATTGTACAATATATTATATATAGATTTATGGTACATCATTTTGTTTGTGTCTGGAGAATAATGCTATAGAATGTTTATCAGTCAAAAATATGATCTCAGTAGAAGTGTTCATATCTGTTAAAATATAAGTGCAAGCAAGTATTCTATTATAATTGTTTTTCAGGTTTTCAAACATTCTCTCACTTCAGCCATACAGGAGCAGCAAGAGCTGGTGTTCACAATTTGACTAAGTCACTTGCTATAGAGTGGGCGTCATCTGGTGTGCGACTGAACTGCGTGGCTCCTGTATGTTGAGAACATTACTGACATGGCTACATGTAAATGTTATGTGTATTAGGAGCTATCCTAATTGCCATTTATCTTTTGTGTTTAACATGACTGATGATGAATGAGTTGAATTCTTGCAACTTTTGCTCTCATTTGTCAGCCTATACATAATTCTGTACGGAACATTTTACTATAAACCCATACCAGAGCATTCCTGTTGTACATATCTCCTAGTCAGGATTTGGATTGAATCAACTGACTTCTATGTTTATTAGGGTAGTTCCCTGAGCAATCTCTCCCTCAGCAGAAGCTAAATAAACCACTCACTGAAAATGCATATATTCTAGAATATTTTATTTAATACAGTGACTGGGAGTCTATAAGGTAATGGTTGTCTAACCTTTATTGGTTGGGGTGCATTAATTGTGGGCATCAGGTTGGCATTATATGACTTTTTTGTCAGGCTATTTCCTAACCTGAGGGCAACCATACATTGCATAAAGTAGGACAGTCATTCAATACTGTGCTGTTACCTTGTGCACAAAAGTGGCCGTAAAACAACAATCATCATCATCATCAATACTGTGCTGTATTTTCCTGTAGGCCACACTGATTTTAATCCAATTAGATGAAGCCATTTTGGCTAACTGTCTCTTTACAGTTATTTAGTGGCAACAACTGTACTGGTAATTAACTGAACATTTATTCTACTTGTAGTTAATAAAACACAAATAATAGCAGTGAATTGAGATAGAATTAATCAGGATCATGTTTGAATTTTCATGAACAGTGAAGCAACTAAAACATGCAATAATTGTCAGTGGACTCTAAAAAAATTACCAAATATGTAATATCTTCAGTCCAAATAATCGGCAGCAAGAACATCCATATTATATCCATTTCCATGGTATACTGGACCATGCTAAATCGGAGCCATACTGTATTACTTTAATCTTCGCAGAATTCTTTAACTTTAATTATGCTCCCTATATACTTCATAATGCCTTAAACATAATAAAGTCACTGGGATTATATTTGGTAGCTCTCGGCACATCTAAAACTTCTGATATTAATGCTGTGCGACCATTAAAATGTTTACAGTCAAGAATTATGGTCATATGCAGTGTTGTTAAGTTCTTTTTGAGAAGTAGTTCATCAATCATATACTACTTGTAGCCTACTGATGTTTTATATTATATATATATATGTGTGTGTGTGTGCGTGTCAAAAGAAAGAAATTACAGTGTCTGCAAGAAAGATTTTGTCAGTGTTGTAGTAGAGAAGCTAGATTTTAATTATGATAAAAGAAGAGGCATATCATTCCTTCACTAATAATAGAAGAGATTATATTGAAACAACACAGAAACATCTAATCAAGGTGTATTATTTCAACAAGCCTACATTATAGTGAATCTTTGAGATGGCAGCCAAAAGTAACTGCCAAGAGTCAGTCAAAATACAATGAACCATAGTTTTCCACTCTTGTATTAATTCTTTTCATCTAAAGATGCAGTCTTAATTGCAACTGATGATGATAATGGTGATGCTGCCCTTTAGTTCTTATCTTACTCAAAGACATCTGAACTGCTTCTCTATCAACAAGCTATCTTTAGGTGTCAAGTTTACCTTATTAGTTCTTTAGATGCAAATTTAACTTTGATTTTAACTCTGCTACTTTTTCTGTTTGACAAACTATTATGTTTTTCTCAAGATATATAAATATTTCTAGTAGTATGATTCAATGAAATTTGTTTCAAAAGGATTGTTATATTTATTTCATAACTTTTGTTTTATAAGAGAATGTAACAGAAGAATTCACCTTTAACGGAAAAGAATGTGCAATTATTTATATATACACACACACACACACATATATATATAGATAAGGAGAGACAGGGAGAGGTTTGTAAATACTTGCTAATATCCATATCATATTTTCAGGGCAGTTCCATTTATTCAGAGACTGCTGCAACCAATTATGGATCCGATAAAGTGTTTAAATCCCAGATACCAAATATACCTGCTAAACGTCTTGGCACTACTGAAGAGGTAAGTGTGCATATATTATCAGAATACAGAAGCTGATAACTTGTGTATATGCTAGCTTGAACAATACAATGACATGTCAACAAAATTAAATATCTTTTTGTAGTCATCCTCGGATTTAATTTTGTATAGCCACGTACGTGTCTTTAGTGGTAATTATGTACCCAGTCACTTCGTAACTGTCATTCAGATTATTATTATTATATTACAAAAAAAAACTTTATACAGATGTAATAGTTTTACATCCTTTACATAAATATGTTGAAATTCTCAACAGAATACAGATTGAGAGAAGAACAATTTAATGATATTATATGTTTAGTTGTTTCTTGATGAAATCGGTGATCCTGTACCCAATATTAGTAGAGCACTGTGCTACAGACATCCAGACTGGGGTTCAAAGCTCAGCATTGAACTGTGTCTGCATGTTTGTTTCATCTGATCATTTCATTTCCACATGGTTTCCTCTCAGCCATATGTACTAGGTATTATCCCTAACCTGGAGTTTGATTCTATATTAAATGGCATCTGTCTTATTCTGGTTGATTCCATTTTCTTTGAGATGTTTGTCAATGTCTATTTCTTCACTTCTTAGTCCTATCAATCTAATTAAATTGTTTGCATCTTATTAAATAGATTTAACTGAAAACAGCAATTGCATACTTAGTCTCAAATCTGAACTCACATGAAAGCATAATAAACATAGTGTAGCTCTTTAAATTAATTATTTCTGCATCAACTTACAGAAATATGTTACTTATAGATTACTGTCAGCACTGTGTGATTATATATATATATATATATATATATAATCATCTGAGCTCTTTTTATTTTATTATTTTCAGTTATATAAGGGACTAAGAGGTCGCTAATATATTCTATCCATTTATCCATTTAAAGTAAAGGAATATATATTGCTTAATATGAATAATTAATTAATAGGAATAGGTGGAAATACTTTACCTTAAGATTTGTGTTAGAGGCTCACAGTAAGAGCTCAATAAAAGTATTTATTTTCAGTTGTTTTTGGTTGTTAAATATCTTAAATTTAGAATGTGGACCTTAATTATTATTCTTGGACGAAAAGAGGGTAAAATTGTTTGAAGGTAAGATAATTAAAATTTGTATTGGGGGGGGGATATAAAAAGACATTTGCAATAATTCTCTGACAAAACGTTGTTATCAGACATGTGCCTTTTGGATTTGAATGTTTTCAACAGATCAACCAGCTAATCTTTCAGATAAAATAATATAATATTGATAGGAAAAATATGTACAAATACTTCACAGTAACCAGAGTGTCATAAGCCCATACCAAAGATGGGCTAATGCTCCATAATGGTACATATCATTTATAATTTTCAATTATTAACTATCTAGATTTTTAATATTTAGGTACTTTGATTATCATTATGTAACATTTAACCTGAAGATAAATATACTGCATTGAGGGGCAGGTGATCGTGATATTTGTGATGTTCATCTTGCCCAAATATTGAGGCATTTGTAATAGTTCTAGAATAATTCCTATTCTTACATTTTGTTGTTTTCAAACAAATGCCTAGTTACTTCTTGGTTAGATATTAGCATTTCGGTTTCTTTAATATGAGAAATTGTGATTTAGAATTATCGCAAAATATTTAGTGGGAAAGAAATGTCAGCAAGTGATAAGTTTGGCATTCATTACCTAGTTGCGTCACTGCTGATTGGTTCCAAGGTACCCTATTGGTTATCATATGCACGTTTCTTGATTGTTTGCCAGGTCTCAGCAGCCGTCATGTTCCTGTTAAGTCCTGGAGCATCCTTTATAAGTGGTGATACAATCAAAGTGGATGGTGCACATTCATTGTACAGACCCTCAATGCCATGGGATATAAATGGTTTGTTTTTGTATAGAAACAACTTGTAATCAAAAGCTTCTGGTCACTATGAGCTGATAGTAAAATACTTGATTTCAAAGTTAGCTAACATTTCCTTTTGGTGTGGCAAAGGAAATGTTTTAAGCTGCTCTGATTAGCTAGCTGATAATATATATGCCATTTGATACTTAATAATTACTATTTTTACAGTCATAGATGGTAATACATACATTAATATATATATATATATATATATATATATAATTTCAGATCATGATAAGCTTCCGGCATACACATGGGAACAAGATGATAAACAATCAGCTACAACAACAAGATCAAAGTTATAATTGGGATAATAATTACTTAATGCTAATTGCAATAATGTTATAAATCAGTATTGGTAATCAGTAATGGTTATTTTCTCTATAAACATATATTTAAAATATGTATATACATGATGTGTGTGGAGAGAGACAGAGAGAGATAATCATTCTGTATTTAAATTTAATTTATAACACATTTAAAGTGTATAAGTAACAAGTAATTAAATTACCTGTTATCATCAGATATGCTGACGTCATAACCATAATTACTGTTGGGACTGCAGAGTCAATAATCCTGCTGATTGTTATAATTATGATGTTTATTTTGTACTGTGTATAATCTGTAAGCTAATTAATGGATTAAATGTAATGTATGCAATAATTATTATAATACAGGCGCAATAATGGTTTAAAATACGTTGTGACAGTTATCATATTCTTCATGAAGTATTATATTTTAAACAGATTACAAATAATAGTACAAACGATTACAATGCATTTTGACACTAAGGAGTTGTTACTAAGACAGTAAAATACACACACACACACACACACATATATATATATATACACCATAATGGATATTTAATAAAGTGCCCTTACTAGCAGGAGTCATTCAAGGGCGCTGTACAAATAATATGTTATATAATAATACCCCAAATAATATCTGTAAAATCCTAAGAGAAAGCAACCTTAAACAGGTGTGTTTAAAAAATATTTCAACAGACAACACATTTCTAATATCTGTCGGCAACTTATTCCACAAAGTGGGGGGCTGCAACACTAAATGCACAATCACCATATGACTTGAGCCGAGACAGAAGCACCTGCAATAGTATCTGACTGGATGTTCAGGATAACTTTATAGTTCACACAGGTATTCAGGTGCCATATCATTAATAGATTTATAAGTTATTAATAAAATCTTGAAATGGATATGTTGTCTAACAGATGGCCAATGTAGTTTTTGAAGAATTGAGGTGACATGATCATATTTTCAAGTATTTGTCAATATGCGAACTGTACTATTATAAATTCGCTGAAGTCAATTGATGTTATAATCAGATATTCCATATAACAGGGAGTTAAATTAGTCTATACGACATGTAACAAAGGACTACAGTTACAAGTGTTTCTTGTGTCAAGAATACTTTTAAACGTTGGATGTTCTTAAGGTTGTAGTAGGCAGCTCGGCATACTGATGTGACATTGAGCTCCGGTGGCGTAGCGGTTAAGCATCCGGCACTTGGTGCCAACGGTCGCAGGTTCGAACCCCGTAAGATGTCGAAACTTTTCCAGACTGACCACGTTAAATGGCGCTGCCGTCTCCACTGAATTATTTAAAATAAAGGGGGGCGTAAAAAAAACCCTGAGGACGTAAAACACTGGCAGTGACCACCCTCGGGGTATTTCGGCTCCATCTTTCCGTACTGCTCCCCTGTGAGTGGTGGGGGAGGAGTTTCTCAACCACTCCAACATAGAGGCTGTGCTGATTAAGCGACAGCCTGGGGATTCTCCCCGAACAACAAAACCTGAAACTGATGTGACATCTTAATACATTGGTAAAACAAAACTAGATTTGCTACTGAATCATTAGGGGTAATGGAAGGTGCACCCATATGTGATGCTGCTGTCGTTTTAGGATTTGACACAATGTGGTGATGCCAAATATATAATATTTCTTTTATTATCATTTTGTCTTAGAAGATTTTGAGTCATCCATAGCCGAATATCAGCAATACCTGTTATAATTTATTCAAAAGATTCAGCTCGAAATTTCCACCCCTGTAAAGGTGCCGCCCGGGTCAACAGGCCAGGATTTTACTATCAAATTGGTTTAGAAATACACGGCTTTCGTGTCTCTCCTGTGGCATATATGCGCCAGTTATGCGTGGAAAACGTACATTTATTTATCGACTCCGGTATTTTCAACTTCGATCTGGGTATATCATAAGCATGGAGAATGGTTCTGTGCTAAAATGGTAATCAATCGCTGGCGTAAATGTAACTTTATCCAGCCCTCTCACTTATCTGTAAATGACTTTACAAGACTTGACGTTAGGTGGGAATGGTATAGGAAAAGCCATTACACGGGAATTACTTTTCCTTGGTACTAGATGGTAGATCTACTTCATCTATGATCTAGTCTAATCTCTAGATCTAAACCCAAATATTTATGTTTATTCAGTTGCTGGTAGACTAGTCTACCTTGAAATTAAAAATGGTACTAGATCTAATAAGTAGGTCATTAAAATCCGCTGCGTGTTGCCACTATCACTAAAATAATGCACATGTGCTATTTTATGAGGCTTTTTAAAAACGGCGCCGCTATCATTTTTTTTGGGGGGGGGGGGGCATTGAACATAGACTTTCTAAGACTAGATTTAAAACATCATGTAGATCTATTCAACAACAAATACAATTCGGTTTATAAAGCAGGTATATTTAAATAATGATTAATAATAATTTTGATAAATTCCGACTTTTCTGTTATGTAGTCTATTTAATTAGTGATTAAATTAAAACGTGAATCTTGCTATTTAAAGTTAATTAATTTGGCAATGTAGGCAACACAAAACAGATTTCAGGGTATCTCTTGTCATATATTTTATCATCAGTATAAATGTAATACAAGGCCATAGTAGGGTGTACCAAATATTGGATGTCACCCAGCAAGTTTGCTCGAAGATGGTGCTGTGGTATTTTGCCAAATCTATTTAGTGTTTATATTATTTTGGATTAATAGTTTCCAGCAAACTCAAACTGTTATTATTCATGTATTCATATGTAGCTCAAATTTATTTATGATAATATAATTTCCTTTTGTTAAATTATATTACAGATTTCTTAAGTAATTTAAGTTGCCTATGAAAAGGGGAAAATAATGCTAACATGCAATAAATGAATAGCTTTGCAACAAGGATCACCATTTAAAAATATTTACATAATTCATTTTTATGTAAGAACTTTTTTGATGAAAAGGATTAGTGATAACTGTTATTATTTATTTATTTCATGCATGCACTGAAGATGAGAAGAAAAAAACATTCAATAAAATATAGATGATTGTTTAATAATGAACATTTAGTTTTCAAAGTTTTATTTCATTCAGAGTTTTTAATTAAAATATAACTTTAGAAGTAAGTAAGTAAGTAATTTATTTTTTCACAATTTCCAATCATGATAATAATAGTGAGATTTGAAAGTTAAAATACATTAATATAACTTACATACAATGTGGAAATTGTAGGACCAGTATAGCATGTGTTGGCTTCCTACTAACCCCAACAAATAATATTATTATTAGAACACGAGAAATATGAAACAGATTAATTTGGCAATGAGGAGCAATGAATTCGTGTCATCGTAAATAATAGCTAAAATATAATTGTATCAGAGAATTAGAGATGGCATGCATCCTTTAAAATCAAACTAGGACAATTTATTTTGTATAACATACAACACTGAGATGGGGACACCAACATAGCATGACAAAATAGACAGCCATTAAATATAGCAAAGTACAGCACTTACTTTGAGCCACAGTCATTACAATAACCATAGGTGCACTTAAAAGAGCTATGGTAAGCACTGAAGAAATATGTTTTCAATTGGTCCTTGGTCTGTGCTCGAGATGAATTATTCGGAATCATACTAGACCCATATTTGCACGACTAGAATTTCCCCAGGCTAGTATCCCGTAGGATAAATTCGGATGGATTAATGCAAAATAAAGTGTTCTTAGGCTGTCATATGGTAAAAGGTATTTTATTTGATTTATTGAAAAATTGGCTCGTGATATTTTACTATTTACATGGGATGAATGATTTTTTCCATGTTAATGTTTCATCAATATAGGTGCCAAGAAATTTAGTTGCCTTATCAGTACAGTTTAAGTCAATTCTTTCCAGTGTCATGTCAGCTATATTTACATTGAATTCCGCCAAGTTACATCTCGCTGTTTACGGATTTATAACAATGTATTTTGTTTTATTGACGTTCAATGCAAGTTTATTGGCACAGAACCATTCATATAAATCATTAATTTCTTTATTGGCGTTGGTGTAGAGTGTATTTAAATTATAATTGGAGAAATATAAAGTTGTATCGTTGCAAAAAATTAAAATATAAATTTACTTGTTTACCAATATCATTGAAATAAACAAGATAAATGTAAGGGACCTCAAAATAAACCCTTGTGGCACGCCACACTTTATTTCTCTCAAGAAAGACGTAGAATTGCCAAGTTTAACATAATGGGTTCTATCGGACAAGTAATTTTCAAACCATTTGTTTGCTATTCCACGAATACCATAATTATTTAATTTCTGAAGAATTTTGTGACTTATCACATCAAACGCTTTGGAGAGATCACACAGAGTAGCCAGGTGTATTTTGCATTTGTTTTATTACTAGTGTGAGCACAGAATACATATAACTAACTATAATAGGTATAATAGTGGTAACTTGTAAATTCTCCAGAAACATGATTTCTGGAGATAGTGCCAAGTAACCATGATCATTTACTACACCATGAACATTAGCCGGTTCATACAACTGTTGGATTGCCAGATTTTGCGTTGAAGAATTCATTCCATAACATATCGAGATATCCAGGTGTATTGCGCATTTCCTCAGGTTGTGGATAAACATGCCTGAGATGCGTTAGCGCAGAGTTTATGAAAACCGACTTCCCCCTCAAAATCATGTCCTCCATTTTGACAGGTGATCCATCATACTTTTTTGCCTGGTGGAATGCTTGCAACTGTTGTGTGCGGGTCTCCATTGTAATTATGCCATCCTTTATTTTTGTAATGGCATACAGAACAAGAGCCAGATGCTTGAAATGAGCATCAGATCCCATCCCTGCAGCACACTCACACCTGTGCAGATACTCTTCCATAAACAAATATTGTATCCTTAGTGACCACTATTCTTGCAGCACGAAGGAATATTGACTCTTACATATCTTTACTTTATTCACAGATGACCTGTCCGAATAGATCTAGATATACTTTATCATGATCCTCGGTCATTGTAGGCATGGCATCTGAAATAAGCACAAGACTATGACAACTGTTAAAATAATTGTAATATAAAAGTAAGAGGCTGACATAAGATTGTTCAAAATGTAGAATGTAAAAAACACTAAGCAAATAGTGTATAGACTATGGTACATATTGCCACTACCAGATTTTACCTTTGTGTTTGTGTTGATGTCTTTGTAGGAAATTATTCCGGCGGCTACATATTAAATGCTCCAGCATCCACTAATGTTTCATCAAAGTTTGCATTTCGATCATTTGACTCTAGCCTGAAGAAAACGATTCATATACATAAATTAAATATTTTAGAGTTAATTATACTTGCATACGTATATTATATATATCCATACATTGCTATTTTTTCTGGACAAGTTTATAGTGGTAAGTGTTTTTTAAGATAATGATTTTTATAGTGGTGATATTATCTAGTTACGTATGTGGATTGGAGATTATAATGCATTTTAATGGCATGCGAATTCACCTATTATCATTCAAGTCACTATTTACACACACGTGTACATGCCTATTTATTATTTAGTTTTTCGTATTGCCTTTCAAACAGCTGATGTTTTTTCCCCAGATAATTCAGCTTTCCCGTTTCTCACCTCGTTCTTCAAACTTTGTATGGTCATCTCAGCATAATTTAGACGAGGATTATTGCGATTATCGGACGACATATTACAGCTGCTGTTTGAGATCTAGCAGAAAATTTGCAAAGAGGCTTAGGCAGGCCCAGTAATCCGTCCTGCCACCTTGCGGATAACCAGATAATGGACCTTCGTAAAGCTCCTCATTAGTGTAGTAGAAATACATTTGCGAGGTAAGCGAGCCATCTACGTCGTGAGGTGTGGGACCCGCTGAAGACCCCTAGAAGTCAGAGTGGTACTGGGGTTTTGTGAAGCATTATTAGCCTTTCCTGAACTTACAAATCACCAAGGAACCTACTCGGTGAATAGTCAAGTGATAAACAACGAGAAAAAAATGATACGAAAATAATTCAGCTCGATATGGACCGATTCAATTACCCCTGCCACCACCATCATGACCATGCAGCTGAATTTTAAACATCCGTCTCGAGTCTAAGAATCACTGTGTTGCATGGCGATTTGTGCGTGTAGTAGCCGATAAATGTCTTACTGTTTAGCTATATTTAGGCTATTTACCAGCTATATTTGGATTTTATTTATAGTCCATTAAGGTATATGATCTCCAGATCATAATGTTTTATTTAATAGGAATGGCATAGACTTATATACGCCTCTAAACTAAGTAACGTTCAGCGCAATTTGCATGGCTGTCATGGTCCGGCCTGTCTATATAGTTCAAATTTATTTGTGTAGAACCGTTGCCATCTGACATGACGATGTGAATGGATAGAATCAATGATCGCATAGATTATAATTAAATGCGTGATTCCTATTACTGTAACATTGGACTTTATGCATGATATCTTGTATTGAAAGTGAACTGTTTAATTTTCTGAATCAGCCATTCGTCCAATGTTTACCACATTTAAATATCAAGGGTGTTAATACTCTAATATAATAATTAAAAAAAAATTATATACAGGTGATACATATATGATTGGTTCCCAGGTACAACTAAAAATTATATTTGCAAAACTCTACATTAAATATTTAATAAATGTTCATTAAAATCAATTTACATTGAGCTAAAAGTTTAATTTTAAAATCATTTATTTAACCCATTGAAACCCAATGCTAATAAAATACCCTACAAGTCAATTATCTGTAAAGATCGGTCCGCTTAATCATTGAGTTATATTCTGATAATAAGTATTGTGTTAAATCCTTTCGAAAGATAAATCGTTCAGCTTAATTACTAGATTCAGTCTCCGTGTAATATGAAAAAAAATCGTTGAAAGATTTCCAGAATTTACCGTTAGTGAAGTTTTTTAGGTTTTGTTGTTTGGGGAGAATCCCCAGGCTGTCGCTTAATCAGCACAGCCTCTATGTTGGAGTGGTTGAGAAACCCCCTCCCCCACCACTCACAGGGGAGCAGTACGGAAAGATGAAGCCGAAATACCATGAGTTAGTGAAAAGCGGCCATCCCCTTTTAACAGTGGGCGCCATAGCTCTTTCTAACCCGAGACCGCAGTTTGTAACCGATGCAACGCATTTTGCCTGGATCGGTCTATTGCCGCTCATGTAAAGGTGCCGCTTAGTAACGTTCATCCACGCCTAATTTAGGATCCCTAAATATATATAGGCAAGTGTGGTTGGATCTGAAACCTATCCGCTTTATCTATTTGACCTATAATCAAGAACAGCGGATTTCATGCATCTCTGATACAGCGAAATACACGTCGAGATTATAAGAGCTATACATTCAACAATTTTCTTATATCAGTGTAAACTAAATTTTACTCATAATATGGAAAACAACTTTGCCCGTGACTTAATACACATGGTGATTTCTGCCGGAGTAATAACGACTCCAGGAATATAAATCCATCAAACAGCATTGTATTAATTAATAGGTGTGTGTGTCGCGCGCCCAACGCCACGGATAAATAAATGTGTCACAAATGTATTAGGGAGATTAAGTCGTATTATTTGTCCTTAACTGTTTTTCTAAAAGTATACCAGCCAGGATCTTAATATAAATTGGTTTAGAAATATACGGCTTTAGTGTCTCTCCAGTGGCATATATATGCGCTAGTTCTGATATCATGCATGGAAAACGTACATTTATTTATCGACTCCGGTATTTTCAACTTCGATCTGGGTATATCATAAGCATGGAGAATGGTTCTGCGCTAAAACGGTAATCAATCGCTGGCGTAAATGTAATTTTATCCAGCCCTCTCACTTATCTGTAAATGACTTTAAAAGACTTGACTTTAGGACGATCATCAAGTCATGTGACTCTAATTCTAAGACTCTACCTCGGTGATTGTCCAAATGTCAAGTCTTGTAGAGTCCAATGTGGTTATGAAAATGGATAGAAAAGTTGTGTGTAGTGTATTCAGAAAGGGGCTTTTTGAAGGAAAAACAGCCATTGTGACCGGAGGCGGGACTGGTATAGGAAAAGCCATTACACAGGAGTTACTTTTTCTTGGTACTAGTCTAGATCTAAAGCCAAATATTAATATATTGAAATATTTATAGACTTCTATTGATCAACTTGCTCAGTTGCTGGTAGTCTACCTTGAAGTTAAAATGGTACTAGATCTAATAATTATGTCATTAAAATTCGCTGCGTGTCGCCACTATCACTAAAATAATGCATGTCAAGTATCATAATTTTTTTAACATTGCACATAGTAATAGACTTTTTAAGAATAGATTTACAACATCAACATGTAGATCAACAACAAATAACATTCGGTTTGTAAAGCAGGTATATTTACATACTGATTAATGACAATTTTGATCAATTTCGACTTTTCTGTCATGTTAAATTAAATAGACTATACTATAATCTATTTAATTAGTGGTTAAATTAAAAAGTAAATCTGGCTATTTAAAACTAGTTAATTTTGCAATGTGGGCAACGCGAAAGACCAGAAAGATATTTCAGGGTAGCTCCTGTCATATATATATATTTATCATCAGTATAAATGTAATACAAGGCCAGAGTAGCATGTACCAAATCTTGGATGTCACCCAGCAAATTTGCTCGAAGATGGTGCTTTTGGTATTTTACCAAATCTATTTGGGGTTTATATTATTTTAGATTAATAGTTTCCAGCAAACTGAAACTGTTATTATTCATGTATTCATATGTAGATCAAAGTTGTTTACGATAATATAATATTGGTTTGTTAAATTATATTACATATTTCTTAAATAATTTAAGTTGCCTATAAAAAGGGGGAAATAATGCTGGCCAATAAATGAACAGCTTTACAACAAAGATAACCATTTAATAATATTTACATAACTTATTTAAGAACTTTTTTGATAAAAAGTATTAGTTATAACTTTTTTTATTTCATGCATCGCACTGAAAATGAGAAAAACTTTTGATAAAATATAGATGATTGTTTATTAGTGAACCTTTAGTTTTCAAAAAATGTATTTATTACTTTCAGTTTTTAATTGAAATATCATTTTAGAATACAAATAACAACAATTAAACTATGAGAAGCTGAGGTTCATGATCAGTATATGCCAATATTTTGAACATTTTGGCATGATTTCTGAACTAAATGAGGGTGTTCTCTTATACAGTGTAGGATGTTCTGATGATCGAGTGGTTAGAGAACTGCCCTACAAACATCCAGGTTGTGGGTTTGAACATGGCTCATTCATACATTTGTGATACATAGTATACTCTAGCGAGTTGCCCTCAGCCATGTATCTCATGTGTGACTACAATGTAGTTACACATGAGATGTAGACACTACAATTGTCAATTTGATATAATTTCTATATATAAAACTTAAAAGGAGATGCTGTCTCTGGCGACCACTTGGTCCCCTCTTAAGAGTGCAGTTGTTAGAGTATTGTGCTGCCAACCTCCAGGTTGTGGGTTCAAATTTAAGTCATACATCTATAAATGTTTATAGAATGTTTCACTATACAGTCACCCACTTGGCCATATATCCCAAGTGTGACTTAAGCATCAAGGCTAAACATTTCTTAGGAGACTAACTCAAACTGTCTGTAACTAAAAATCAAATGGAATAAAACTACATTTTGATAATCTTTTGAACAGGTTGCCCTAAAACCAAGTAATCATGAGGACAGATTTGACTCTGTTTGTATATATATATATATATATATATATATATATATATAATTTCTTGTCTAGCTTCAGCTGTATACCCATACTTTGCATGAATAGTTTGATATAATGATGACTACCTTAGCCATGTATGGCCTAAATTGAAATGGTAAACCTATGAAGTGGGTTTTTCTCTTTGCATCTTGTGGATGTTTCATCGCACATCATGCTATGCTTCTAATTTCGAGATGGTTGAGGTGTATGTCGTATCATTTTAGGCTGCCATGTGATGATTGCATCGAGAAAAATTGACAGACTGAGTGCTGCAGCTAAGGAGATTAGACTCAATGTCGGGAGTGATCAATCAGGACATTTGGAGTTCATGCAGTGTAATATCCGAAAAGAAGACCAGGTAGCATGATGCTATATGTTTTGATGGGGTTCAGTTTATAGCATCAAAACAAAACCCTGTCAGGAACCTGGTTTGAACCATCAAAAAAAAACTTTTTCTCATGGTACTATGGATTTATTTAGACCTATCATGTTATGAGTTTCACTTTTAATTATATTGTTAGAAATTAAACAAAATAACAGTAAAGGATTTTGTGTACAATATAATGTCACTCTTATAGTATAGTTCTCTAACCACTGGACAGGCTATGGAACTTTAGTATGTGGGTTCAAAACCCAGCTGGCTATGTCTAAAGGGTGCTCCATCCTTGACTCTGTCTCATTATGTTTGGATCTCACTTGACACAAAGATGACCATAAAAGAGCAACATTGCTACTATCTAGCTACTGTACTGTAAATGTCCAGTACTGAGTTCAGGCACCTCCATGGTCTAGTTGGTAGCGCATTGGACCAAACATCACTAACACCTGAGTTAGAATCTCAGCGTGGGCATATTTGAAGGGTGTTTCATCTTTGACTTCCCTTCATTACTTTTGGAAGTCGCTCAGCCCATTCAGATTAACTTCGGCCCAATCATCATCAATCCAGTACTTAGTTCCAGATGTTCCCGTGTTTTGGGGATGCTTCCCATAATAGCTGCTGATCAATCATATAGCCCTCGCTCTGAAACAGCATGAGACACATCAGTTTGACTTTGTCTTTAATGAAAACAAACCAGTTAATGTGTTCTCTGTAAACTGTTTATAGTAAACATGGAATTTTCTTTTTAACTTTGATATTTTATAAGGAACAAGAAAATGGCTTTAGCTAAATTTATGGCTTTACTAAATAATTCTTATTGGCCTACTTATCATTAATTGAGGAATTAATGCTACTGTCCTAAAACTAAAGTATTTAACTTTGAAATGGTGGTCATAACTTGGTTGAAATACCTAAGCCCTACATAAAGGCTATGTCCAGTGAAGCCTAATGTTAAGGATTACTTCGACAGTTGTCAAGTTTTCATTTTCATGTGTTTTTTTAATAATACTTTTCAGGTGGTGAATTTAATTGAAACAATGCTGGACAAATTTGGGAAGATTGATTTTCTGATCAATAATGGCGGCGGTCAGTTTCTGAGTCCAGCACAGGACATAACCCTGAAGGGGTGGAATGCTGTCATAGAAACGAACCTAATGGGAACATTCTTCATGTGCAGAGAGGGTAATTATTTTTATTTCAATCCAAAAATGAGATATATCTTATTCAGATTCCGAATATTTCACTTTAATGTAAGTTTCACTGTTATTTCATATTTTCAAGATTATAACAAATATGTTCATACAAATGGTAAATGGTATCAAACTTTAAGCATGATCAACCACATATTTAAAAAAATCCTGTTGGAGGTGATGGTAAATTTTGAAGCCAGACACAGATGCTCCTGAAGTCTGATATCGCTGCATACATGTTAGTTGTATGACCCCATTATAACAATATAAACAAGTGTTAGGAAAAGTGTCAGAACAAAACCATATTTAAAAAAATTACAGTTTAGTTGTTCCAAACAGCATCTTGTTACTGAAATGTCTGAAGAAAACTATATGGTGAAATTACTTATGAAGATGGTTTTGCACTCTTCTAAATAATAGTATCAAACATTCTCCAAGCAGTCACATTTTATTATATCTCTGATGTCAAGTACAGTTTGCAAATGTTATTAACAGATTTGAGATTACTTTTATGTTTTCTGAGAGTGAACTGTTCTTTTAAGAACAGAATCCATGGAGTTTTAGTGTGAAGTCCTCACATTACACATCCAGAAATAGCCATCCAGTCTGCAGTATACATTTTTGCATATATAAAAATGAAACCCATTCATATGTTGTGCGCAGAATTGATAAAACCTTCCAAACTCATACTCGCCATCTGGTGAGAGTCTGAGGAACTAAAGGTGTAGGATAGAAAGGTGTTTTAAACAACGTCAGCCTGGTAAAATGGCAGTTAGGAATATTTATAATATTCTTTTAATAGTAAGTTTTGTTCACAAGCATAGAGAAAATGTATCACATTATGAATGGTATTATCATAAACAGCCTTGACAGTGAAAAGTCTCTTCCAACTGCATATTTTATTTTACCCTGGTCAGATATGTGAATTGTGTGTTGTGAATTGTGTGTGTATGTGTGTGTGCATGTTTATGCATATTTTGTCAGTGTATGCAGATTATGTCTGAATGTGTGCATGCATTCTATCACTGAAAACATTAAACCCCACGGGGAAAAAGTTGAATTGTGCAAGTATGCACTGTTTGCTCACCTAGCAAGTATTTGGCATAGAGACATCAATAAAACACTGTTTAACTTTAATCACACCTCAGTAAATACTAGTACATTTAGTAAATGTTTAATTTAAATTGTCAAAACAGGAAACAATAATGGAATTACTGATTATGTTTACATTTCTTGTTTTAGTTTACAACAGATGGATGAAAGATAATGGGGGCGTCATTGTGAATATAATTGCTGATATGTGGAAAGGTTTTCCTGGAATGAGGTAATCCAACTGAAGTTTTAATGGGTTTCAGATTCATTATAATAATAATAATAATAAAACATGGCCTGAGGCACTATTTCTTTAATTATAGTTTATATATTTGTTTTCACGTTGTTATCATGATTTTAGTTGATGGCTGTAATTTGTTTTAATCAGTTCAATTACACGAAACACTTTATCTGTTCATATTATTTTACAATAAAGAAACATCAGCTATAATTAACAATTGCTGTTGTGATTTAAAGCCAGTGTTTGAACTTACCATTTTTATACAGAGTCCCTGTCCAATAAAAAATATTTTGCATAGGTAAGATGTTTTAAAATATTCCCACAGTTTAATTATATTGTGCAGCGTCTGCTGGCAAAAGAACCTCGTTATATGACATTAGTTTTATTATAATTATTATTATTTTAAAATTGTATTTGCATATGGTATATATTATATTTTGGTGTCTAACCACCTCTGATTTGTTATAATTTGGAGTAGGGATGTTTATTTTATCACATTTTATGGTGTATAGTGTTTTCTTAGTGAACTAAAATGCCCATTTTAAGATAGACACTGGTCAGTGGCCTTAACTGAAGACAAATTTATACTTTCTTTGTTTACTGAATTAGTTTTAAACCACATAAACAGGATGTGGATATTTGAACTTTTATTGATCTCTTCATAATGATAATAATAGAATTGAACAATATATTATATATAGATTTATGGTACATCATTTTGTTTGTGTCTGGAGAATAATGCTATAGAATGTTTATCAGGCAAAAATATGATCTCAGTAGAAGTGTTCATATCTGTTAAAATATAAGTGCAAGAAAATATTCTATTATAATTGTTTTTCAGGTTTTCAAATATTCTCTCACTTCAGCCATACAGGAGCAGCAAGAGCTGGTGTTCACAATTTGACTAAGTCACTTGCTATAGAGTGGGCATCATCTGGTGTGCGACTGAACTGCGTGGCTCCTGTACGTTGAGAACATTACTGACATGGCTACATGTAAATGTTATGTGTATTAGGAGCTATCCTAATTGCCATTTATCTTTTGTGTTTAATATTAATGATGATGAATGATTGAATTCTTGCAACTTTTGCTCTCATTTGTCAGCCTATACATAATTCTGTACGGAACATTTTACTATAAACCCATACCAGGGCATTCCTGTTGTACATATCTCCTAGTCATGATTTGGATTGAATCAACTGACTTCTATGTTTATTAGGTAGTTCCCAGACATGAGATTAATTCACTTTTGGAATTGATAGGGAATTCCAAATCCGGAATTGCTTATTTAAAATAACTGAGATTGCAACTGATGATGATAATGGTGATGGTGTCCTTATCTTACTCAGACATCTGAACAGCCTCTCTATCAACAAGTTATCTTTAGGTGTCAAGTTTACCTTATTAATTTAACTTTGATTTTAACTGTGCTACTTTTTCTATTTGACGAACTATTATGTTCTGGTAGTATACCTCAATGAAATTTGCTTCAAAAGGATTGTGCAACTATTTAGATACACACACATGTAGATTACATTTGTGTGTGTGTGTCTAAATAATTTGCACAGTCTCTTCTGTTAATTAGATAATGAGAGACACAGAGAGATGTAGGTACCTGCTAATATCCATATAATAATTTTCAGGGCAGTTCCATTTATTCAGAGACTGCTGCAACCAATTATGGATCCAATAAAGTGTTTGAATCCCAGATACCAAATATACCTGCTAAACGTCTTGGCACTACTGAAGAGGTAAGTGTGCATATATTATCAGAATACAGAAGCTGATAACTTGTGTATATGTTAGCTTGAACAATACAATGACATGTCAACAAAATTAATCCTCGGATTTAATTTTTTATAGCCACGTACGTGTCTTTAGTGGTAATTATGTACCCAGTCACTTCGTAACTGTCATTCAGATTATTATTATTATATTTACAAAAAACTTTATACAGATGTAATAGTTTTATATCTTTACATAAATATGTTGAAATTTTCAACAGAATACAGATTGAGAAAAGGACAATTTAATGATATTATATGTTTAGTTGTTTCTTGATGGAATTGGTGATTCTGTACCCAATATTAGTAGAGCACTGTGCTACAGACATCCAGACTGGGGTTCAAATCTCAGTATTATCTGTATCTGCATGTTGTTTCATCTGATCATTTATTTTCAGTTGTTTTTGGTTATTAAATATCTTAAATTTAGGATATCGAACTTAATTATTATTCTTGGATGAAAAGAGTTAAAATTGTTTGAAGGTAAGATAATTAAAATTTGTATTAGGGGGGGGGTAATTAAAAAGACATTTGCAATAATTATCTGACAAAACGTTATTATCAGACATGTGCTTTGGATTTGAATGTTTTCAACAGATCAACCAGCTAATCCTTCAGATAAAATAATATTGATAGGAAAAATATATACAAATACTTCACAGTAACCCGAGTGTCATAAGCCCATACCAAAGATGGGCTAATGCTCCATAATGATACATATCATTTATAATTTTCAATTATTAACTATCTAGATTTTTAATATTTAGGTACTTTGATTATCATTATGTAACATTTAACCTGAAGATAAATATACTGCATTGAGGGACAGGTGATCGTGATATTTGTGATGTTCATCTTGCCCAAATATTGAGGCATTTGTAATAGTTCTAGAATAATTCCTATTCTTACATCTTGTTGTTTTCAAACAAATGCCTAGTTACTTCTTGGTTAGATATTAGAATTTCGGTTTCTTTAATATGAGAAATTGTGATTTAGAATTATCGCAAAATATTTAGTGGGAAAGAAATGTCAGCAAGTGATAAGTTTGGCATTCATTACCTAGTCGCATCACTGCTGATTGGTTCCAAGGTACCCTATTGGTTGTCATATGCACGTTTCTTGATTGTTTGCCAGGTCTCAGCGGCCGTCATGTTCCTGTTAAGTCCTGGAGCATCCTTTATAAGTGGTGATACAATCAAAGTGGATGGTGCACATTCATTGTACAGACCCTCAATGCCATGGGCTATAAATGGTTTGTTTTTGTATAGAAACAACTTGTAATCAAAAGCTTCTGGTCACTATGAGCTGATAGTAAAATACTTGATTTCAAAGTTAGCTAACATTTCCTTTTGGTGTGGCAAAGGAAATGTTTTAAGCTGCTCTGATTAGCTGATAATATATATGCCATTTGATACTTAATAATTACTATTTTTACAGTCATAGATGGTAATACATACATTAATATATATATATATATATATATATATATATATATATATATATATATATATATATATATAATTTCAGATCATGATAAGCTTCCGGCATACACATGGGAACAAGATGATAAACAATCAGCTACAACAACAACAAGATCAAAGTTATAATTGGGATAATAATTACTTAATGCTAATTGCAATAATGTTATAAATCAGTATTGGTAATCAGTAATGGTTATTTTCTCTATAAACATATATTTAAAATATGTATATACATGATGTGTGTGGAGAGAGACAGAGAGAGATAATCATTCTGTATTTAAATTTAATTTATAACACATTTAAAGTGTATAAGTAACAAGTAATTAAATTACCTGTTATCATCAGATATGCTGACGTCATAACCACAATTACTGTTGGGACTGCAGAGTCAATAATCCTGCTGATTGTTAGAATTATGATGTTTATTTTGTACTGTGTATAATCTGTAAGCTAATTAATGGATTAAATGTAATGTATGCAATAATTATTATAATACAGGCGCAATAATGGTTTAAAATACATGATGACAGTCATCATCATATTCGTCATGATTTCAATATGGCATAATAATAATAATAATAATAATGTAATATTACAAGTAGATAACAAATAAGTGTACAAATGATTACATTACATTTTGGAAGTTGTTGCCAGGACATTAAAGAAATATACAAACACACACACACACACACACATATATATATATATATATATAATGGTCTGTAGTTGGGATCCATCCTTCCCAAATGGGCAAACATGCCATGGAGCTACCACCCATCCAAAGACAATACACTGTATTCCCTATGTACTTCACAAAAATCACTGGAAGACACATTACTTGTGTTGAATATTGGTATATCCTCATCGCTTCCATGTCCTGTGGGCTAGGAGCTACTCCATGAGGAATGTGATTATCAAGCCAAAGTTGTTTTAATTAATGGAACATTCGACGTAATGAATTCTAGAATGCCATCCCGGTTCACCTCGAAAATGCTTCTGGATTGATGGAACACTAATATAAATGTTGGCGGATAGAAATCCGTGACTGTAAAATGCTGGCATAGAATGAAGTATATATACTGGCTTGGAAGCAAAACCAATCACTAGATTACTGTCTTCAAGATTATAATTCTTGGCATAAGCTTGGTTGGGAACTGCTAGGGTCTAACTTGTGGGTTGTTCTCTGTTACGTTAACCAAATAGCGAATACTGGGAAAACTTCATGGTTTATAAACTGTCTGGAAGGAAAGGTGCAGTAGTTTTTTTCCCAGAAATCTCTATTATCGTATCAAGTCCATCAATTTTTGTCTAAATGTAAAACAGATCAATAAACACTTCTAAAATTGTCAAAATCGTTGTTGAAGAGTTTGCTTTGTGTAGATCAAGCCCGGACACTGCCGACTCGTCCATGATGGTTTTATTTATTGTTGTTATTTGTATTTGGGGGGGGGGGGGTTAACCACCACCATAACTTATAAGTTTTTCTAAAGAGATGTTCACTCGGCTTCACACCAGTCACCTGTACTTTATTTGTTCTCTATCTGTCTGATCTGTTTTATGAACTTTGGAGCGCTGGTCACAACCAGATAGGTACGCAGTGTTTACTTATGAGATTAGATCGGCCCGTAGCGTAATTGAGAGGCCAACGTCTCTAGCCGAATAGCTCCATTGTTCCAAGGACGAGTCGGATAATAACACTAATAATAACAATTTATTTGTATTGAAAGGACGTAATGTGTACTTGAGCCGAGACCTGATGATCCGCACAAAACTTGATCTCTGCATAAGGATGAACGTTCGACAATTAAACAAACCACTTCGCGACGCCGAGTGGACTGCTAAAACGACCGGATCAAATCGGATAGACTTACGCAGCTGTTTCTGATATGGAATACGAAGCCGCCCCCAATAGCTGTGTACTTCCTCCGCGACGACATCTTGTCTAGTGTTTGTTTTGGTGTGTGTGTGTGGTTAAACACAAACAGAAAAGAACTTCCGAGACAAACACGGAGAGTAATAGGTGACACCGACTGTAGATTGTGTTCGTTGTTTGAAGTCTGCCAACAATCCGGATCGAAGCTTCGTGACTGGAATTTCTGACTGTCGGGAGACGATCGACCTGGTGGATTCCATGTCCTGTGCCGTGCTCAGCAGAAATGCAGTCCGTTTTCAGTGTGAACTATTTTCTGGCAGGAAGTTTGTTTTCATATATGGTGGCATGTGCACGAGGTAGGTGTCTATTAAATGGATTGTGAGGCGTACCACACATACGAGACCTTTCATGACGAGTAATAATAACTGCCACACTTTATTCACCGAAGCCCAAAGCTTGAATATAGTAATGAGAAGTATGTGTGGGAGGGATCGGTAATTCTGAGGGTTGTGTATAGTTCGTTGGTCAGTTAAACGATCAGTTAATATCCCGAAAACGCCCTCCAACGATGGATAATTGCCAGCATCCGTAAGGTGATTCTTAAATGTGTTTAAGATACAGTTGTTATTATAATATATAAGCCGTATCCTAAAACGTGAAATCATTCTGTTCTTAAAAGGAAGTGGTTGCTCTTTTGAAAATGAAAGTATACCAAATATCTGACCATGTGTCTCTGCCCGGTATTAATTCTTCTTCCCATATGGCAGCATCTGAAACATAATACAGTATCGTTGATGAGAAATAAGCTTCTTTGGGACATGTTCAAAGTTCTTTCTCTAATGACAACCCTATATTCACCTCTAATTGATCATCATATGTGTTTGTTCAAAGACTCCATTGCTTCTCTATATTATGCACCTCTGCGTTCTGTATTTTTCGAATCGATTGATTGATTGATTGATTGACTGATTGATTGATTGATTTTCGTTTCCAGGTGGTCGAGGCGAAGAAAAGGATAGCGATGATGACGATGACGAGGAGGATTATGATAACGACAATGATGACGGCGGCACTTTCTTCAACACGATGTGGCCATTGGTCATGATCCTGATAGCCGGTGGAATCCTGATCGCCGTCATCTTGGTCTTCTGTAGACGGTGTCGCCACTCCTTGAAGCATCTCCACCATCGGCGAGCGAGTGGCAGCAGCAGCAGAAACAGATCCGGAACGGAAGCTGACTCGGGAACCGGCGCTGTTCGCGATCCGTCGACCGACGTCGCCGACACGATGAACGACATATGGACGGTCGGTGGGGCGAGTCTACGGGACAACTTCCAGCCGTCTTCCATCCATCTGGAGCCGCCACCCTACTGCGAAAGCCCTCCGTCCTACGAAGAGCTGAAACTGTCTTTTTTAGAGACGAAGGGCAATCCGGATATCGGGGCCAACGACTTGTCTATTGAGGAGCGGGACACCGCCGAACATCCAGAAGAGAATTGCCCGCAAGCAACGGCCCCACCAGACGAGGACGTTGTTACCATGACGACGGAATATCATCAACCCCCCGTAGTTGAATCCTCGTCGGAAACGAACCAATCACTAACAGCTTACGACGAACTAACACATACTGATGACGTCATCGACATCTCTGAAGAAATGTGCAACCTGTATAGCAACCGTGACATTACGTGTTACGTCGTTAATAGCAGTCAAGGAGTTGACAATCTTGGCTTTTCTGTTTTCAAATAGTGGTGCTATAAATACCAGAACTTATTACGATGCAAGTCACACATTCATTAATGGTTCGGTGGTAAGAGTAAATCGGTTTACCGATAGATATATAATACCCTTTATTTACATCCTGAAGTGTGAACTGAGCTCACTTGACAAATTTCAAGAGCTTAAGAAAGATTACGTACCTTAATCATTATATGTGGGGCATTAAGAGAAAAGGAATAGTAGATGGCTTTGCTATTCATTTAAGTTCTTATATTAAATACATGAATATAGTTAGAAACAGACGAAATTCCGAAAACGTTAGTAGGAATTTAGTACTAAAGTTAAACACGATTATATACATTCGCGCGTGCGAGAATACACACACGCTTCACAGCGAATTTAAATCGTTGTGGCGCTGTGAGTGAGTGAGTGAGTGAGTGAGTTGATATAGTTATTATTCTAATCAGACTTTGTAAGTATATAGACACAGGAGATCTACTAATCTTCAATTACTTGTTAGTTTAATTAAATATGCATTTAATTAACGTCAATGTGATCACTGATTACCATCCGAATTGGTGTGTGTGAAAAGACCCTTATCTGTATCATACACATCTCTTTATTACAACACAAAATTCCAAATGAGGACATATACACAATAATGTACGTCGCCAGTTGGCGTTCTATTTATTTGTTTTGTTGATAATCAACCGTTCATTATTTATCCGTTCCTATTGATCCCTGCGGGTTGCGGATCCTGTATACTTCAGCATTAACACGCTACAGCGTTTTCTGAAGTCACAATCACCGCCTACGCCGTATATATATATACACACCATTATATCAGTTGCTACCATTTCAAATGTTTAAGAATAAAATCTGAAAATCCCGCTGATTTGAAGGCTATGAGGCCTAGAAAATCGCAAAATGTTATCTAATATCACAGTCCTTTTTTACATGATCTACAATCACTGCCAAAAATAAGTCCACTTTTCGACAATCTGCGGGCTGTTTTATTCGGACCGGGTCATTCCCTATCTGCGTGTGCGCCTCGCATAACGTCCATCCTGTTAATTAGACCTTAAATCGTATATGGTGTTCCAAAAGTGGGGTTTGTGGTTCCAATCTGTGAAGAGTCGACAACATCCGATGGGTTTGCAGCATTTCCTTTTATCGTGAACACGGAGAATTTTCAAATTAGATGCTGGGATCTCAATTTAAAAAGGATAGCCTTCGTTTTTCTCAGTGAATCATAGGATCTGATTGCTAATATTATGTTATTGTTGTTGATGATGATCGTATAGATTGAATACAAAAGCCATTTAAAATTGCCGTGTATTAATTAATCTCGTGTAATGGCTTAATTAAACAGTTCGTGTAACAGGCTGTTGGTCTTAATATAAAAAAGTCACGTTGCAAAAAGCTGTCCCATAGAAATCCAACATTGTTGGTTTATATTTATATATATATATGAATGATACATAAAAGAAATCCTAAAACAGCAACATCTACATGTTATATAATATAACTCGGATATGTTGTTACATTATGATCACGCCCAAAGATTTTGCCAATCAACATCAAAAAGCGCTTTGGACGATCTTCAAATAAATAAATAAAACAAAGACACCACAACAATACTGGGGGGGGGGGGGTGAAATTAATAAATACTCAATGAGCATGCTAAGGTTATAAGTATTACCTTAGAGATGAAATTAGTTCAAAGAAGTATGGATGAGCAGTACTGTCATCAATCTGATGGTACCAAAAGCGGTTTCACCTTGCTTGTCACCAGACAAGTATTATGACACCACCTGACTCTGGTTTATAGTTTCATTTGATTAATAATAATAATTACAAAACTTCTATAGCGCCAATACTCTCGAAAAGAATCGAGCTCAGTGGCGCGCCTAGTGCAGGGGTTGAGCAAACCCATAGTCCGGGTACGATGCAAAGTTCATCAACAATGATCAGATGGCAAGGTAACGTAGGAAGGATAAGCGAGTCTGAAAAGGTGAGTTTGAAACATTTAGAGTCGTGTGGGTATCACCGGATGGATGGATAATTTTGTAGGATTACCTTTTATTTGTTCAGCACTGTTTACCTTTGGCGTTGGTCAGATCTTTGACATGTGGTCAAGGGCAAGGGCAAATTTTTAGAGAAATGTATCAGCTTGTTTAAACACCTTACTGACTGTTGAAATATGACGCAGACACTGTCAACATAAAATTCGATATTAGCTACGACTTGGAGCTGCTTATCACAACGTGATTGCGCACAACCAAAGCAGATCATTTCGACTTTAATTATCTTGCTATAGCCTAATGTATGACCAAGACAACGGTGAAACAACTCTTGTAATAGATCCTAATATGTATTAAATTGTATTAAAATAATGCCATATTTGTTCTCCATTATTTGTAGTGGGGATCATCGAGGAATTTGGTAAAAGAGGATACACTTACTAGGATGAATATATAGGGCTGCCTAATAATAATAATAATAACAAGTGATCAGTCACATTTATTCATTCGCATTATCTACACTATAAATCAGACAAGCACACTGTCAGTGGCACCGTGTGTGAGCATTTAACCAATTAAAATAGTCTGGATACAATCCACAAATCAGCTTACCATTAATTTGTTTTTAATTCAGAAATATTTCTTCCATAACAATCCTACTTGGAATATAAACTACTCGGAATAGGTATTCTAAATAGGTACCCGGAGTACCAACTCATGGTAAAAAGGATTAGGCAAAAAAAACGGAATTAGAATTGAAAATTTTGGAATTGGAATTGATATAATAGAGGTGGAATTGACCAAGTGGAATTGGAATTGACAAAATGGAATTGACCCCATGTCTGATACAGACTCACGGATGAAGAGTTGATTTGCCAACTTGTTTCTGAATAAATAACCAAACATGCGCGATTATTTATGATATTTTGTCTTTTGTTATGTTCACCGATAACAATTTGTAGTAACAATTTTAATATTCTCATATCACCAGTATATATATGTGTGTGTGTGTGGGTGGGTGTATTATCGCATACACCCAGAGCGTATGTATGAACAAAGAATGAATTACTGAATGTTAAGTTTTATTCAACAAATAGAAAATAACATCACATAATAAATAATATGTATCACAGCGAGAGATAACAAATAAATATCCAACCATACTTAAAACGATTAGAATCAACACATTTCCAGTTACTCTTAAATAATCACCAATCATACAATGATATCAATCATCAATCACACCATCTAATCGATCACATCAACCATTTAATCACCAATTATAGCAGTTTAATCCACCTCTTCCACCGTTGGCCCTTGTTGACTTCCATATCCAGTCTGTGATCCGTAACAACCTTGTTGTGGTCCGGAACCACTACAAGATCCAGACTGTGATCCATGCAGCTTGGCCATTATCGGAGAACAGACCTTGTGTAGCTCCTCCAAATGATGTTCGTATTCCTCTTTTTCAGCCAAAGTGTTGTTATCCAACCACTTAACAGTCTGCTCACATTTGTTGATCACTTGATCCTTATCAGTCTGTGAAAGTTTAGAACTATCAGCCTCAGTAGCGGCCTCTTTGTACGAGTAGATGTATTGTTCCAAGCTGTTTCTGGCCGAGATACGTTCTCGTTGTTTCTCGTCTTCTTCGCGATATTTCTCAGCTTCGGCCAACATCCTGTCGATTTCGGCCTGCGACAAACGACCTTTCTCGTTCTTGATGTGGATATCACTTGACCTGCCAGTGCTTTGGTCTTTGGCCGTCACGTGTAGGATTCCGTTGGCGTCGATGTCGAATGTGACGTCGATCTTGGGAATTCCGCGTGGAGCTGGCGGAATGCTGCTCAACTCAAATCGTCCGAGGAGGTTGTTATCTTTGGTCATCGCTCTCTCGCCCTCGTACACTTGGATGGTCACTGCAGGCTGATTATCAGAGTAGGTGGTGAATGTCTTAGACGTCTTGTGAGGAATGGTCGTGTTACGTTCCACCAGTTTCGTCATCACGCCTCCAGCCGTCTCCAGACCTAAAGATAATGGCGTCACGTCTACCAAGAGTAGATCTTTAACGGCCGAGTGTTCAGAACCTGTCAGGATAGCTGCTTGAACGGCCGCTCCATAGGCCACTGCTTCGTCGGGATTGATCGACTTGTTCAGCTCTTTCCCGTTCATGAACTCCTGTAGCAGTTTCTGGATCTTCGGTATTCTCGTCGATCCTCCGACCAGAACCACTTCGTCGATCTTGGACTTGTCCATCTTGGCATCTCGGAGAGCTTTCTCTACTGGCTCCAAAGTCGACCTGAACAGATCGGAGCAGAGCTCTTCGAATCTGGCTCTGGTAATAGTTGTATAGAAGTCGATCCCTTCGTAGAGAGAGTCGATTTCTATATTCGATTGTGTACTGGTCGATAATGTCCTCTTGGCTCGTTCACAAGCCGTTCTCAGTCGTCTGATGGCTCGAGGGTTGTTGCTGATGTCCTTCTTATATTTTCTAAAGAATTCTTTGATGAAATGGTTCACCAGTCTGTTG
>JAODUP010001420.1:0-59768 GCA_025642065.1 Paralvinella palmiformis | reverse complement strand
TTAGTATTGTGACTGAAGTTTTAAAAATAAATTTTTTAGTTTTTGGACTAAAGTTTTAAAAAAAAATTTTTTAGTATTGTGACAAAAGTATTAAATAAAGTTTTTAGTATTGTGACTAAGTATTAAATAAAGTTTTTAGTATTGTGACTGAAGTATTAAATAAAGTTTTTAGTATTGTGACTGAAGTATTAAATAAAGTTTTTAGTATTGTGACTGAAGTATTAAATAAAGTTTTTAGTATTGTGACTGAAGTATTAAATAAAGTTTTTAGTATTGTGACTAAAGTATTAAAATAAAGTTTTTAGTATTGTGACTAAAGTATTAAATAAAGTTTTTAGTATTGTGACTGAAGTATTAAAATAAAGTTTTTAGTATTGTGACTGAAGTATTAAAATAAAGTTTTTAGTATTGTGACTGAAGTATTAAAATAAAGTTTTTAGTATTGTGACTAAAGTATTAAATAAAGTTTTTAGTATTGTGACTAAAGTATTAAATAAAGTTTTTAGTATTGTGACTGAAGTATTAAAATAAAACGTAAATTGTTCTTCTAAATATTATCAACTCAAATAAAGAAATGCCCATTGTTTTAATAACCTTATCTTCCAATACTTTATCGCAGGCTATGCTATTGTTCATGTTGAATACATTTGAGCCTTTTACAGCGATTTTTTTTCTGTACAGTTGACCCTATGCCTACATGGCCTGTGAAAGATTGTCTGGATGTTCTGATAAGTACAAATATAGTTAATAAACCATTAATAAAACACAATTTTGACTGTAATATTCTAAATAATGACAGACCTGTTTCAAATCTTATATTAGTATCTAAAGTTATAAACAAGGCTCTCCATCTAAGGACATATTTAATCAATAATAACTTTAATGAATCATTACAGTCTGCATAAAAAGGTTATTACAGAACTGCAACTGCTTGGTTTGGGTGACAATAATATTATGATGTCAATTGATCAGACTAAGCCAGTATTAATTGTTTTTTCAGGACCTGTCTGCTTCATTTGATAAAGTTGACTATAATGTACTTTTTTGTAGATTAAAAGACATGTTTAGTCTGTCAGGTATATTGATTGTATGGTTTCGATTATATCTAGAAGAACACTCCCAGATAGTCTTTGTTCATGGTATTTTTATCTGACGTTACAATGTATACCCGTCCTCGTGGGATTATTGCGCAGAGTTAAGTATCAGTCGTAAGCTGCTCACACACAGTATTTATCACTGGATCCTTACAATGCGTTAAATATTTCCTCTTTCTTGAAGAAAGTAGAACATTATATTGCTGATATTCGGCTATGTATGACTGAAAATCATCTAAGACTAAATGATGATAAACAACTATTATATATTTGGCATCACCATATTGAGTTAAATCTCTAAAGCCACCAGCATTACTTGCTATGAAGTACTATTCATATAACTATGGAGTTTATGCCATTAAGCAAAGCTCTGACTGGCTGACTGACTGACTAACTGGCTGCCAGATTGACTGACTGACTGACTGGAAAAAAAAAAAACTATCAGACTTAAACCCTCGTAAAGCACCTAAGTATGACGCTATTACACCAAAACTAGTCAACGTGTTTTCCGATTTACTTTGTCATCCAACGGCGTAGCTAATTAACAAAGGTATTTAGAACTTAAGTTATCCGAAATATCGCCTGTTTTAAGAAATAGCACTCAAAACACACTTTCTGAAAAAAGACTTTCTGACCTGTCAGTGCCCTTCCATGCTTAAGCAAAATATTTGAGTGGTTTATTCTAGATCAGATGTATAACTTTATAAACCCATTATTGTCTCCATTCCTTTCTGGATTCAGAAAACGGGCCATAACTATTAAAATGTACTACTGATATTAAATAACAAATGTAAATCTGATATTGATGATGTTGGTATCGATGGAGCCTTAATTACTGATCCACTGAAATAGATACAGATTCAGTACAGATGCATGCATATGTGAAATATTATAATGAACTATTTCAAGGACACGAGAGAGAAAGATATTTATTGTTTGAATGTTTCCTAATGTCAGATTTTAACTATTATCCGCTGTCTCACATTTCTGCAAAATATCAGATATTTAGAAAATGTAAAATATCCAGAAGCGGGCTTTACACAATATTATGAAATATTATTCATCCATGTATGCAGAATTGCGGCATATGGCTTGCAAACCTGTATATACATAGAATCAGCCTTATTATGATTGAAATGTTTAACAATATTCATAAAATAGGACCAATTTATCTAAGTAAACTATTTGTTCCAAAGGTAGACTTTCATAATGTCAGAGGCTCCTTCGTGGTTGCGATGACTAAATGTTTACCTAATCAGTATGGTAAACACTCACTGAGATATGAAAGGAAGGGATCAAATGTGGAATCAGTTAGATCATGATGATGATGATGATGATTGATGTTTTACGGCCACCTTTGTGCACAAGGTAGGCTAATTGAGCCGAGCGACTTCCAAAGGTAATTAGATGAAGTGAAAGACGAAACAACCTTCAAATATGCCCACGCCGAGATTCGAACACGGGTGGTGGTGATCTGTGGTCCAGCATGCTACCGCTAGACCACGGAGGCACCCTAACGAATCAGTTAGAGGAAGACATTAAATGGGCTATTAACCTGAATGTATTTAGAAGGCGTATTACTAAATGGAAAGGTCCTATGTTCTCCTATTTTCATGGAATTTAATGTGATAGTACATTATTAATATTCAATGTATTAATCAGGATTCATTCTTCATCATGTTCATCCGTTATATATTGTATCATGCATCATATTGGTTCAATCATCAATCATATTATTATCTTATTTATATTCAGTTCATGATTTTAGCTAATGTTACTCGTGTATGTATTAACGAACTGAAATACAGTTTTTTCTTATTTATGTTATCTTAAATAAAGAAAATAATTGTTATTCTTAGGGTAGCTTCAGAGATTATAAATATGACTCTTCGCTGAAAGGAAAGACACATTCAGGCTTCAAAGCATTTTCTATGTCATACGTTTTCCCCAGAATCCTAATTACTTAAGGTCGTTAGCGATGTAAACGTTTTGATTTGCTGATTATATAAACACTATCATCCTTTGTTCTTTTATATAGGCACGACACTTGGTGGGTTTGGATTAAACTAATTTCTTTATATAGTAGTCTGTAAAGGCTGAACCATCATATGGCATAGGATCTATCAGATTTAATAAAATAACCTATTCCCGGAAATAAGACCTAATCGATTATTTTATAAGAACACCTGTAAATATAACATTTATGTGTATGTATACATGAATGATGAATCATGTAATAATTAGGATAACATTTATAATACTTTTAATGCCTCTAATACTTCAAATAATAATAATAATTATAATAATAATAATAATAATAATAATGTTGATTATAATTACAATATGTTAAGTAAAGCGACATTAAGAGTATGAAATATTGAAAGATGTTACGGTGTGATACCTCAATATGACGACCTCAATAAGACGACCTCAATAAGACGACCTCAATAAGACGACCTCAATAAGACGACCTCAATAAGACGACCTCAATAAGACGACCTCAATAAGACGACCTCAATAAGACGACCTCAATAAGACGACCTCAATATGACGACCTCAATATGACGTATGGAAATCTTAATAACAAATTTGAGCAAGAAATAGTGTTTCTAAAAGAAAGTAAATTTGAACAGATAAGTCTTTAGAACGTATTTAAACTTTCTATGATCTCTGCTTATAACCTGTCGGATAAAGTGGAAACTGTTTCACTGAATGTGCAATAGTCATATTATATTAATTTAGATACAGTTACCTTAAATTGATTCTGATAAAATGACCTCATTTTTGGGAAGACTTTCTAACGGAAACGAGTTCCTAAAGAATTTTCGGTATAATGTCATTGCTTGATATATAACGTGTTAGTAAAATCTTAATATTATTGATACGCTGCCTAACAAGTAGCCAATGTAGATGTTCATAGACTATTATTAATATGAAAATATGTTCTAGTATTTGTCATTATGTGAAGTTCACCAAGCTGAGTACTAAATTGTCAGTTGGTGTTATAATCAGATATAATATATATTAGTGAAAATTAATAGTTGATACAAGACGTCACAAAAACATAAACCATTCTAGCAACTGTTTATTGTTGTCTCATGACATGCTAGAGTATATTCTTTAGATGGTGGTAGATATGTCGGCAAACTAATATTAAATGTTCTTTCTTATTAATGAAATTGTCAAATATTTACTTTAGCTGTTATAAAGACTTACTGCAGTACTGTCATATTGACTGATTTGTAATGGTTGGTGTTATTTGTATAGATAATATTTGTTTATCATGGCTCAAATCTAGAAGAATGTTAACAATACATTTCTATATATCATCACTGAAATGTTCTAAGGAAAGGGAGAAATACCATTGGTTATCCGGAACAAATGATTTAAACGTTTTATGGTATCAACGTACAAGGCATAGCAATCATTATATAGACTTACTATGGAACCTAAAAGGTGGTACTCCTTTGTGAAAACCAAAAGTCCAAGAACTAGAACTTGTATTATATCGATAACTGTAGTAGTAGTAGTAGTAGTAGTAGTAGTATTTATTTCCAATTTCAATATCAAATAACGTATACATAATGCAATTTTACAAGTATATTACATATAAAGAAATTGGGAGACCAATGTAGCCGAAGCTGTCTTCCCAATAGCCCCGAACAATCATAGTTAATAATAGTCAGCTCAATAAAACGCCATTTGTGTATTTGCAAGTCTGGTCGTGTGTATATGAAGTATGTGGACCAGGTACCAAGGAATCATATAATTACCTAGACATGTGTACATTGACAACAATAAGGGTTGTTGCATTTTACAGATGCTGAGTTGCTAGCTAAGATGTAACTTTTCAGGGTTTTCTTAGTTTTTTATCGTGAATTACAAGTGGAAAGGATACTCTTCCAATTGTTCCATACAATGGGAAAATTGACTAACGGCAACTTACTGGAGAGTGCAGAGTTATATCGAGATATAGATTGCCTTGTCACGCGATTTTCCTGTACCTCAGAATGTAGACGCAATAGGCCATCGAAGGATATAGGAAGTCTCTTGCTAATAAAGTCGTCCATGAACAAACATATGTAGAATTGATAGATGTCACTTAATTTTAAGATTTCACAGTTTTTGAATAAGTGATCCGTATGATTGTTATAACCCGCATTATTAATAATACGAATAGCTCTTTTCTACAAAGACATGGTCTTCTGAAGGATTGATGAATTGGCGTTCCCCCAAGTTAGTAAACCATATGAGATATATGGTTGTATGAGAGCCAGGTATAAAGTTTTCAGACAATTTGTTTTGTAGGAATTTCTTTACTTGTTTTATGCCATATAAGGCCCGAGAAATCTAATTTTTCACGTAAATCAAATGATTTCATAATATCAGAAAAACAATCATGATCATACACTCTCAGGGATAGTTAATCCACTTCTTATTCCAATATGTGAGCATTAACGAAACATTACTAATTAAATAATAATTAATAATACCAGAATAGGATAGACAAAAATCATGTGATTTAAATTAGCAGTTAAATTATTACTCATCTTGGAGGTTTGTCACATGTGATGTATCTGTTTATTATCATTTAAGATAAGGACTTCAGTAGTAAAAACTGTATGTAGTTGACATATAGTGAGTGAGTGAGTGAGTGAGTGAGTGAATGAGTGAGTGAGTGAGTGAGTGAGTGAGTGAGTGAGTCAGTCAGTCAGTCAGTCAGTCAGTCAGTCAGTCAGTCAGTCAGTCAGTCAGTCAGTCAGTCAGCCAATTAGTCAGTCAGTCAATCAGTCAATCAGTCAGTCAGTCAGTCAGTCAGTCAGTCAGTCAGTCAGTCAGTCAGTCAGTCAGTCAGTCAGTCAGTCAGTCAGTCAGCCAATTAGTCAGTCAATCAGTCAATCAGTCAGTCAGTCAGTCAGTCAGTCAGTCAGTCAGTCAGTCAGCCATTCAGTCAGTCAGCTTGTCAGTCAGTCAGTTATTTAGTCAGTCAGTTACTCACTCACTCACTCACTCAGTCAGTCGGTGATTGATTGAGTGAGAGCTTTACTGAATAGAGTAAAATCCTTAGTTATATGAATAGTTCACTCTATCAGTTTTCAGTATTGCTTCCAAATAATACATTTTCAAGGTTTTTGCCTACTGATGAATGTTGATGTTCAGGTAAAGGTTTATAAGCCACATTGATTTTCGCATGTATGTTTATTATAATTAAATTCTCTTCATCGTCAATAGCGTGATGGTGATTGTTATTCTGTTATGGTATTCCTAAGAAAGAGTTATTATAAAAAATCGATCAGTAGGTCGATACGGAAACCACGTCATAACAGAAGTGTGGGTAGACAGATCGATGGCATTGATAATCTAACTATACGGAAAGCTTAACGTAACTCTTAGCACCAGGAGTGGTTGTGTTAGAGCTGAGAGAATTAATGCCAAATTGTATCAAAACATAATACAAGTCCTAGTTATAGAGATCAGACATATGGAAAATTATCATGTCAGAAAAGGATGTAATATATTTCGTTGTCAAAGGCCGATCCTTCAGTCTGTATTGATCACTTTATAAAACGATTAGTGTAATCCCAGCCCACACCTCAGCAGCTGTTACTATGCAAAACAGCTACACCGCAAACCACTTAGATTACTTATGGATGCGGTTTCGATGAATAACGTAAAAACATCTACGAGCCCGGGAGGTGGCATTATTCCCTGACCTGTCATATATAAATACCCTCTGAAGCTACGTAAATATACCAATGGCATATGATGATAAATCTAACCCTATCGTTTAAATATATACATTGGGATGTGTTTAAAGACATTATTGATATGTACACATTCGGATGTTTCTAAAGATATGCTCCCTATCTTCTGGTGAGGATATACAAGCAGTGAAGCAAACGCTGATATAATTAATTGCAATGATTATCTACATAGTTATAAATCTTCTGATATTTTCGTTAAAGGAACAAGTTATCGGCGAATGTATTTACCATAAATATTTCCATAGGATATTGAAAGAAGAATATGTGTTAGTTTATGACAGTTTTTGTGTTAAAAGAAGTTTTGACTGCGAGAAAATATGCCTCGAAAAGGGCGACAAATGTGCTGGAGCTAATGTTTTCGTCAACGGAAGACACAAGATCTGCTCACTGTTGAGTGAATTACCTACTAACATCACAGAACATATGATGCTAGAAAATAGATACAGCACACTGATAGCTAAAGCACCAGGTAACGTATATCATAATATAATTGAACAATTAACATTTCTGACACAGGGTCATTTCAGAGAGAGATTGAGAGAGATCTAGAGAGATCGAGAGAGAGATAGGAAGAGATAGATAGATAGATAGATAGATATATAGAGATAGAGAGAGAGAGAGAGAGAGAGAGAGAGAGATGTGTGTGTGTGTGTGTGTGTGTGTGTGTGTGATTGTGTGTGTGTGTGTGTGTGTGTATAGAGCGAAATAGAGAGAGACATGGTGAGGGGGAAGAAGAAGAGAAAGAAAGGGAGGGAGATACATATAAAAGGAAAGAGGGGGAGATGAGAAAAAGAGAAGGATATAGAGATATGAAGAAACATTGAGATATAGAGAGAAAAAGATAGGGAGAGAGGTGGAGAGTCAGATGTAGAGACATGGAGAGATGGGCGAACGTGATAGGAGAGAAAGAGTGAGATAAAAAGGGAGATAGAAAGAGAAAGAGAGGAAAGAGATGGGGTGAGATAGGGAGGGATATATATATATATAGAGAGAAGGGAAGAAAGAGAGAGAGGGGGTTAGACAGGGCAGATAGAAAGAGATAGAGGTAGATATGGAAACATAAATATATATTGAGAGAGAGGGGGGAGAGATGGAATTAGAGAGAGAGAGCGAGAGAGAGAGAGAGAGAGAGAGAGAGAGAGAGGAGGAAGAGAGTGGGGGGAGAGAGAGGGAGAGAGATAGGGAGAATAAGATGGAGAGAACAGGGGATAGAGGGGAAAGATAAAGAGAGAGAGGGGGAGAGAAAGATAGAGACATAGGGAGATATGGAGAGAGGGAGAGAGAGGATAGAGAGAGGGTGGAGAGAGAGAGAGGGTGAGGGTAAAGAGGGAGAGAAAGAAAGGGATGGATATACAGAAAGGGAGAGGGGGGATGGGAAAAAGAGATGTATAGAGAGAGAGAGGGAGAAAGATTGAGATATAGAGAGAAATACATATGAAGAGACAGGGAGAGAGAGGGCGAAAGTGAAAGGAGAGAGAGCCTGAATGGTAAAGGGGAATATATATATATATATATATATATATATATATATCGATAGATAGATATGTAGATAGACTGATAAATGGATAGATAGATATATTGATTGATTGACATATAGATAGATATATAGAGGGAAAGTACAGTTTTTTCTGCCGATCGACTGGCTTTTAGTTGTCTGACTAGTAGAAACATACTGAAAAGAAATCGCATAACATTCTAAATTTTGACTGATATATAATACACTATTCATTAGATTTACGAAATATTAAGATTTTGTCCGGTGGCAACAATAAAATTAGAAAATAATACCTTTAGAATAAATATCATATATTCTATTAAAACATAATATGTACCTTGAATTTCAAAAAGATCATCAAATTGTATACGGATGTGATGATGGTCGTGTGATACGTCAAGGTGTTTATCAACTGAATATGATATTACCAGGAGGACACAAAGAAGTATTTTGTGAAGTGAAAACTAATGGTAGTAAATGGATGGTAAGAATAATAAATATGAAAGTATTTATTAAACATTAAAATTCACATTAATTACGATTAAACTTGATGAAAGCAATTTTTCATGTAATAAAATTACCAAATATGTATCTTTGTGAAATAAGGTTCTTATGAGAAGGATGGATGGTTCAGTAGAATTTGATAGAGAATGGAATGATTATAAAATTGGATTTGGATCGCTAACGGGAGAATTTTGGTCAGGTTATTATGATTTTTATATTTTATTTTATCTTATTTCGAATTTGATTATATGCAAATTAATCTAAGACATTGCTGGTGTCAATAAACAGTGAAATAATACGGTAAAAATCACATATTGACATATATGTTTCCATCCATTGAATTAATAGATAAACTGTACCGAATTATGTTTGATCTGTTATTTCGAAATTTACAAGTTAACCTGCAAGTCATATTAGTTTGTTCTAATCAGTTTCTGAAATACCAGATGCTTTAATATTTCAGGTAATGAACTAATACACAGCCTAACTACTGACGGACGAAATTATACTCTGAGAGTGGAATTAGAATCGTATGATGGCGAGAATATTTTTGCTGTATACAATACTTTCTGGATTGGTCCAGAATCTGATAATTACCGATTGCATGTCAGTGAATTATCAGCAGATAGTACGGCAGGTAGGTGTTTAGAAGATATTAATTAATGAGAGTATGTTACATCTTTTATGGTCAATATATTCTGCTGAAATAAAATTTGTATGATAATCTAAAACATCTATCTTAAACAGGAGATAGTCTGAAATCTCAGAACAATATGATGTTCTCAACAAAGAAACATGATAACGACTTGCTTACAAAAAACTGCGCTGTTATATACAATGCACCTTGGTGGTTTGCAAAATGTCATAGTTCCTTGCTCACGGGCGAATATGGGAAGAATATATCGTATGCAAGTGGAATCACATGGAGTAGTCGTTGGGGATATTATACATTTGCTAGATATGCGGCTATGATGATCCGTCCCAATACATAACATGATCTCCAGGAATAAATACGATCTTCTCACTGAGGACTAAATTGTTTGTTTTGATATGAATATATTCCCTTGGATAAAGGAGTGAATACATGATTATAATAAATCGCAGAATACAGTTCTTTAATGTATTCCATGTCTAGCCAAATTTCTTAATGTATAATATAATTAATTTTATTAGGTTTTGCGTAGCATTTATCTGGGTTTTTTTTCTTTCTTTTCTTATTGTGTTAGTACTTGAAAATGTCACGCTATCATGTTGGCGCATATTATTGATATAATTAATAATATTATTATTATTATTATTATTACTATTATTATCATCACTTGTCTGTTTGTTATTTTTATTGTCGTCGTTGCTGTTGTAAATTGGGAGAATGCTTAGACGTCCAGGTAATCTATATAAACGTATCTAAAATACTGTATTCTATAAATTATTGGCCGATTGCTGCACCGAAATATTACTATATTTTAGTGCTGTATAATAAAATTACTACTGTAACTTACTGTATACAAAATATAATATATGAGGCTAATTGGATTTGAGATTCAACTTCTTGTTGTACACAGTTGTCTTTCATGTGTTATTTCAGAAGGTGTTTGAGCTCAATTATTTAGCAGACGGATGGCAGGAATATTATGTCATGAATATAATTTATTTCAAGATAGGTCTTTATATGTTGATATAATGCATTAACCTGTACTTCTGGTTGTGGACTTCTAATACTTCCAATTTTATTTTTAAAAATTGGGTGAAGCTATATCATCATATCCACAAATGCCTTTCTCAAGTGAACAAACATGTAAGAAACCAAAGGTAAGCCAAGACGAAAACAATTAATGTTTTATTTCGATTAAACAGAACTATAAACATATCTTCTTATGTCTCCTGTTGCAGTAAGTTAGACGTAAATAAGTGTTCTATTTATTGTAGGATTTGTTTGGAAACACTTCATATCTTTATAACCATGTAAGTGCAGATATATATATATATATATATATATATATATATATATATATATATATATATATATATATATATTTATATATTCCTATGAGATTATTTATTTACTTTTATCAAATTAATTATTTGGTTAAATAAGTTTTCTCACTATCAAGCATTGTTTTTATTGTCTATTTATTTGCTCATCAATAAGATGACCTGTTAGTTCATGTAAAACTGTTTGACAGATGTATTCCTTTGCAGGTGTTTATTATTCAAAACAATTATTATTAGACTATGGAAAATGATCTAACGATATAATAAGATATGCCAGATATCTTTATTCTAAGCGAAATAAGCATTCCTGTCGCTGTAAGATATGTTTTTCAAGTATTAAAATGTATAGAAATGATTTATTTATGATGATTATAACTGTAATATATAGTCCAATTATAAACACTATTCATGTAGGCGTACTGTAGTGTAATATTATAATATATACACAAAATTATTTTGTATTCAAATGACCCAAATAAAATGCTGGTTAGCCAGAGTTTTTGTAGTTATACAATAAGTAGATGTATCTAGATATTCAAAAGTATAATGAGTTGTTTTAAGTCTGTTTTATTATCATTCTATCACATGTACTTGATGACTAAATTAGTTGAATATATATTATTCATTTCACTTTATCACATGGAAATGGAATGATATATTCTGAAATAAATTATTTGAATTAAAATGAAAAGGTGTTTTAGTCATTACCCTTCATTAGCAGCTGTACTCGATGCTTACATGACATCCTGTCTTCTCGATTTAATCAAGGAGCTTCATGCATAGGCGTTTTAATATATATATTCCACTTCACGTAACTGCATGAGCATATACAGGGAATATAAGGTGTGGGTAAGTGAGATCCATGTGCCAAATAAATATTTATATGGATTATCTGTTAACTGTGAGTTTATTTGTTTGTTTCTTTGTATTGAAAAAAATTAAATACTAGTCTATTATTTTGGAGAAATAACAATTATTCAATAAAGTTAGAAATTTATATTTAATTCTACATATTTAATCTTCTGTGCTGATGTAACACATATGGCATTAACAAATTTATAACGGCGTCTTTGGTATAATCTACAAGCATGTTGTAATGGCGAATATAAATATTTGCAGATTAGCTTTTAAGTGCATAGTAATAATTCATTAAGCTGTGCTAAAATAACCATTTTTATTTACGTTATTCGTATGACTTATACAGGTAGTCATAGTTTTAATATGTGTAGGGTATTTTTAGAACCACCTCAAACTGTTTTATAACTGTAAATATAAACACATTTGTGCCTTACTTATTCTTTGACATAATTCTGATTCTCAGATGGATAGCATGATTGTTAGATAAGAAAACTTTAGAATATTATACATACTGATTAACGAACAGGTCAGATTTATTATGAAGGTATAGGTTCTCATATATTTAGGCTTATGTCTTTATCTTAGTATTTATGTATATTTGCAGATATATCCTTATGTCTGCTTGGAATTATCTACAAACTGAATTGCATTGCATTCATTTATGGAAGCAGCTTTCTGGATGTTTATATATTGGTATTTTGTTTTATAACATACACGCCACCCCCACCACACACACACACTCACACACACACACACACACACACACACGCACATACGCACATATGAAGTCATAGGCTAGTTTGGTAAGAAGCCGGTAGATGTAGCATACACACTCAAATATAGATACAATCTACATATCAATCCCTAACCTAACCTGATCATTTGCTTGCGTTATTAATATAACCTATAAATCGACTACCACTCTACTCTGTTCATCACCCGGACATTTCACGCAAACAATATTCAGTGGCAAAATTAGTATATCTGTACATCGATTGTTTATCAAAATATTTTTAATCGCAACTTTTAATTAAACTTAAAACTTGACATAACCATACACAATATAATCTGATCTTTGCTCTTATCTTTTATCTACTAAAATAAAATAAATCTCTAGCAAAATTATGTATTCAAGTTATTGTTAACCTTAAGAAACCCATTTTGTACAAGAAACTACCTCTGATCACAACAGTTAATCGTTAAATTTACTCAAAAATTTGACTAAATATATATATATATATATATATATATAATGTTTTATATGAATTTTAATATTTCTCTATTGTTACAAAATAATAAAAAATACTATTTCGTATTTCTCTACTTTAATATTTTTAAATCGATCACTTCAATAAATGGATTAACTCAGGTTAATCCTTTAAACGGTCGATTTTGACATATATAATTTTTTGATTAAATTTATTAAAAATAATGTAACATATTTCCTTAGTATCATATTTTTTAAAGCTAAACGGATATTTTATAGTATTAGTAGTCGTTAAAAGGTTTATAATATTTCAGCCATCGATAATTGCAACATCAATCCTCATTAGCGTCATAGCAAAGAAGCAAACTGATTGTGAATTACAGATATATAGAACATCATGGGTAACACTTTCCAATCTGTGTGCCCTTACTGTGGAATATATGTAAAGTTGACTGCATTTCCTTCTCTGCATAAGCTTATAGATGATAAAACAAAACCACCAAAAAACACTATTCAAACTGATATAATCAAGGTACCTCATTTGTATCATAGTCAAATATGAAAATATCTCATATACGCCTGACGATTAGGCCAATAACCAAACATATTTATATATTTTAATGCCATATATATCTCTTCATCAATGCCAACGCCCATTGCATTTCTTCAACAAGACCAGACATAAACGCTCTAAAGAATACCTTCTTACAATTTTCTTGTTATTTGTACATAGTGCCGTAAACATTAATCCATAATACCTAATCAGAGGCGCTAAGTATGATAGTTGTATATCCATATGTATAGACGTATAGACAAATACAGACATAATTAGTGATTGGTTGTCTTTCCTGTCAAGGGTTTTTATTTTATTTCACCATTGGAACGATAGCAACAAGGCATAACAATAATTCCAATCTAGTTAATATTGTTAGACCAATAATTCGGTACAATAAAACGGACTAGTAACTTTAAATGACGAAAGCCAAGTGGTTGAGTACTAGAAACTTTATGTTGAATACTGATGAGTACAATTAAACATTCTGATCAATTCGAAACATCCAGTATTAAATTATATTTGCTGGCAACTCTCTCTGTAGCTAATTATAAATTCACAAGTGAATATATGTTCATAACTTTGAAAATACCGTAAATGTATATTTATATCGCTGATTCTGCACTTGAGGTACCAGCAATACGACGAGGTTTGAGATTTAAGTATGAGGGTTGGGAGAAGAGGGCCCTCTTCATGATTAAGTGTTTTAGAGGTTTCCTTTTTTAACATGTTGTAGTAATAATAATAATAATTTATATTTAATAAAGCGCCCTTGTTAGCAGAAACTATTCAATGGTTCCGTACAAAGAATTTATCATAAAATAATACCTCAAATAATATATTTGTACAAACGTTCTAACAGATGTAAAGGATAATTATTGTTTATCTGTGAAAGCAACATTGAACAGGTGTGTGTTTTGAGAACGGATTTAAAACTTTCAAGATACGATGCATTTCTAATATCCATCGGTTCTTGATCCTAGACACGGGCAACTGCTATAGTATCTGACTGGATGACACGAGTTTTCGGAAAGATTTTCTTATGGACACCAGTTCACATAAATATTCAGGTGTCATATCATTAATATACTTATAAGTTATTTATAAAATCTTGACATGGATAAGTTGTCTATCAGGTAACCAATGTAGATTTGTGAAGAATTGAGTTGATATGAACGTATTTTCCAGTATTTTTTAATTCGCTGAAGGCGATTAATGCTATAATCAGATATCCCATATAACAGGGAATTACATTAATATATATGGGATGTAAGAAAGATATGGACTACAGTTACAAGTATTTCTTGTCTCACTAGATTTAATTTACTTCACCAGTACAATCTCCATCAGAATTTGTCACTGAATCTGTAAATTCAGTAACGTTGACGGGACATATCGTATATACCTCAGCCATACAGGTCAATTTGAAAACTACTTTATTATTCCACGAGGCAGGAAAATACTACTTATTATTTGTCCCATCAAGTGCCTGTGTACACACGACCTCTTCGACAATTTTCTGTCACAGCGTAAATGCAAAATGGCTTCAGTGCAGCACAATAATCCATATAACTACTTTTAACCAACGACAAGACGGCAGGCAGGAAGTAACAAAACAGATTATTCTGTAGAGAGTAGGTCCTAATATATCTGATAGCAAGATCCAAAACTTCTGCTTATCTTATTTCGGTTGACTTATTATAAAGATGGTATGAGCCAGACCCTGACAAAAGAGAAAACGAAACTTGTCGACAACAACTTGATGATTAGTAGCGTCTGCTTTGTGGTATGATAAAGTGACTGCAAAGAAACACTAATAAACTTAGGCTATATACCATCTTCAAGGTTTCTGCTTATATCACCCTCTACAATTCCTATCAGATGATCAAAGATAAAACCTCATACAACTGCTAAAGAATAATTGAAAGCTTGTGTCTATAAGGTTGTCAAGATTATTCTGCGGAAAGATGCGAAAAGAGTGGTGGCACAAATACAAATTCTAACGATGTCATGAGGAACGGGATTGTTTATATAGACCAGGAAATTTTGTAACAGTTGATCGGTAATGTCATTGCGAATACTGTGCAACTATATGACTACACTCGTCCTTTATATCAAGAATGGAAAGATCGTAGAACACACTTAATGTTTATGAACAACTCAAGACCACCACTAAAGCACAGGATATGTTCATCCTCATAAAATAATTTATCTTGAAACATTGATCAGATTTGAATGTCATTGGCCCTCTCAGTACAGTTAGTGTCACTTCTATTTTGTCAAACCCAATTCCACACAAATTCTATTTGGTTAATTCCAATTCCACATCAAATTTATGAATCCAAATTAAATTCAAATTCCAAATTTATCAATTTCAATTCCATTTTTTCGACTATTTTTAGGCCTATTACTTTTTTTTACTCCAAGTAGTTTATATTCCAAGTAGGATGGCATGGAAGAAATATTTCTAAATTAAAAACATTAAATGGCTAATTCTAAATTCTGCGTAAATACTGGAACCCATTGTCTATCGAATAAGGAACCCGTTCATGTTTCAGCTATATGACATGCCCGATAAAGAACTTTGGAAAGAGGAGATCGTTGACATTCTGTATGATGAAACTGCAAAAACGGCTTTCGCATTTTTTGCGGCATCACAAGGTTTTCCAGCAACATTTTCCAATATTCTTCATTTCAAAACAAAGTTTTGAAACTACCTCGATGATTAGCAATGATATGCGCCTTACTCTGCAAGAAGGAACCCCACATTTCAATAAAAGTTCAAAAGAAGCAAGCAAAGGAGACACATTTATGATCAAAATGATTTAATTTAATATTTCCTATATTTTCAAAACATTATGTTAATTTGTCATAACGATTAATTCAATAATAACTTATTTTTACTTCATTTGCGCTATGGAGTGACTTAATTTCAAAACATCAGGTGGTGCCATGATAGAAAAACCACTGAATTAGTGTGTAGTATATACTTGGAGAAACTTTCGAATATACTATTGTGATGCAAACATAAATATTCCAAATCGATCAAAATGATAGTGGATTTGATGAAATAATATAATTCTTGGTTCGATTCTCTAAACCTGCTACTGGTCTTTAATACTTGAACTATGGGATTATGTCATAAACAAATAATGAGTTTATGAAAGAGGTTATTGTGAATTAATTTGTCCTCAACCGAAAATGTAGGGGCAGAAATCTGATAGTTGCGAGTTGTGTTATATTTCTATAAAATGATAGAGTCTTATTTATGTACAGAGAAAGTAGAAAACTCATAAACACATAAATATGTATGTATATTTAGATATACATTGTCTCACAGTGACTACGTTGGGTTATACGTTAGTACAGTAATGTTTCCTAGATGAGTGCCTCAGCCAGTCACATGTCATGGTGTGACCAGAACAAAGGCTAAAAAATAAAGCATTCACTGAAGTTCTAGAAAAGGAAAGACATGTACTATCATCGAAATGTTAAACTTGATTTAATTAAACCTTTTATCGACCAATCTACTAATTTTCGCCTTAGATTAGTTATTTCGTAATAAGTTATCTTATTAATCTTATATATCATATACTAATGATATAGTTATATGATGGAATAAATAGTTATAATAAAAAATATATATTTCACTGATGACTTTATCTCCGCATAAGACAGGCTTGAGATTAACATCGTATATGATGCATACAGCTTAAAAAGCTCTCATACGATCTCATCCTGGTGTTTCCTTTTCTGGTTCATTGCAAAACAGCAACTTCAATATGTCTATTAATAAGACAACGGGTCAAACAACAATTAGATAGGACAACGCATATATTTAGGTCATGTAGAAACTGGTTTAGAGATGACGAAATAAATATTTTTTGACATTGCTAGAATGACATTACTTCTGAGAATAGTCCAAAACAATAAATACATTTGGGTGCTTAAAGCTGCCACAGAGACAATAGTATGAAAACCTAGATAATCAATTAGTAATTTTCGCATTTTCAATATTAAGAAGTTTAAGAAAGGGCAGTTTCAATCCCTTGTTTGAACAAGGTGTTTTTGGTAAGATTAAAATTTTAAAATATTAATATTTTATGGTTTCTTGTTTTCAATGAATTACTGATACTTGAATAAATTAGGTTATTTACTATTCAGTTGGAGGTAATAAGAATAATACAATTAAACTGTATTTCCGCTTAACGTAAATTAATAAACATGAAACACAATTATAAAATATGATATCAGTGGAATAGTATTCAGTAATGTAAGCATTCTTAGTATCACAAATGTCAGCCTATGCTCACCTTGCTTTCAACACTTAATTCAATCTACTGCTGTATGAATAAATGATTTAAGTGATACTAGAAAGCCAAAGATTATTAGATATTATACATCACATTATAAAACAATATGCATTATTTGGGACTGTATCATTGCGCGAGTCATCGTTATTACTTATGCACAGTTTACATAAATTTACCCCTCTGCTTTTACCAAATTACCTTTTAAATACACTGTTGAATGTGACACCTGTTTCTTTACAATTGGAGGTTTTTCAGCTTGATCATCACTGAGTCCTAGTTACATTCCTAATATATTACCTATTTAAACATGATATTTTAATATTTTCGGCCAATTTTAATCTACTGGGCCATAGATTAAAACTTATATTTGTATTGTTCTGAGATGGTTTATGCCATTCTTATCATCATAATGTTAATAATTATTCCTAAGTATTTACAAGTAGCTTCACTTGACAGCTGCTATTTATTTATATATAATGTGTGTACAAAAAGGTTGATAATACACATGAAAGCTACATATTAATATAAGATTATCAACAGATTAGAATTCGGATAACAAATATAAAGGCTATTTCTAACGCTATTTAGTACTTTATACAACAAGGTTACTACCTGTAAATAATAATAATACAATAAGAACAAGATCAATATATTATTTCTCAGATTATTAAATACATCACCAGTTAATAACGTGGTCAAATATTTTAATAATCATTTAATTTATTACAAAACATAGATATATGTGAATTACTTACGAAACACAAACTGGTATTATAGTATACATATAATATTCTGTAGCCTTCCTGAGTTAAATACTTAACATTTGACAAAGCATTAATGATATCTACAAATTTACATTTATTTTCAACACTATCTGAATCTTTCTTATACATAATATCTGATATAGGAATAATTGTTATTACACTAAAATCAGATACCTGAAAAGGAACAATGAATTAAATATGATACGGTTGATACAGGTTATATTAAATTCAAGATACATATATATTTCTACAAGACATTAGTCAGTGATAGGAATTATAAAACCTATTTGTGGTGTTAAACGGCTAACGCATTTAATACCCCTATAATTGAGATGATTAACAAAGCCCAAAACACTCTGTATATATAACATACCGCCATTATAATCTAACACTTCTAAAATAATCTTTTCCGCAACTGTTTTATCTCTCCACTATTCGTGCTACTTACTGTATTAGCGAATGTATTTCACTCGTTTTGTTCATTATATTAAACTTCCCAAATGATAATAAAGTGCTTCATTACATATTTCCTACGGAATTTACAATACTTTTACTATCCTCGTTTGCTTTATAAATTATAAGATATTGCTTAAATATTTCCTGTCTTACATTAAATTAACTGGAACACCTTTCTTAGTATTTCTTGATATATTACCTAATCGTCTCTGACATCAGAGTTAGCTTCTCTAATATATATCTTCCAGCCTGACATTGACTTCAACTTATATATCTTTACCAGAGTCTATAGATGTTTATCAGATTTAAATCAGGCATTAATGGTAGAAGGGTAAAAAGTATTAATATATTGCTTATGTCCCGCATCAGTATAGGTAAATAAAGCTTGATCCAGTATAAGGTTAGACAAGGCTATAAGGAAACTATCTCAAACCTCCATTTAATCAATATAATATTTGCGAGAATTAGCTCCTAACCAGCTACCTAAGCCACATTTGATGAATACACATGATAATATAGTTAAATACTAGTAACCTAGTTAATAGTTTCAAGCCATTAGTTAGTGTTATGAATTGCTCAAGGCACCTAACAAGTGTGATATAAAATATATAAATAGATTAATGTTGAATAATTTAACATCAACATTAGCCATATTCTCTTCATTACTAACATCTAGTATAAATATACCACATTTAGAAATAACCTCACATTTGATTTAGGAAATGTTAGTATTAAAATCTATCATAACTTGGTCGTGTAAAATATGTCCTAATAAAACAGTTCACCGGAAGTAGACAATATTTCTTTACATAGAAAGTGGAAAAGAAAAATACAACTGTTAATACTTTGTCATTTTTATTTAGTATTCACAAACTACCTATGTGTATGCAGGAATACTTGGTGAATAGAAACAAATCTACCCTTCATTTAATTATCAATTATATATATATATATATATATATATATATATATATATATATATATATATATATATATATATATTAATTACTATAATATATATATATATATAATATATATATTATATATATATATATATATATTATATATATATATATATATATATATATATATATATATATTAATAATATAATAATAATAATAATAATAATAATAATAATAATAATAATAATAACAATAATATATCATATAGCGCCTTTTTCAACTTGCATTGGTTTTCCGATGCTTTTCATTTAACAGATGATTATAAAATTTAATAAGCTGACATAACATTAGTAAATATTATACATAAATAAACTGGTTTATATATAATAAATAAGTTAATTTAAATAATAGGGTTTTAATTACATGTATACATTATTGTTTTACATGCTTCGATTTCAATATGGTTTGGCAATTTGGTACACAAACTGGGAGCTTATGCTGGGAAGAATTTGTCCCCGAGAAGACCATGTGAAATAGCGATATCAAGATATGTATTAGTTTTACTGTGATAACAACATTTGAATGAATCGATATTCATATCACTCATGAGTACACATGATTTGTTTTCGTGCTGGATAGTGTCCATAAAAATGTCAAGATCAGCATGCAGCCCAATATTTGGTCATGGCCAACGTTTATTATTAGATTGTTTGCGTGTGTATTTGTTATATCGTTAAACCTGATTTAAAAATATGTGGAATAAATACACTGATATCGTCTCTAAATGTATATATCAGATCATCGCTTATAAAGAGACCTACACCACCTCTGGGCCCGTCCTCTCGATGTCATGAAATAATATTGTAATATCCAGTTAATCGAAGACGTGCATGATTTTTGAATTGATACATTTCAGTGATGCCTATGACATCAAAAGAGAAAGTAGGACAGTTTAAATTGCAAATGAGGTCATGAGATGGATCTTAATTGACGGAGAGACCGCGGCAACTTAAATGGAATAGAGATATCTAATCCCTAAATATGTCGGTGTGAATGTACCGCCGGAAGTCTGGCGGCTCATAATACGAACAGTTTGAAGAATTAAATTGAAAATGTGAGTCACTATCCTCGTGTTATTCGCATTATTATACTTAGAAATTAAATAAAACTTCTCATTCACCCCGATCCGATCAAGTGTAACGTTACACGTCATAGAGAAGACAGGATGGCAAAATGCCCCACAATAACAAAGTAATATTTCTCCCTCCTACACACAAACAACTGACCGGCATAATTACACATATACATAGATAATAAACAGTTAAACATAGAACAATAAAACATAACATGAATATAGTAAAATATAATGAAATTGATATGAAATTAATATACGCGACATAGGCATAGTGTAGACTCACATATGTAGCGGTTAGCCTCTCTCATATGTGTTTTTGCTAATGACAAACACATAAGTTATTATACGTAAGGGGTAAAATTTAATACTGCATCTCACAGTTTAATGCCAAGTTGATATTAACAGGCATTTATGAAAATGTTTTGTACATGTAGTGTAGTGGCGACACCAGTCTTATAGGTGTCACCACGGTCAGTTCTCAATTTGTCACCCATTCTCCCTGCGAGTACATACAAATGTAGTGTACAAAATGGAAAACATTTACGAAGTTAAAGAAACATTGGAGTCGGTAATTAGCGAACAGAAGAAACAGGCCATTGTGTTGGACGCAGTGCTGAAAAAACTGAATTTATCGCCAGAGGATACGTCCAAAAATGATCGTGAATCCGTAGATTCTCATAATATTTTCCACGAAGAGAGCGGCGCACATGGAAATTTACCGCCTGCTCCAAGCGCAGACTCTTGCGCAGCTACTGCTTCTAGGCCGTCTACAAACCCCAATAGTGAGGCTCCCGGCTCCAACAGTTACTCTTGGGCAGCTGTTGCATCCGGGGATTTACAAGGAGAATATTTAACGTAATAAAAGATTCTACCTCGCGTATCAGGCTTGAGCCTTACCTCAAGCTCAATGAATCCAATATTGGCATTCAGCGTACAGAACAACACCATTTCAGCATTGTTCAGCGTATTTAAATCGTTGCAAAAGAAAACTTCGGCATTCAATCCAGCTCAGTTGGAGCACCTTCGGGCTGCAGTCTCCATCTCGGCTGCAGACAATAACAGACGCACATATAACTACCCGAGTGATGGAATAGGATTTGATCGTAATTCACGTTATCCACATACTACGTATGGCCGTGGCCACTCTACACGAAGAGATCCGTTCAGTTTCCGGCGTTCTGTACCACTGGATCGTGAAAGGGTTTATAATAATCATTCTTCAGAGTCATAATATGTCATCATTATTGAGATGGAAACAAATCAAAATTTTGTGCAGGTACATTGTCATCCAATATTGACAGTTGGTTGGCAATGGGTGTAACATTATCTAATTTAGTAATATAATTTCACGTCAATTGGGAGAAACGTTATTTAGTGCCACAAGGAAGAGTAAATTACTAGGGATTTACAATAATCAGCAAAGCTATGGATGGCTAGTCATGGTTGAAGGTGCCCACAGAAACAATTCACAAATTAAAGCAAGATATACGGCTGGTATTAAATCTTACTAAAGTCAAGGCCAGACATTTAGCAAGAATAACAGGCCTGTGCATAAGTATGGTAAAGGCAATATTGACAGCAAAACTTCTAATCAGAAATGCTTATCGTTTGTTATGACAAAGAGCGTCATGGGAGAGTGTTTTAGAATTAGATACTCCAACCAAGAAGGACTTGGAATGGTGCCTATCCGCGGTAAACAATTGGAATGGTCATCCAATCACGAAGAGGACCACCGACGCACAAGTCATTTGCGACGCATCCAGCTCGGGATGGGGAACTGCAATGAATGGTCAGGAGGCAGTAGGCTTCTGGAATCATCGTATGTCATATGCTCATTTCAACTATCAGGAGTTAATGTGTATCTAAATATAAAATAATTTCGCTCAGAACTAGTAGGCAAACACATGCAAATACAATATAACAGCTTGTGCCATGATCAACAATCTAGGAGGTGCCAGCCAGGATTTGTCCCACCTTTCTCAAACGCTATAGACAGAGGCTTAAGAGTATAAAATTACAGTAACTTGCAAAGATTTCCCCGGAGTCTTAAATTGTCATGCTGACAGTTTGAGCAGACTGCCAGTTAGTTACCCTCTACAACTGGAAGCTGCATCCAAGATTGTTGGCATACGTTGATCGAATATGGGGTCCACATACCGTGGACAGTTTTGCTGATGGCTTGAACCATCAAATAAATATGTACAACAGTCTTTACTGGGATCCATGGACGGCAGGAGTGGATGCCCTAGCACAGCAAAATTGGGGTTCGGAGAACAATTTTGTAAATCTCCCATTTATACTAATTCCCCAAATTTGGGATACAATAGTTCATCTGAGGGCAACAACAACAATCATTGCGCCATGGTGGCCAGTCCAAGCCTTTTATGCACGACTTCAAGAATTATCAATATCAAGTCCAATAAAATTGCCGACATATCCCGGAATAATCCCGTCATGTCATCACACACCAGAGCCACTAGAAACAAATGGCGCCTCTATGCCTGGAGGGTATCTGGAAATCTAGATTAGACAAAGAAAATTGGCCAAATCGTGCAACGGATCAAGTGGCATGGTGTTGGGCAGAATCAACAAGAAAACAATATAACATTTATTTGAACACTTTTTTTTACATTTTGCTATCAGCGAAATTATTATTTTACACCCATGTCAACAGTAGTATTAGCTGATTATTTGTGCTATATTGCTGATTCCTCTTCACGCCCTTCTTCATTACTGAAATCTAACGTGTCAATGCTATCTGCATTATATGGTAGCATGGGCGTGGTTAACCCAGGTTGTTCATATGACATGGACAAATTGTTGTGTACTTTAGATAAGACAAATACTCGCATTCCAATGATGCGTACCAAGATAGTGCCAATTGAAACCATTCAATACATTGTTTGAAACGAGTTCAGATAATGAACAATTAAGTCTTAAAGAGCTTCGTTTGAAGACCGTAACTTTGCTTGCATTTACGTTTATGTTGCGACCATCTGATTTGGCACCAGAGGGAGTTACAGTTGATAACAAATCTAGTCAGATTCACAGAATATCCTTTAATACCAATCAAATACTGATTCTGAATGATGGTGGTCTGCAAATAACGTTTCATGGTATAAAGAATGCCACTCTTAGAACAGGGTTTGCTGTTTCTGTTCCAACTTGTTCCAATGAAAAACTAGATCCAGTTCGATGTTTGCATGCTTATATTAACAGAACAAATATATTCAGGGAGAGTAAATCTGATCCAGTATTTTTATCCCTCACCAAGCCATATCAGAAATTGTCTAGTTCATCAATTGCTAATATATTGAATGAAGCCATAGTCAGCGCCGGGCTTGGCAATAGAGGATATAGTGCTAAATGTTTCCGTCCCACAGCTGCAACCAAGGCTGTGAATTCGGATTGTGATTCGGATATGGCTATACAAGTCGGTCGATGGAAGACCAAATCAGTATTTTTTTAGCATTATGTTCATTGTCATCCAAAACCGTCATATACCGATAACATGCTTACATAAGTTTGTGTATTGCCTAGTTGGGTATATTAATGTATATAGCTGTTGTTAGGGTATAGTTTTCTTTGAGGGTTGATGTTTTAAGTTTGGCATAATCATTTATGTTAGTACAATACCCGGAAAAAAGGATAACTCATATAGTTGGTTGCTAAACTTTCTCTGTATTCAAAGCTCTATATATGTTACCCAAAATCATGTTATGACGTAAGTTTGGTAAAATAATAGTTAAGATAAATAAATAGTGTCGAGAAAGTGAACAGGATCAGGTGAAAGTAATAATTTACAGACAAACAACTGGCTAGTTTTTTTTTCTATTCCTGGATCACAATTATAAACAGATTTCTGTTCAAATCAATTTTAAGAAAACCTTCGTTAACAAGATTGAATTGAATAATTCCACCGTTAAAAAATGGAATTGAATCAGATATTGAATTTTGAATTATGAAATAAGCTGTCAATGCGAAATATATTATACATATATGTATCAGTGATAATGAATTAATTTAATAATTATAGCTCTGATGCATTAAACAATTAATATAGCTATTATATACTAGTATAATTTACATTGACACCAGTAATATTTAAATTTATATATGTAGGTGATTATATTTAAAAGGTGAACAAGACGCCTGGATAACAACATTTCTGTTATTGCCAGCATTACCAATTTAAATAAGTTAAACATAACATAACGAATGAATGAGATACAATTCATGCGCATATATATTATTAAATATATACATATATAACACACATACACCCATACATATATACATACCATACACACATATATATAAGCATACACAAACATACACAGACACATAGACACACATATAATATATATATATATATATATATATATATACAAGCACACACATACACACACACAGTAATAATCCATTGTGCGGTATTGCTACTTTGTTTTTATTTTAGTTTCAGTGAGTCCATACTGAGTTAGTGTACATTATTTTGTGGTGAACAAACTGTAATGTTTGTTAACGCGCTGAGGGTATATAAAAGGCCTGACCTTTCACTTAGGTTAGAGAAGACCTTCGACGCCAGACTAATCGGACGTGTACCGATATATATGGTTCATATAGGTAGGATTTATTTAGTTATTCGAACCCAGAATAAAGCTGAGGTCAGCATCTGAGGTGTCGAAATGTTTTATATACAGGTTTATTTTGGACCACAGAAAATTACTGTTGGATGTAAACTGTGGTGTCAAAATAGTTTATGATATGTATGTAGTAAGTCTCCAGTGAACCACACGCACGTGTTGTTTGTTGCGAGCTGTGGTATCAAATGGTATGTTTTTACGTGCTTCCGCTTTTTGTACGTAGCCTGCATGTAGCCGCTTTCCTGTGGGCGTGACATATTTGTCGCGTACGAAAAGCGAATTAGCTGGTTCCCACAGGCTGATGAGTAGACCAGACACATGCTTAGGTATACGCACACATCTATCAATATGTGGAGGTATGGAAAATATATTTTTAGATTAATGTATGTATAGTTGTATTTAGATTTATGGAGGTAGGTTTCGAAGGATGTTTAGATATGTTGATGCTCTGAGCCTGTTGCCTCTTACTATGCACCCTAACACCCACACACACACACACACACACACACACACACACACACACACACACACACACACACACACACACACACACACACACACACACACAACATATATATATATATATATATATATATATACATACAGACTTGAAAATAAATATGGAATATACTTTTATTGTTTGTAATTTCATACTTAGAATTATGTTTTCCCAGTGAAAGTATCAGGATTTGTGAATTTTATGTATTTATCGATATGATTACCCTATGAGGAATAATTTGATGCATTTGAAAGACTAGGGTATTGTGGATCATGGTGAATATAATGAAATATGATTATTATTGCCTGTCGCTATTCCGCCAGATTAATAAGCCGATTTGCACTTGCATCCATGGTGCGTGTTATTTCTGACCACATGTTCTCGGTGGGAGTCAGATCTGTAGACACTGGTGGCCATTCCATGTGTTCGATCCCTTCAGTTTCAATGAAATTGACCGCTGCGCAAGCTTTGTGAGGCCTGGCGTTGTCATCCTGGTACACAAAAGTATGCCCAACTGTCAGACGAGCAAATGTCAATAACCTTTCCTCCGGGATCTGTCTGTACTGGTAATGATCCAGTTTCCATGATTTGAAGGTCACATTTTCCACAATGGTGGAAAGCACCCCATATGTTAACTCCACCGCCCCCAGCTTGGACTCTAGGTACGATGCAATCTGTCGATGTCTTTACAACAATACAAGTTTCTTCAGAGGTCTCCTTGCAAAGGAACCTGCACGGATGAATCGCAAATTCACTAGCATTTTGGATATAGGGGTATTAGTGAACCGTAACCACTGAGCACGAAGGGTGTTTGCTGACATGGTACCCCCATTTCGGCACAAACGTAACAAATAACGGTCTTCTCTTTCTGTCGTCTTACGAGGACGTCCGGGTCTAGCTCTGGGTGTGGGTACGCCCGTCTCACGATGTCACCTAAGCACATTTCAGACTGTTCCCTGTGCTATACCAAGAGCTTGAACAATGACCTTCTGTTTGGAGCCAATACGCCACATGGCAAGAACTCGTCGATAAATCCCTTCATTAAACTGATGGACCATGCTGTCAAGAAAGTTACCCGAAAAGTTCAGCAAATTCTGCCGGCATGCACGAGCACAATTAGAAATATCAATAGCTCTACCCTTATTTATAGAGCCTCAGATATCACAGTATACGGACCTTGGGTGTTTTATTGGTCGCCCACTCACTCAAAACAATACCACGTATTGAAAACGTATGCCAAAATACTCGTCACGTATCAATGATTTCGCTGATGCCATTGAACAGATCATAAACACTAACCATCTGGTCCTAATATGCTGTTTCACAAAAGAATGCAACGGATAACAAATATATTCCATATTTATGTTCATGTCTGGTATACATGCCACATACACATACATACATACATACATATTCAAAGTTTTTCAAGGCCTCCTTACCTACACGTCACTAGATTTCCGACCGCCTGTGGCCAAGATGTTGAATCCCAGGGGAACACTCTCTTAAGATAAAGCATTGTGTTTATCGCATTCGAGCAACACGTGCACCAGGTCAAGCCCCATGCCATGGTCATCGTCTAAATGCAAATATTCATTTACACTTTGTCCGTTCCTCATTCTGTCTGCATAGATAAGGTGGCTCGCATTACTGACATCTGGCATGGTCTTCATGACCTCGTGTATACCTACTGTAACATCGGACAGTGAGTTGACATATATATATATATATATATATATATATATATATATATATATATATATTATTATCAAAACAAACTCTGAAGACAACTAGGTATGTTCTTCCACAGCTCACAAATTAAGTTTCTCGAATTTATATTCAATCATTAAAATAGATTCCACAAGCGTACGACCTTCACATTTGAATGTTCGGAAATAACTGTAATGTAACTAATATTTTGTCATTTACATTATGGAGTAAAACAGATTAAGGAAATATTTATCTATTTAGAGATGGAAGCATTAAAAATGATGTTTTTCTGGGATGTAGTAACGACCATAGTTATATGGATACTAATTTAGACATCCATGTTTTGATATATTTCAGTACCAAGTACTTAAATCCACATCAATTAGTATTTACATTGTAATCCAGCTCACATGAGCCAAACACTTTCTTTTATAATATATTATATACATATACATGTTTTATAACATATTATATACATGGATAGAGATAATTTATCTAAATCGCTTTAACACATTAAACATTAGTAACTTTTCTTTTTCTATTGATGGGTGTTTAAGTCATGGAACAAGTTTAGAAGTCATACTGCTTTTGACTATATGTATTAAAAATGCTATTCTGATGGGAATGTATACACGATACATGTATACATTGTTTATATTCATTCTGCTGTTCTCTTTGTTTCACATTCTTTATCTCCTATATCATATCTTAAATAATTTAGGACTCTTCCACACAACACCTATAATACATCACGACATTTGACGTTAATAACAATAGTCTCTGGGGGCCTATAGAGCCTCGATGCACTCTCCCACAAAACAAATGCTGTCATTGAAAATATGTCATTTTGAAAATGACGTCAAACAGGTAGTCCATCCCAATTTGGTGATGGTGGAATCTATTTTTCCTGATGGGAGTTTTCCCAGAAGCAAAATAAAATAAATCTCATAGGATTGTTTGGGGGGAGTGTTTGCACGGGGGGCATATCAGGCCCACTGACTAGAAAAGGTATATACATTACAGACTAAGTGATCGTGTATGCGGCTATCGAAGATGACAGAACACTAAATAGTATAAAAACAGATACATTTATTTAGTTTTTCAGTTTTATATTTAAAATTGATCAATCTTATATATATATACATCTAGATTATTGTAAGAACAAAGCCATTTCTGAATAGGTTGATTTAGTGAATACAAACTTTACCTAATTTGAGATACAAATACGCTTTCCATTCAATCGGATATATACATCACATTGCCAATATGACGAATGCACAACCAGAAAATACAGATTAACCTATTATATCAACATATGAACGTTCAACTTGAGATAAGTTATATTCATAACATGATATAACTGTCATCTGTCAGTTCAACAATTCAGCTCAAAACATGGCCCTGAGCAAGATGATCCAGACAATTGAGTCCAATAATAGGTTGAATTTTAAATGTAATGACCTTCATATCGCATTATTGGTATAAGTGCATACCCCAATAAAACGAACTTCCTGTCATTTTTCCAGGATAACAAACAGATACTAATTTATATATGAGAGTATTTCATCCCCTGTTCAATAGATTACCTGGTCTCCAAAACAGCAACCTAATTGATAAAGTAACAACCATAACACTAATAATAATAATAATAATAATAATAATAATAATAATAATGATAATAATAATAATAATAATTGCCGATAACATAACAGAGAGTGTTATCTTCCTGTAGTAACATAAAAACTATAAAATAATAAACAATTAGAAAATGCAAAGCAAAACACAATTAATTATATTATAGACTAAGACATTTGGTCAAAATAGAAAACAATGGTAGAACCAAATCCCTTTATTTAGTTTGTCACCTATTGTCTCCTCTACTCAGAAGAATATATTCATGTCAAAACAAACTAGTTAGTCATAAGTGAAAAGATCCTCATTGTTTCCTGTAGACCGTTTTATGTATTGGGATGGATCATCATAGCCGCAGATCTAGCAAATTTATTATAGCCCCAATGGTTTTTCCATGTGATTCCACAAGCTTCCAACAGATTATTTCCATATTTTCCCGTGAGGAAGACCCAATGACAGTTTGAAAACCACCAAGGTGCATCATAATTAACGGCGCAGTTTATTTTAGACATGTCGTTGTCGTGGCTTCTGGTTGTGAACATCATATTGTTGTGATATGCCAGACTATCTCCTGTTTGATACAAAGGTTTGACATTATCATACAAACGTTCTGTGATTTCAACAGAATATACCCCGATAAAAGATGTAATATACTCTAATCAATTGATATATTCTATATTACTAACCTGCCGTACTATCTGCTGAAAATCCGCTGACATGCAATCGGTAATTATCAGATTCTGGACCAATCCAGAAATTATTGTATACAGCAAAAATGAACTCGTCATCATACGATTCTAATTCCACTCTCAGTGTATACTTTCGTCCGTCGGTTGTTAGCTTGTGTATTAGTTCATTACCTGAAATATTAAAATATATGTTATATCAGAAACTGATTAGAACAAATAAATATGACTTACAGATTAACTTGTACAGGTATTTCAAGATAACAGATCAAACTTAATTTAATATAGTGATGGATGTGGATGGAAACATATATGTCACTATGTGGTTTTTACCGTATTATTTAGCTGTTTTTAGATATCAGCAATGCCTTAGGATAATATGCATGCAATATAATTGGAAATAATAGACAAAAATATAAAAATCATATTAACCTGACCAAAACTCTCCCGTTAGAGATCCAAATCCAAACTTATAATCATTCCAATCTTTATCAAATTCTACTGAACCGTCCATCCTTCTCATAAGAACCTAATATCAGAAAGATAAATATTTGGTAATTTTATTACACAACAGAAATTCATGTTAATTTTAATGTTTACTAAATACTTTCGCATTTATTATTCCTACCATCCATTTACTCCCATTAGTTTTCACTTCACAGAATACTTGACTGTAACCTCCTGGTAATGACATGTTCAGTTGATAAACACCTTGACGTATCACACGACCATCATCACATCCGTATACAATCAGCTGATCTATTTGAATTACTGTAAGCATTATATATTAAGAGATAAATCATATATATATATATATATATATATATATATATATATATATATATATATATATATATATATATATATATATATTCTAGTATTGGACATTATAATATATATATATATATATATATATATATATATATATATACATTTTCTGGTCCACTAACATTTATAATATTAGAATGATTTAGTTATGCAATCAATAACTGATATATATATATAGGTGTGTGTGCGTGTGTGTGTATGTGTGTGTGTGTGTGTGCGTGTGCGTGCGTGTGCGTTAGCGTTTTAGTTGTATGTAATAAGGCCCAGGCAAAGAGAATCTCGAACTATGAATCCAGGGTGACATGTGTAATGTCTCACCAGTCCCTAAGCCGCCAACCAAAAACTAAAGGTAAACACCTACAGCCGTGGAGTTTGGAAGTAGAACACCTAAGTCAGATCACGACAGTAGTCAGAATGTTTAGATTAATTATCTAAGCAGCCCTATTTATAGCTATTTTTCAATTGCTGTATCTTTCTTCAAAGCAATACTAAATACACTATATAACCTAATTTTTGCTGTCTTCAATGGCCACTTTAGACAATTTTGGTTCAACAAAAGTATTTCATTATGTTATGGTATATCCTACAACCATATAATCAAAGCCTATTTTCTTCCCTTTAGAATCAGTTGCGGTTAGATTGCTTCACCGTAAACTAGCAAGTTGTGGGTTCGAATTCCGCCGATATTTCCATAAAAGCTTGCCCTTCGGCCATACGTGACAAGTATGTCCAGTAACCAAGTTAAACAAAACTAAAACATATGTATTTAGCTAACAAGTTAGAGCGGAAACTATACAGTTTTTAACCAACCTTTATAAACAATTCTCCAGACTTTCTCTTCTCCAGTCAGAGTTTTCTCTTCCAACTGACTCTTGTATCCTATACACAATAATCCTCTGTTATTATACAGAACAGTTAAACATCCATTATTCTGAATACAGATATATAAACACTGTGAAATTGTTGATGTCTGAATAGTGAATATATGATCACTGTCACTAGGCCTTTTATGAATAGGACTTAACTTAGTGTTGATCTGTTGCTCGCCTAATGTTGATGTCCACAAGAAGAGGAACAAGATATTGATATGACCTAGAATCATCATGATTTCCTTTAAGCTGTTTTGTTATCTTAGTGCTTTCAGATTCGCTAATCATCTGTTCGGTGCACTAACTATTCTTTGTCATTTATTACGACCTTTGGTAATCGATTACCTGTAAACGACAGGTAAAGTGGCGGGTGATGATTAATAAATAAACAATCAAGACCCATTACGTAGATACATGTAGTCATCTGTGTACAAAACAATTAATTACTGCAGGAAGGTTTGCTACATACTGTTTGCGCCTCCCATCCAACATTAATATATATAAATCTATTATCTCCCAACACAAATTTGAGTATTCAAGGGTCTTTAAAATTATCTGGTAGACAAACGTTGGGAAGAAGAGTATCAGCTTAACCTTTCAGAATATGAATATATAATAATAATAAAACTGGTAAGCTACAAAGAGTGATATGGGTTTGGATTAATTACGTTGAATTACCTTATAAAGATGATGATGATTCATGTTTTACGACCAATTTTGTGCACATGATAAGCTAAATGATCCGAGCGACATCTAAAGGTAATGAAGCGAAGTCAAAGATGAAACACCCTTCAAATATACCCACGTCGAGATTCGAACTCAGGTGGTAGTGACCTGTGATCTGTGATCCAACATTGTGCCTGCAATCATTGCCGAAGTATCCCCTTCGCGTGAGAAAGGCACCGTTCCAGAAGCTCTGCTGGAATCTTTCGAGCGTCAACATCACTCGCTGTACTACAAGATTATACTCGAAATACAGGAATAACATAAACGTTTTGATATGTTTATAGACATATTGAAGTATGGATATTCAATATTTTATGAGCGATAATAAAGGCATTTGGCCTTTTTTCTAGCTATATTGTTTAATATTCCTTCTTCGCCGGCTAGTGTTAGCTTCATAAAAATAAACACAATAATTAGCTAATTTCTGTTTACCTTCTTTTTTCTAAGGGGATAGCTGTCGTGACCCAATCCGTTATGCACTTAAATTTCGTGACCTGCAGTTTCAACAACTCCTGTACTAATTCACTCTGTAATATTTGGCACCGAGCTGGTGATGTCTATTTTACTTCTTCATTCCTCTATAAGATGTGCAAGAAATATTAATGTATACAATTAATGTTAGGACGTACGTGTCAGGATATAATAAGCAAGATAGATCAAATACAATGTTAGTATATGTATGTGAATAATATATATATATATATATATATATATATATATATATATATATATATATATATATATATGAGTTGTGTGTGTATGTGTCTATGTTTGTCTGTGTGTGTCTTTCTGTGTGAGTGTGTCTCTGGGGTGTGTGTGCGTGCGTGCGTGCGTCCGTGTGTGCGTGTGTGCGTGTGCGTATGTATGTATGTGTGTGTGTCTGTTATAGTTAATCTGCATAATCAGGTAAAAATCATGTTGGGTATTAATTTAATATCTTTGAAAATTGGTTAACGCAGTCTATGCTTAGAAATGATATTATAAATACACGACGTATGATGTGTACAGTAACAAACAATGAAAATGCAACATCAACTTAAAAGGGCTCTCCTCAAACACGTTTCTGTTGATTGGCCATTACTACAGGTACAGATATTTACAATTCATTTAATTGTTATATCTAGAATATCTGCATGTTCACATACAAACATCTTATGCAAATATAACAAAATTTAAATACACATTTAAAACAACTTGATATGGGTGTCCAAATATAATTCCTTTATGAATAACTATTTTTACTAGTTCAAACAAAAATAGCAACTAATATAGATATCCCGCTCTTAATGTATATGTCGACTTGCATTGTCTAATTGGTAAATTAGATAAGCACAACATCCGCTACGAACGCATACATATATATATATATATATATATATATATATATATATATATATCAGGATCATGCTTATCAATGACTGTGCTATACTCTGAATGGTTACTTTACTTGTCTCGTTGTGCTTTACGATCTCTGCTTTCAAGAGAATGAGGTAGATCCTCTTTTAGTTTGTGAGATCATCCTATAGAATTATTAATATTCTTTATTCAACAGTTTAGCTAAAAGAGTCAAAGGAACTAATAACATCAAGGAACCAATAACATCAAGTTATAAATTAGGATTACTGTATTTCATGTCGTCATCAACTCGGATATAATTAAACATAGGCTGCCATATTATAAATGAATGTGTGTTTTAGCGATAATCAATATCATCATTTCGTTTATTTTTCAAAATTACAAATATTGTTTACGAGAAAATGTAATATGAAGCCTGGAAAACGTATACAAATTTATGTGATGGCAGGTTAGCTTTAGGCATAAAAATAATAAATATACATGTTTAATAAATACAGATGAAATAAGGAAGAGACCTGCTGTGGTATGATGTAATAAGTAAAAAAACGAGTACCATACAAAGCAAACATACAACACTGTGATCAATAATTGGACTTTGTGATACTATGAACTTTATGTTGATTGTTTATGATTGATAATAATTGATCATAAATAACAGAAAATATTGTTTGTCCGGTTATTATTATGTACATTTATATGTCTACCCATCATCGATTGTACTAGTGAAATACACACACACAAACACGTGGACAGAGAAGCAGGATATTACAGACCCGCAGATAAACAAAAAGAGACATGACACAACATAGCGATAAACAGACAGACAGGCAGGCAAACAATGAGATAGACAAATTATCAGCGCCAATTGCAGATAGACGTCATTTAGATAACTGTAGGAGGCACAATCCACTCTTAAAGCATCATAAGTGTTCGGTCAAATATAGTTCGTAACTAATTGGCCAATGACTAGTAATACCCAATGTTGGGGAATGAGAAAAAACCCTATCATGGCCAATATACGTGTTGAGATATCGGTGACAAATAGTTGTTAATAGTAACGACAGGTATTGAGGTTCCGATTTAATGTTTTGATTTGATGATATTTCCATTTCTAAATCTTCAATCGGTACTAGTCATCGGTACATTTCTACTATCGAAGCCCACTCGTTATCTTTAAGTAATTGAGAAGTTAGAGAATTGTAACGTGCACGCGTCTGATAATTGAATAGTTGCGTGTTCGACTGCAGAGTAATTATGTTTATTGCATAGTAAATAATTCTAACTATATAGTGTATATAGCAGACATTAGATCGGGTTTGACAATGTTAAGCTACAGTTTTAATAATACCCAGGCTATATCGTCATAACTGTCTCCTTTATCACAAAGGTCAATACCCAGGCTTTATCGTCATAACTGTCTCCTTCATCACAAAGGTCAATACCCAGGCTTTATCGTCATAACTGTCTCCTTTATCACAAAGGTCAATACCCAGGCTTTATCGTCATAACTGTCTCCTTTATCACAAAGGTCAATACCCAGGCTTTATCGTCATAACTGTCTCCTTTATCACAAAGGTCAATACCCAGGCTTTATCGTCATAACTGTCTCCTTTATCACAAAGGTCAATACCCAGGCTTTATCGTCATAACTGTCTCCTTTATCACAAAGGTCAATACCCGGCTTTATCGTCATAACTGTCTCATTTATCACAAAGGTCAATTTTGTAATAGCAATTAAGCAAAGATAGTTACTATTACTCAATTTAAGTTAAGTGCCAATTACAAAGAAATGCTCTTTGAAGAGAATGCCAATTTAGGTTTAAAATTTGTGTGTTCGCTTTACAGAAATATACGACAGTTAAACAATAACTATTGTCTAATTGCCGCCCTTATACTTCCTTTAGTAGCAAAATTAGCTTGGTTGCTACTTGCGAAACGTTTACCATTTCTCAGAATTCAATGTCAGCCATCTTGAATTTCGACCAAATTTCAACTTTTCAGATGACAAGTTATGTTTTGGGTCTAATTCAAGGTCGAATCAGAGGTCGAAGGTCACATTTTACCTAAAATAGGAAAACTTTCACCTTTATTGACCGATTATATGTAATTCGTTGCCTATCTATTTCGAAATGTGACGATGTACTGAGATGGGTAGATAGGTGCATGTATGTTTGATAGCCGTAACATTTAATCCGTAATACCTAATCAGAAGCGCTATATATTATGGTTGTCTATCCATATGTGCTGTATAGACGAATATAGACATAATTAGTGATTGGTTGTCTTTCCTGTCATGGACATTTATTTATTTCACTGTTGGAACGGTAATAACAAGGCACAACAATCACTCCAATCCAGGTAATATTGTTGGACCAATAAGTCGGTACGATGAAGCGAACCAGAGTCTATAAGTGACGAAAACCAAACTGGTTGAGCACTAGAAAGTGTATGTTGAATACTGATGAGTACAATTAAACACTGTGCAGGTAATCGTAGTAGGTGGAGCCACCTGACAAACACGTTTATTTGCAATAATATCTCAGTCATTCTGATCAATTCAAATCATCCAGTATTACGATATATTTGCTGGCTACTCTCTCTGTAGCTAATTATAAATTCACAAATGAGTAAATGTGCATAACGTTGAAAATACCGTATATGTAACATACAAATATATAAACTTTATTTAGAGCGCTGGTTCTTCACTTGAAGTACCATCACTCCGACAAGATTCGAGATTTACGTATTAGGGTTGGGAGGATAGGGCCCTTGTCAAGATTAACTATTTGATAAGTTTCCTTTTTAACTTGTTATAATAGTAATAATAACAATAATTTATATTTAATAAAGCGCCCTTACTAGCAGAAGCTATTCAAAGGTGATATAATTATACCCCAAATAATTTTAAAAGATAATTATTGTTTATTTGTGAAACCGACCTTGAACAGGTGTATGGGTTTGAGAACGGATTTAAAACTTTCAAGATACGATGCGTTTCTAATATCAGCCAGTACTTGATCCGATACACTGGCCCCTGCAATAGCATCTGACAGGACGACGTGAAGACTTTCTAATGGACACCAGTCCACAAACATATTCAGGTGTCATATCATTAATAGACTTATATGTTAGTAATACAATCTTGAAATGGATACGCTGTCTAACAGTTAGCCAATTTAGAATTGGAAGATAGGATCATATTTCCCAGTATTTTTCACTAGGCGAGCAGCACTATTCTGAATTAGGTGAAGACGATTAATGTTATAATCAGTTATTCCATATAACAGGCTGTTACAATAATATATAAATGAGATTAAACAAAGGCATGGACTACAGTTACTAGTGTTTCTTGTCTCACTAGATTATTTTACTTGATGAAACTCTACAATCTCCATCTCAATTTACCACTCAATCTGTAAATTCGGTAACCTAGACGGGACTTAGAAATCGTATATACTTCAGCCATACAGGTCAATTTGAAAAATACTTAATTATTCCACGAATACTATTTCTTATTTGTCCCATCAAGTGCATGTATTCACGAGCTCTTCGACACTGTTCAGCCACGGTGTAAATGCAAAATGGTTTCAGTGTCGCCGAATACAACATACAACTACTTCTGACCAATGACAGGACCGCAGGCAGGAAGTAACAAAACAGGTTATTAGGTAGCGAGTAGGTCCTAATTGATCTGAGAGTAAGATCCAAAACGTCTGCTATTGTCGGTTGATGTTTTATGGAGATGGTACCAGCCAGACCCTGAAAAAAGAAAGAAAACGAAACTTATCGACCACGACTAGAGGAAATAGGCAATTGCAATTTCATCTACATTTATTGTATCAAAATATCGAACACTCATCATCGAACTGAAAGATCAATTAGTTCAGTTATATTTTCAAAATACATTTAAATATTCGCGGAGTCGTCTCCATTTCACCAGTGTACAAAATGTAGTATGAATTATCGTTTTATAATCCTTACAACCTCATATCATTTACTTAGTACCGTCTATTTGGTAGTATAATAAAGTGACTGCAATGTTGTATTTTCATAGACCCATAGATCGTTTTGTGTTGACTTTCAAAATCAATCATTTGTATGTTCAGTGATATTTTCGAAAGCAGGCATGAAATTCGATAAACTTGGAGAACACTTTCAGATAATGCATCATGGTACAGAGGCTGAAGACTACAAAGAAACACCCAAATCGAAGAAGTCACGTTTTGATAGTCAAGGAACACTCTCAAACTTAGGCTATGTACCAACTTCAAGGTTTCTGCTTATAGCACCCTCTACAATTCCTATCAGATGACAAAAGATAAAACCTCATACAATTGCTGAAGAATAATTGATAGCTTATGTCCATAAAGTTGTCAAGATTACTCTGCGGAAAGATGCGAAAAGAGTGGTGGCACAAATACAAATTCTAATGATGTCATGAGGAACGGGATTGTTTATATAGATCAGGATATTTTGTAACAGGTGATCGATAATCTCATTGCGAATCCTGTGAAACTATAGGATTACACTCGTTCTTTATATCAAGAATGGAAAGGTCATAGAACACACATAATATTTATGATTAACTGAAGACTACCACTAATGCAGAAGATATATTCATCCTCATAAAATAATTGATTTTGAAACATTGATTACATATCAATGTTTTATTCAATCATTTAACTATATCATAATTGTATGATAAATAAAATTAATAATTATTACGAGCGAACTAATCTAAGACGAAAATTGGTAGATTGGTCAATAATAAATTTAAATAAATCAAGTTTAACATTTCGATGATAGTAAATGTCTACCCTTTTATAGAATCTTAGTGAATGCTTGATTGTTTAGCCTTTGTCCTGGTCACACTAGGAAACATTACTCTACTAACATATAGCCCAACTTAGTCCCTGTCGATCAATGTAGATCGAAATATACATACATATTTATGTGTTTATGAATCCATTTGTCGGTTCCTCTAGACATATGTTCACATGTTAGAGTTTTATACTTTCTCTGTATTTAAATAAGCCCCTCTCATTTTATAGACATGTAACACAACTCGAAACTATCAGATTTTCCCCCTAGATTTTCGATTGAATTTCAATATTTCTCATCTACAATAGAATTTTAACTTTGCAGGAAGCCAAACTTTCTCGGGCACTAATCATTTTTGTATTATTTCCTTGATGGTGGGGGGGGGGCTGTTATTCAGTTATTTCAATTGAGTATAAATGTCAGGATTGGCAGGAATTCTGGAGAAACTAACGAAGAGGGATAAAGTTTTGCTGTTCTAAACATATCTTGATCTCCGCAGGTCACTTTGCAGGTCACGTCCTGTAATAGTTAGTTCAGCTTTCTTCAGAATAGGAGAACCATGTGTTGACAAAACGTCTTTCTGATTGTTTGGTAAACTTTTCGCTGCTACTGTATGCCACGAGGCAGAAAATGTGTGACATGGACCTCAAGAACTTTCTTTTTCTGGAGGGCTACGAATCCAAACCGATTTTCTAGAATAACAGGCAGATTAGGGGTCCATTCAATTATGGAATTATATTTGATAGTCAATTCTAGTTCCTGAATTATAATTGATTATCAAAAAAATGGATTTTGAATTGAGAAATTAACAATTGGAATTGAGAAATTTAGAATTGTAAATGGAATTGAAGTTAGTTACAAAAATAAAATCCACAAATTAATTCACCCTTTTACAACGTTAACATTTACATGTGATGTTAACAATATACTAGAACCAAAATGATATATGTCAGATCATCCGACCATGGCAACCAAGGTGAGCGTTTAACCAATTAAATGTTCTGGATACCGTGGAGATAACATTGTGATACCACCACATCTCATACCTGTAGTCTTTATGTAGCTATTCCTATTTAAGAATTAATTAATTTCATAATCTTACCGGGAACGCCAATCTGTAGCAATAAATTGCATCTCCTCTCATAAAACAGTGACTACTATAGTCTGTCTCCAGATTTGACTGTTTTAATAACCATTTGAGGTATTTTGTAAACTTACCATATATAAGTGTTTTAGTACCCAGTAGGGTTGTAAACGTGAATACAGGATCTGACCCATGCTGGGCCGACATAAGCAAAACACATTCGTTTCAAGTCTCCTACTAGACAGTTGAATATATAGACATATTTGATGATTAAACATACACTTTTAAATAGGAATACACTCAATACTATGATCCACCACTTGATATCATCAAATATATTTTTTGTTAAAAGCGGTTTGTGGTTAGCCCTTTGCAATGTTTTACCACATTAACCCTTACATGTGTAGTTACCAATATACTGGATCAAATTGATCCACAACTTTGGTTGTAGAAATTAATTTACCATATGTTATTATTAATTTAGAAATATTTCTTTCATGTCAATCCTACCTGGAATATAAATTATTTGGAGTAGCTATTTCAAGTAGGTACTGGGAGTTCCTACTCATGGTAAAGGGTTTTAGGCATAACAAGTTTGGAGTAAAACGGAATTGAAATTGATAAATTTGGAATTGGAATTGACTTGAAATTGATTAATTTAATGTGAAATTGGAATTGGAATTTACCAAATTGGACTTGAGTGAAATTGGAATTGGATTTGACAAAATATAATTGACCCCATGTCTGATAGCAGGTGCACTTACTGTACTGATGGAACCAATGGTATTGAGATGTAAACAATGTTTCAAAATCAATTATTTTACGATGACGCAAACGACCTGTTCTTTAGCGTTGGTCTTCAGTTGATCATAAATATTATGTGTGTTCTACGACCTTTCCATTCTTGATATAAAGGACGAGTGTAACCCTATAGTTTCACAGTATTCGCAATGATATTATAGATCACCTGTTACAAAATATCCTAGTCTATATAAACAATTCCGTTCCTGACGACATCATTATAATTTGTACTTGTGCCACCACTTGGACAAAAGTCTTGAACTTTTCAACATTGATGTACATACCAATACAGTGCATATTTCTTATTTGATAATATCAGGCCTTACATATAGAAATCCCTTGTTTTTCCATTCATAGATTATCTAATATAGCCCTTAAATATATCTCAGACACAAAATAATGTACATAACTCGATCCTACCTTTATCCGAAGATCCTCTTTTTGCTTAAATTAGAACATAGTTAATTTGATTGAACTTTTTTTTTAATTTCAGCATGTTCTTGTTCATCCAAATACCTATGTGGTCAGTAGATGTTTCAATTGAAGAATAAATATCGTCACATTTATCATATGGATTTAAATGCGTGTGTATCACCGACATAAAATGATATTTAATATTACCCCCCTTAATAATTCACCAAATGGTGTGGTATACATACAGTAATTTATTGTTCCTAAAACGAGTTATGTCGGTGAGTAAAGACTTTCCTTAAGTTGAAACCCTTGCCTTAATTCTAAAAGGAACATTCTAAACCCCTCGATGGTATCGGATGACCGATTACATCACCAGCTGCAGATATATGAACCATAATTAATGTGATAATGGATCATTCATCAAACGCCCCAGCAATGTTTCTCTACTCTTTCAAGGTATCAGTCTCTGTTGAATAATGTATCTAATAAGCAGACTGACAACTGTTATTTAGGTCACTGTGGTGTACGTGCTATTCTATACGCCTTGTTAATAACCTTTCAATAAGTGTGGAGTATGAAAGGAAGGTTAGAAATAGGACGATACTTATTTGTATCTTCCTCAACCAAAACAGATATCTTATGCAGAGGCTGATACAAATAACTTGTCAAAAGTAACATAGACGGTGGATCTAAATCAACCGACTTGTTCGGTGACTTATTGATTATCTTCTTGAGCTCAACTTCAGATACAGGTCGAAATATGTCGAGAATCGTTCATTAAACATAATATCTGAATCCATGGAGTTATATAAGGTATTATTTGTTGAACCAGAAATGATCTTATTCCTGACAATTCTTGTTTGCCTCACGAAAACAAATGCTAAATTTGTCCTCCATGAATTAAGCAATGGTAAAAGGTGGTATATTTACATTTGAGTCACTTCCTATCAAGTTTTTAGTTAATTTGAAGATATGTTTTTGATATTTTCCACATTACTCTATCTTTATGAATAGAAACACTTCTTCTCCTCAAATGGTAGTTTATTCATTTTTGTTACACAGATCCCTGTATATTTCGAAGTGCACCGTTGAGAAGTTTTGTTAATCATCCGAAATATCTTAGTAGATATAAACTTATCTGAGTACCAAGGAGTGTCTGGTCTTAATGTGATGATGTTTGAACATGAGGGAGCATAGTGATTAATGATACGTTGGACACCGTTCCTGTAGGCTTCTACCAACTCATGAACTCATCGCTCGCATTTACTCAGGTGTTGAGACTACAGTAGACCTTCACTAAATTCTTTATTAAATATCTATGCCCGATATATTCTGTATATGCTATTTCTTCATATGGAATTGGGCTTGTCCTTATTAAAAACGAACTTTTTGCTAGATGATCGCCGAATGATATACTATTTTTTTCTGAGACAAGTGTCACATACAGAACGAGCTCCTATTATAATGAAACTCGATTTTAGAGAAGATGAAATATTTTGTGTGGTTTTCTTAAATCACCTGTTATTATGACATTATATGGCTATGTTTTCTACGTATTTAGACAATTCATAAGCAAATAATGAATTTCTAAAGCCATTTTGTTTAGAATTAGGGGAACGATATACAATAGAAAGTAAATGTGACCTTATCTATATTTATGATACAGTCCATATTTTCAAAATAGCTATACATCTCCATTGTCTCTGACTAACTCACCATGACAACCAGTTGCGATTTGCAGTGTATGACAATACCACAATCGATTGCCACTTTTACTGGGAATATGATTAAAGCCATAATCAGCAGAAACGAACTAATTTATGGTGAGCTGATCTGTGTCAGTTCCAATCAATTTTTTTTTAGTAAGCGCTAATACACCAATACTTTGCGATACAACAAAATTAGCCGTATGGGTTTATTCCTTAAGAATAAAGCAATCACGCAACATGCTGATAAGGAGTCGATGGCATACATGCTATGAAAACTAATACACTTTAGTAAACCCCTAGCTTGTCTACGATAAGGGTGTTGAATAACCTTAATCTATTTAAATATAAAATCTGAAGATGATGTATTAAAAATGAATTGACATTAAACAAAGCCTTTGGCGACTCACTGCGAGTAAGAGAAATAGGATTTCTAGTATTTACATAATGTTTATTGTGATATACCGTTGCCTTTTGACTGGCATCAACAGTCAATATAACATTTGATATTTGATATGCCCAATTAGCCTTCGGGCAGCTTCGGCTAACCGTCTTGTGCGACGCTAGGAACCATAAAGCTTTGAACCTGTGGTTTTCTTGTCCAACCTGGACGTCGGCTGTTCTCCATGATTTGGCTCTGCACACCTATTACCAACAGTTACGACTAACTGCCCACAAACTATTTTCACCACTGATCCAATGCAAGATAAGTAAAGACAACACTTCACATCAAGATCCAGATCAATGTTCTATGAACAGCTGTCTACCATTCAGGAGATTTAAAAAGCCAACCCTAACAGCCACACTCCATTAAACCCCTTTCGCTAACCCGAAGTTCAGTCAGTAATTTGGCTATTAATAAATGTCACATTATGTGTCTTATTTGCTATTTGTATCAGCTGTATACTTCTTGCCAATTATGTAAACAAGATATTATCAATTTAAAGTATTATTCTTTATTAAACGCATCCATTCTTCTTTTATATGCATAATTTCAGTTGACATACAACTTAAATTTCTGTTAGTTAATGGTATATCGAATTTATTGTTGATCTTTTCAGGTATATTAATTACGTTTTTATCTATATGATCCACCTAATTTATACAATAATCGTATGATTTATGTCCATAAAGTGCCGCTGATAATCGAATAAATTATAATAACGAACAATCCAAACTGATATAGTTTAATAATAGAGGCTATTACTATTAAATATTACTTTATAAAAATCAATCGACCGATGTTTGTTTTCAAAAATATACCAGCCAAATATTTAATTTTTTGAGTTGAGAACAATTAGTTTGCATCTTTTTGTATATTGTTGTATATGTTGAAGGGATAACCTGATTTAAGCTTTTCCTCAGTAACATATGTTTTTAGAAAAGGAGATATTATCTAAATAATCATGCTTAATATGCTTGGCCAAATAACTCGGTTAATAGTTGCTATTGTATGTGTAATGTGTTGATAAAGAAATGTTAACTTATGTGTTTTTAATCTAAGGGATACAAGAACATGTTTATATTAAAATGACATCTAAAGAAACAGATTCTGTCAAGGGTAATTACCGGTAACTATCTAGCATTTGTATTAATGCAGTGATGATAAGGATGGGATACAAAATGTCAAGCCTATGGAAGTATTAGACATATTTTGTGTATCAGTATATTCCAAATTGGTAGGCAAGTGAGAAAATGCCCCTTTTTAGCACGTCATATAAAATTAAAGTATCTTGCCTTCAGTGGCCGGAACGCCGCGTTGAATCAATCGGGGCGGAAACCACATGGCAGCATACAAAGGGTGTCCGACCAGGAAGGAGACCGTCCAATATCTTCAAAATAGACTGGGAGTTCAGCCTCGCGAAAGACCCCCCAGGCAGCAGTTACAGCCCCGGCTCCGTGGGCATTAAAAACAAAACCAGCACCACAAACAACTACACACCGACCTTCCCAAATAGCGCCGGCACTACTGTCGGAGACAGATTTCCCCACATTACAAAACAAAAACTCACATACAGCAACAGACAACACCTGTACAAACAACTCAGACACCACCAACGACACAGACAGACCCCACCACAGCAACACTCACGGCCATACTCGGCCATATGCAGTCAATATTCATGGCTATGCGAAGCGTCTAGGATCTGATCCAGAGACTGCCCAAAGACCTGCTGTCAAAGGAAGAGAAGGACCGAACTAAGGTCCAGGAAGAGGTCAGATCGAGCCAGGTCTTGGGCTCGATCCTGGAAGTGGCGCTGGGGTCAGCCAAAACAACAGCCCAGACAAAACCAAAACCCACAAAACAACACACCCCAGTGAAAGCAAAGGACAGCTGGGGAAAGATCTCAACATCATCTCCTGGAACATCCGAGGCTTCCACTGCAACAAAAATAGCCTAATTGCAGCCATGGAAGACAAACAACCAGACATATTATTACTACAAGAAACTCTTACAAACACTAAATATTCAATAAAAATTCCCGGATACACTATCTACCACAGTCCTCACACAAAGAATTCAGATACTGTATCCAGAGGACTCATAACTGCAATACATAATAACACACAACACGTCCTCCCTAATTAACTCCTCCAGTGATTGGCAATCAATCACCACTGAAATAACCGGCTTTACAAGCGGTCCCTTCCAATTAATTAATACATACGTCTCCCCTAACCAAATATATGATATACAACAAGCAACAAATTCATATAAACATTACTTAATAACAGGCGATCTCAACGCCAATACTACAACATGGGGCTCAAAAACACCAGACCAGGACAACATTTACAGCAACAAATAAGTGACTGTGACGCTATACTATTAAACGATCCCAAAGTCCCCACCACTGTCTATGGGTCGACCCTCGATCTTGCCATAGCTTCCCCTGAAGTTGCAGCCATAGCAGACTGGAGCCAATTAGAAGCTCTAACCTCAGACTACATAGCCACAGTTATAGTACTATCCGACGCTTTCACGATCGTACCAGAAAGCCTAGGACAATCCAAATGGGACACCGACAAAGCAAACTGGAAACAATTTGTAGACAGACTACACGAATTATCTACCGACGACACCGACCATAATCTATCTGTAGATTGCCTACTTCGTAAATTAACTGATGATATAAACGAAGCCGTAACAGCAGCCATTCCCATAGTCCTCCAAAATCGCCCAGGACGTCCTCGCTCATTCTTAAGACCAGAAGCAAGGAGATGGACTAAAGAAGTCAGTAAACTGACAAAGGTTTTTAAAGCTCACCCGACATCTCAAAATAGAGCAGAACTAAGAGCAGCTCAACGAGAAACGAGACGACGACTTCACATAATTAAATAAGACCAATTTGACAGTTGGTGCAAACAACTCGAGGACATGGGTTCGGGGCATATTAGGCGCGAGATTAAAAAAATCCGGGATAAATCTTCCCAACCTAAAGTAATTAACCCCAAAGAAGAAGCAAACAAATTAGCACACCACTTCGTCACTAGAGCTGACTACCAAACCTTACCCGAAGAGGTCAAATCAGCTCTAGAAAAAACAACAACCAGACAGACTGCACTCAATCTATCTAGCAAAAAGTGAACACGCAGACACAGAAACCCCTTTCACACCGCACGAACTGGAAACAGTTTTATCAACACCAAAAAACTCCGCCCCTGGAGAAGACAAACTTACATACATCTTTTACTCCAAATCTCCCCCTCATTTCAAAGTTAGACTTCTAAACCTCTTTAGCCAATCCTGGAGAGAAGGACGAATTCCCAGACTCTGGAAAACCTCAATAGTCGTCCCTATCCCTAAACCTGGTGGCAGAGGCCACAGACCAATATCTCTCCTCCCTACAATACTAAAAATCATGGAGAGACTAAATTTTCACCAGACTAATATTTAAACTCCCCAGACCAAAAAATCTCTTCTGGTTTACAAAAGGCAGATCAATTGTCGACCCAATTCTACATTTAGTAAACTTAATCACCAACAGAAGAAGAAAAACCCGATCCGTCACAGTCTACACTGTCTTTCTGGATTTAGATAAGGCCTTTGAAAGGGCTAACCACATAGTCATTTTAGACGCTTTAATCTCCCTGGGCATCAAGGGAAGAATAATATCGTGGGTAGAAGACTTCCTAGACAATAGAGAAATTAAAGTTACAGTTCAAGGGGTAAAATCGGACTCACACCCTTTCTACATGCTCCCCACATGGCTCCGCCCTCTCACCTACACTATTTAACGCCCTAATTACAGTACTAATCTCCACATCATTAACCCCATGTGTCGACATCCTGGCTTACGCAGACGACGACATAGCCATTATTTCACATGGCTCAAGGCCGGCCAAAAAAACTACAAACCGCCCTCGACACAATAGCATCTAAAGCCAATGACCTAGGTCTATTTTTCTCCACCGCCAAAACTAAAACAATTGTCTTCAACACCAATTCAAAACAACACAACACCTTCCATATAGGCAAACAAGACATTGAAATAGTCAAACAGTACAAATACTTAGGCGTCATCATAGACAACCACCTCAATTTCAACAAACACGCACTACAAACAAAACAAAAAAATCTACTCTCGACTAAACATAACACAAATTATTTATAATGTTAAAGGAGGAATAAACACAAACAATCTTATTAATCTTTATAAAGCCCTAATTCAATCCATACTTCTTTATGCGGCCCCAATCTACCTACTTGCATCTAAAACAGCAATTAAGCACATAGAAATAGCACAAAGAACTGCACTTAAATATGTCTTAGGACTCCCCCCCGCCCCTACTGCCCCCTCTGCCCTTATCAGCAGAGAATCCGGCATCCCACCTATTGCCCATCTCATTAGAGTAGACAGCCAAATACATATTAAGAACAGCGACAAAACCGGACCCAGTACAAATCACATCTAAAATACAAGAAAGCTTACACAAATACCCCAGAGTACACATTAATAAAAGCTGGGCCATGAAAGCAGCTGCTATTCAGAGGGACATGGGAATTCCAGCAATCCACCCTCCGGATGCCAAGGAAGCTCCTCCATGGCGCGACTACCCATTGACCATCATTATCGTAAACTGAAAATCAAAAACCCAAGACCCACAAGGGGCTTTCACTGAGGCGTCGAAAACGAAATTATTAAATCCGTCTCTGCATTAAGCCAACGTGGCAGTCTTACCACTCTACATTGGGTTTCCAGCCGCACAAATATCGAGGGTAATGAACCAGCCGACGCTCTGGCCAACGAAGCCACTAACCTAACCAACATCCTACACACAGAACAGACACCAGGTGCCTACAAACGCATGATAACAGAATATATTCACAAACAAATAACACCAAATCAAGACACAGCCAAATTAAGTACCTGGTACAATAAAACCATTGTTCCTGGCATTCACACCATAAACAACAGAATAGCAGACGTACACATACGCCGCCTCCGCTGCTGGGTGCACACAAAAAGCTTTGTCGGCCCAAATAATAAAGCACTCTACTTACATTGTAACCAAAACTTCGACCCCGTCCACTATCTAATTAATTGTCCCGCCTTCCCAGCCTGCCGACAACCTCTTAAACAACTCTTAACTGCCGGACAACACAACCTAACCGACACAGAAAAAGCAGTCATTGTAATACACCAAGTCACAGCCACGCCACACATAATAATACCCTTATTAAAAAAAGATCCATACATCTGGCAAAAGCCAAACAACACACAATAAATATTTTGTAAAGGTTCGGCACGGTACCTTCGGGCCCGGAACTTTACAAAGCCATTTTCAGATACAGAAACTCTACGGAGAAGGACTCCACCACAGACGCTGTGCCAAACAAGCAACAGCCTGGGGATACTCCCCGAACTACAAGCAAGCAAGCAAGCAATGCTTTCAGTGATAATATAAACAAACACATGTTGTATCCCACAATATATATACAAGGTTATTTCGAAAGATCATAGAAGTTAGATTTTCTGAGTTGTACATTAGTAAATAAGTTGACACTTGTGAAGTTACAGTTCTAAGATATCCATATTGTTTTATTACGTGATGTAAACTATATAATTAATCACATAAATCTCCTTTAACAGGAAATGAAATTAAGCGTTAAACACAATTTGAACATAGGCTGATTGGGGGGATATTTGGAATCCCTACATAACTGGACTGCTTCCCTCTTAATATTACATTCAATTTTGTTGCCTAATTTAAATTAATGTATAACAACCTGAAACAAAGTTAAAATATCTTAATATGATTATCATCGAATGAATAGTAAATATAGCCTCATGTTTGGAGAGCATTTTCCATGCACCAATAATTGATTGTCAATATAAAATAATAAAATATAGATCTGTTAAAACAGTAAGCTTGTCAATAGACCATTGCTCAAACAAGGGAATATAAAATAACCTTTTTCTTTAAATTCATAATGATTGAAAATGCTAACTATACTCTACGCTTATGCATAAAGGGTTGTAGTGCAGTGTACTAACCACTTTGGTATCCGAGCTCAAGTTATTAAATAATAGATGTTGATAACTGAAATTTAAGAAAAATAAATATATAGTCAATTTAAAGAAAACAAATTTAACATTTCTATGTGAATGTTTTTAGCCTGAGCCTTGATCACGCTGCAACATATGTCTGGATGAAGGATTCATCAAGGACATATTACTGTATTGTCCGATCAAACTACCTAAATCCCGTATCATTCTAGCGATTTCTATTGTTTATGTTTACATTACAATAGTCTTCCAATGAGAGATATTTTACAGGAGGTTCTGGTATAATTCGTTAGGTGGCACCAGGCGTCATAGGGCCAACGGAATGTGCGGTTGACCACTCTGCGCATGAAAGAAAACGACGTATATATCATATCATCTCATATCAAATCAGATATACGGAAAAGAGGTTAAACCTTGTTAAACTCCGCTCTTGTTTTATACTCTAATCTAAATCACGGTATCCTGTATTACACTGTGTACCAAAATCGGCCAAGACTTTATTTTAATCTATTCAGGGTGCTGCCGACGACTGCTTCTTCTGGTAGTGAGCTCAAGTCATTGACAACCCTTTGGTTGAAGTATAAGTTTTTTTTAAAATTTGTCATGAAAAGCTTAATTTTGTATTAAGGAGGGATGCATTATATAAGCAATTCTTCAAGCATCCTTCTTTTCAACATTCAATATGCATTTGTTTTCATTAAAATTATCTATTGTGAATGTTGAAATAAATCATTTGAATTGAATTGGAAATTACTATGCTATGCTAAACTATAAATATCGTTAATAGTTGTTACTATATTACGTTCTTATATAGGTATGGATCTTGACAATTTGCATTTGTATTCCTCTGTGTGGTTGTATTTGTAGGGGTTCTACTGCACTGCTTTATCCGGGGGCCTATAATGTTGTTAAGGTGGCCCTGTTTTAGCTGTCAGCTGTCGTAATTTCGTCTCTGCTATATTTGAATATTGTAATAAAAAGATCATAGAATCCAATGGAAATCAAATGGCTGTTTTCAGTGTTGTGATTAAAGTATTATATAAAAGTCAAACTGTCCTTCCAAATATTTTTAACTCGGATAAACATATGGCCCATTATTTTAATAACTTCTTAATAGATTATTATAAGGGCCCTGCATATCAATGATGGATGTACTTGAGCTTTTTCAGAGACTCATATCCGACAGTTATTGAAAATATCATCTAAGGCTTTCTGTGCCGATAACCCTATGCCTTTATGACAATTATAATGAATTTAATTCCAATTTAAACATACATATATTTACAATTTAATTTATATACATTAATAATTATTCAAATGGGCAAACTGTGGGACCTATGTAGCTAAAGAGTTGTCTTCCTATAGGCTATGTGACAATAATTGAAAACAGCCAGTGTATGTGTGTGAGCCTGTAACAGGAGACAAAACTCATAGGTGGAAACACTTCGCCATGTGAACCGCATAAATATAAGTACATATTTCATATATATGTTTTGTAATGGCTAAACACGATAGGATCGGTACAGTTGGAATAAGATCATATACAGTAGCTAAATATGAACGGCATCAAATATTACAAAATATGTATATATGATAAATACATGATAATAATGTTCCAATGTCAAAATCGATTCGAACACGGCAAAGTTAATTTTGTTGGCATTCATAATATTTATCGTACTCACAATGAAAGGAACTCTGATACTTACTTAGAATGCAACTTTAACGTGATGTTCAAAAGATCAGCGTGTCAAATGGTCAGACGTAATTAATGTTGTCGAATTCATCCAGAGAACTGGCAGAAAATATAGAGGTTATTTGCACATAAATGCTCAATCACACCGAGGAAATTTTTTTTATTGACTCTCTCGTTGTGCGCGTATTTGGTATGACACAGTTTTCGGTGAATGTTCTCTTGAATTAAGGGTTTTAAAATAGAATTGTTGGAATTTCCGCAGGCTATAATACCGTACGCAAAATGAGAATGTACCAAACCGTAATATAATGTTCATAGAAAACAACGCCCTGGAAGACTTCTTAAATACTTGATTGATTAGGTATTTCCAAGTCAAGTGTTCATTTATGTGAATTCCTAGAAATTTGCAACATATTCCATTACCGTCATTCCTAATTCTGTCTAATTCAATGTGTTTAATGATTGTATTTAATAGGGACAAGCTAGGTCTCATATGGGATGGTCCGAGAACTAAGTATTAGGTTTTGCTTTCATTAAGAGCCAACTTATTGGCAGAGAACCACGTAAGTATGGTTTCCATTTGTTTATTGGCAATTGAAAACAGTTCTTTAATATTTGAGTGTGAGGTATACAAGGTTGTATCATCAGCAAGTGACGAAATATTACAATGACTAGAATTTCCAATATCATTTACATCAATTAAATACCCTTGTGGTTCCAGTATGGATCCTTGTGGGACGCCTCAGCGAACACCTACAGTCGATGATTTGCTTCCATTTATGTCAACATATTGTAATTGGTTCGACAAATAACTTCTAAAACCAGTCATTTACGGTTCCTTTGTTTCCATATCTAAATAATTTGTTTAAATTTATTTCATGGTATATGACATCAAAGGCCTTTGATAGATCACAGAAAGTGACAAGAGTATATTCTGTGGATGAAATAGATGCCGCTTCGCCACGATGATTGAGTAGATGAATAATGAGATGCACTGTTGAATGATTCAGACGAAACCCCTACTGATAGTTATAAAGAATATTATTTGTATTTAAAAAAAGTCTTTAATTGATTATACACCACTTTTTCTAGTACCTTTAAAAGTGCTGACAATAATCTAATTGGTCTATAATATTTTAGAAGTGATTGATTAGAAGATTTAAATATTGGCACGACTTTGGCTATTTTCATTTTATCTGGAACTATACGTGTTTTTAAAGATTGATTAATGATATGAGTGACCGGGTTAATTATATGGGTAATTGTTGCTTTCATAACATTCGTCCATATTTCATCCTGTCCAGAACTAGATTTAGGTTTAATTGTATTAACAACGTCAATGATTGCTTGTGGCGCCACATATTGGATGAAAATGCTATTACGCAGTGGTTGGGTCATGAATGATGACAAACATGTATTTGACGGAGGCACGTTATGATTTCATATAAATATTAAGCATGATTATTTACATAATATCTCATGCTCTAAAACATGTTTTTACTGACACAAACGTTAAATCGGATAATCCTCCAAAACATATAACAATATACCAAATGATACAAACAAATTGTTCTCAACGACAAAAAACTTAGATTAAGTTTAATAATTCATGCACCATGGAGTCCACATAGTGATCTTATTTCCGATTTAGAATCACCCGGAAGCTAATTATTAATTATTTGGCTGATATGTTTCTGAAAAGAAACCTCTGTCGATATGTTTTTATAAAGTAATAGTTAATGTGTGTTATAGTCTCTATTATCAAACTGCATCAGATTGGATTGTATGTTATTATAATTTATTCGATGATCAGCAACACTCTATGAACATATAGCATACCATTGTTGTATAAATTAGGTGAATCATGCAGATAAAAATGTAACTAATATACCTAAAAATATCAACATTTAACTCAATACACCAACAACTAAGAGGAACATAACTTGAGTGTCAACTGAAATTAAACATGTAACGGAAGAGTGTATGGAATTAATAGACAATACAATTTTAAATTGATAATAACTTGGTTACATAATTGACCAGAAGTATACCACTGATACAAATAGCAAATAGGACACATAATGTAAGATTTATTAATAGCATTATTAATGATTGAACATCCGGTTAGCGCTGTGTAAAAAATGATAGTTTTCTTCAGTAAACATTTATTTTAATGGAGATTCACGGTTAGGTCTAGCTTCACAAATCTCCAGAATACTCGACGGATGTTCTTAAAACCGTTTTCTTAACCTGGATGTGAAGTTTTGACTTTACTTATATTGCACTAGTCAAGTATTCTTCTTGTTGCAAAGTTTTGTTGGAGGTCTGTTGTGACTATTTTTAATATATGTGCAGAGCCAAGTCATGCAAAACAGCCGGCATCCAAGTTGGAGTAGAAAGTCATTCTTCCAAAACTTGGCTTTCGTATCGTCCCACAAGGTGGTTAATCCGAGCTGCCTGAACGTTAATGAGGCATATTAAATGCGTTAGATTAACTGCTGATGCCAGTCACAAGATAACGGTATATCACAATAAACTTTATGTACATATTAAAAGAAGTATTTCTCTCACTGGAAGTGGCTTTGTATAATGCTAGTTCATTTGTTGATACATCCTCTTCCGATTTTGGATTTAAATATATTAAAGTTAATCAAAACCATTATCGTAGACAAGCTAGACATTTGCTAAAGTGTATTAATTTTAATTACCTCTATGCAATCGATTCCTTACATAGTGAGGATTCGCGGTTTGAGGTCCTCATATCGGTATGTTGCGTGATTGATTAATTATCGAGGATTAAGCCCATAGGGGTGATGTATCGCAAATATTGGTGTATTAGCGCTCTGCTGAAACGTTGCTTGGAACTGCTACTGATCACCTCAGCATAAATTAGATAGTTTTTGCAGGTTATTAGTTTAATCATATTCATCATAAATGTAGCAGTCGGCTGTGGTATTGTCATACACCCCAAAGTGCGACTGGCTGTCACGTTTAGTAACTCAGAGAGAAAGGAGATGCATACGAATTTTAAGATATGGACTGTACCATAAATATAAATAAGGTTACAGTTACTTTCTACTGTATATCGTTCCCCTAATACTAAACAAAATGGTTATATAAAGTAATTATGCTTTGATGAATTATCAAAATACGTAGACAACATGGCATGGCCACATAATGGCATAATAACAGGTGTTTTAAATTTACATGTGAATAATAAGTACGATGTTGAAGCTCGTAAGATTTGCAGTATATTAGATTTACACGGATTGACTCAGCATATCAATAGATAACTCACAAAGGAGGCCACATAATACGTTTCATCATCTCGATGGTCGAGTTCCATCATAGTAGGAATTCCTTCTGTATTTGCCCCCTTGTCTCAGAAACAAATAGTATATGCTTCGACGATCATCTGGCTATACAGTTCGTTATTGCTAAGGATAAGCCCGATTCCACATGAAGAAATATCATATACAGAAAATATCGTTGCATAAATATTTAATAAAGAATGTATTGAAGGTCTACGGTATTCTCAATACCTGCGTAAATGCGAGCGATACGTTGATGAGCTGGTAGAAGCCTATAACAACGGTGTCCAAAGTATCATTAATCGCCCTGCTTAAACAATCATCACGTTAAGACCAGGAACTCTTTGGTACTCAGATAAGCTTAGATATTCTGAGATATTTCGAAGGAAAGCAGAGAGAACCGGTTGCAAAAATTCCTCAACAGGGCACTTTAAAATATACAGGAATCAAACGCAACTCTTTAAATTAAGTAGAAACTTGATGGAAAGTGACTCAAATGTAAATATTCCACATTTTCCCTCTGGTTAACTCTTGGCGGACAAATTCAGGATTTTTTGTTCATGAGGAAATCAACAAAAAAATCAGGAATCAAATAATACCTTATATGTTTGTTTGTGGCGGGAAGTATGACCGGCTCTCGATGTAATGGCACCGGAATATTTCTCGGATAGTTCAGCTATTAGATAAGTTACACCAGTGAAACTGGTGTATTTTGCATATTATGTAATATATATTTAATTTATATTAATATAAATTGATTATATTTAGTTATTTTGTATTTCTTGTATTTTCTTTTTAACTGCTCATTTGACGCCCTATATTATCGCCCGCTCCAGTGTTTCCCATAAGAACTCGGTTTTTGCTTGTGTATGTTTTGTTTTATTTTATTTTGTTTTATTTAAATTTTTCACTTATTTTATTTCTATAATTATAATGAATTATAGTAGAGATCAGTTGCTTGCATTACGACCCTATGGTGATAATACCATTTGTTTAGCGATGCGCCCACGTAGTGGAAAACATCCAAAGCAGATTGGGTCTGATGCCAGTAATTTGATCACTGTGCCAATAACACCATATAATGGCACAGCTGTACAAAATGTAAGTATTGGTCTTATTAACTGTCAGTCGATCTGAAATAAATCTGATGAAATATCTGATGTTGTTAAGGATATGGATCTTGATGCTCTTGTCAAAACAGAGATTTGGCTGACTGGTAATGTTTCAGACCAGAAAATTTTTGGGGATGTGACTCCAGCTGGATATTCATTCCACCATGCAGCTCGGATTCAAAAAAAAGGTGGGGGAGTCGGCATTCTTCTCCGTGATTCTTTGAAGTGTAAACCCCCTTTTTGCGTTTTCAGGGCAAAAGTTTTTTGGAAAATTCCCAAACGTTTTTTATATCTGGGGGAAATTTCTTTTAGCTATTATCTCCCGATTACCCCCCACTAAGAAAAAGGGCCTGAAAGCAGCAATTTCTTAAAGGGAAATTTTTCGGAATTTGTTGACTTTTTACCAACAGTGGTCATCTGTTGATCTTAGGTGATTTCAATATCATTTGGGATTGCCAGGGGAATGCAGATACCAAACAACTGGCTGACATTCTTGGATCTGCCAATCTCAGGCAGCATGCCCAAAGGAAAAAACACAACATGGTCAATTTTAGATCTTTCATTTTCCCTGATGATGACAATTTGATTAAAGGTGTGTCTGTGTCTTCCCATGCTTCTGATCTTTTCCCTTGTTGACATTAATGTATTTTTTACAGAAACAATCTGTTTCAGCTAAAGTTATTTCATATAGAAATAAAGTCAATTGACAAGGGGGTTTTTTGGCTGATCTGCGAGTCTTTTCCCGGTATTGGATCCACCGGATGTTTGGGGAATCTTTGGGACCTTTTAAAAAAAGGAAATTTGAAGGAAACCCAATGCCCCCTTTAAGGACAAAAAAAATGCCAAGCAGACCAATGCTTCCATGGTATAATAAGAACATACAGGCTGCAAAGAGACACAGAAGGTATTGTGAGCGTCTGTGGATCGGGACCAGTTTGTGTGTTCTTTTTGAAATTTCAAGGTCAGTAAAATACTAGTTAAAAATACCCTTCCTCTGCTAAATCCAAAACTATAATAGAAAGATCAGAGCATCCGGGGGAAATCAAAGGACTGTTTTCAGTGTTGTGAATAAAGTATTACAAAAAAATCAAACTGTCCTCCCAAATAATATCAATTCAGATAAAGATATGGCCCTTTGTTTTAAAAACTTCTTCTGTCAAAATATATTAAATATCATATGGTTTTCCCCCCAAGAAACATTTAAGGGGAACCTTTGGTGAAAAGTCCCATATCCAGGGTGGATACATTTAACCCTTTTTACAGAGACTGATTTTCAGACAGTTGCTGAAAAAGTCATCTAATGCTTTCTGGCAGTTGACCCCTGCCACATGGCTTGTGAAAGATTGTCTGGATGTTCTGATAAACCCAATTACAAATATAGTTAATAAATCATTATCTCTGGGTGTTTTCCCAAGATCCATGAAAGCTCCCCTTTTAAAACCATTAATAAAAAAACCCCACTCTGGACTGTAATATTCTAAACAATTACAGACCTGTTTCAAATCTTACATTTTTTTCTAAAGTTATAGAAAAGGCAGTTGTTTTTCCCTCTAAAAAAAATATTTAATCAAAAAAACCTTAATGAATCACTACAGTCTGCCTATAAAAGTGGTCACAGCACTGAAACAGCCTTGGTTCGAGTGAAAAATGAATTATGATGTCAATTGATCAAGGTAAGCCAGTAATACTTGTTCTTCTGGACCTTTTCTGGTGCATTTGATACAGTTGACCATAAGTCTTTTTCTAGGTTAAAAAAACATGTTTGGTCTGTCAGGTAAAGTACTTGAATGGTTTAGGTCCTATCTTTGGGAAAAACGCTCCCAGAGAGTGTCTGTTCATGGTATTTTATCTGACATTCAGTTTTTTTTTATCTGGTGTACCACAGGGTTCAGTTCTTGGTCCTCTGGTTTTTACAATGTATACCCGTCCTCTTGGGATCATTGCGCAGCGATATGGGTTTTCCTTTTATGCTGATGACACACAGCTGTATATATCACTGGATCCTGACAAATGAGTTAAATTTCTCCTTTTCCTTGAAGAATTTAGAACATTGTATTGCCGATATCCGGCTATGGATGACTAAAAAACTTCTAAAACTAAATGATAATAAAACAAATATTTTATATTTGGCATCACCACATTGTGTTAAATCCCCAAAGACACCAGCATTACAGATGGGTGCCTCTTCGATTACCCCTAATGGGTCGGGAAAAAATCTAGGGGGTTTTTTTTGACCAATGTATTAACATGCATGAACATGTCCCATCAGTATGCCGAGCTGCCTACTACCATCTTAAGAACATCCACTGTTTAAAAGCATTCTTGACACAAGAATCACTTTTAACTGTAGTTCATCCTTTGTTACATCTCGTATAGACTATTGTAACTCCCCGTTATATGGCATATCTGATTATAACATTAATCGCCTTCAGGGAAATTTAGAATAGTGCAGCTCGCATTGTAACAAATACTAGAAAATATGATCATATTACCCCAATTCTTCAAAAAATACATTTGGGTACCTGTTAGACAGCGTATCCATTTTTTGATTCTGTTAATAACTTATAAATGTATTAATGATATGGCGCCAGAATACCTGTGTGAACTGGTTTCCATTAGAAAGTCATCCGCAAACTCAGGTCATCCAGTCAGATACTATTGCAGGTGTTAGTGTCTAGCCTCAAGTCATATGGTGATTGTGCGTTTAGTGTTGCAGCCCCCACTTTATGGAATAAGTTGCTGGCAAATATTAGAAATGCGTCGTCTCTTGGAAATTTTAAGTCTCTTCTAAAAACACACCTATTTAAGGTCGCTTTCACAAATAAATAATTATTATCTTTTAAATCATTACAGGGTTTTTACAGGCATATTATTTGGGGTATTATTATATTACATCTTATTTGTACAGCACCTTTGAATGTCTCCTGCTAGTAAGGGCGCTTTATTAAATATACATTATTATTATTATTATTATTATATAACTCCATGGATTCAGATATTATGTTTAATGAAACATTCTCGAAATATTTCTACCATTATCTGAAGTTGATGTAAAGAAGATAATCCCTAAGTCACCGAACAAGTCGGAAGATTTAGGTCCACTGCCTACGTGACTTTTAACGAAATGTATATGTCAACCTCTGCCATTGATAACATCCTTTATCAATAGGTCAATGGATGAGTCATTGATGTCGTTGTGTTTGAGTCGAGTCACCATAACGCTGCTGCTTAAGAGATCTGTTTTGGATAAGGAAGATACTAATAATTATCGTCCTATTTCTTATATAGACATTTCCTTTCTTACTCCACACTTATTAAAAGGTTAGTACCAAGTCGCATAGAACCGCACTTAGAGCACCTTGACCTAAGTAACACTTGTCACATAGAACCGCACTTAGAGCACCTTGACCCAAATAACACTTGTCACATAGAACCGCACTTAGAGCACCTTGACCTAAATAACACTTGTCACATAGAACCGCACTTAGAGCACCTTGACCTAAATAACACTTGTCACATATAACCGCACTTAGAGCACCTTGACCTAAATAACACTTATCAGGCTGCTTATTGCAGAGATTATTCAACAGAAATTGCACCCTTGAAAGAGTACAGTGACATTGCTGAGGCTCTTGATGAAGGATCCATGATTGCATTAATTATATTTGATATAACTGCAAATTCTGATGTAATCGGTCACCCGATACTATTAAGGCTATTAGTATTTGCCTTTGGAATAAAAAAGGCTTTAACTTAAGTAAAGTCGATACTCACTGACATAACCCAGTCTGTTTCAGTAGCATATAAAACATTACCAGAAGTCTCTTATACAGGTAATTATAACCCACTTATTTAAATTAACTTATTTATTATATATATATATATATATATATATATATATATATATATATATATATATATATATATATGGTAATAGAAAAAAGGGTAGATTTGTTTATATTCACCAAGAACTGCTGCATATTCATCAGTAGTTTGGGAATACAAAATAAGAACGACAAGTATTAACAATTGTATTTTTCTTTTGCACTTTCCATGTAAAGAAATATTGTCTAGTTTCCGTTAACTGGTTTTATAAGCACTTAACTGACATGTCTAAGTTATGATAAAGTTTAATACTGACATTTCCTAAATCAAATGTGAGGTTATTTCTAATTGTGACATATTAATATTTGAATTTTCTATTGAAGAAAATATGGCTAATTTTGATGTTAATTTGGTGAACAATAATCAATAAACCTTATTGGTATTACACCTGTTAGTTGATTGAATGAATTCTTAACGCTGACTAAATAATTAACAATGTCA